>OX103979.1:55686616-56066034 GCA_944470395.2 Schistosoma turkestanicum
TCTTTGAAAAATAATATATAACTAATACCAGTTCGTATCTACAAACATCGGTTGACTAAGTTTCTAATCGGTCAGCGTTGGAAATATATTTATGCTTTTATTTTCACACACATATTGATTTCCATTATGCCGTGACTTGAATCTTTACATTATATCACGCTCAAATAATTTCTCGGACTTTGTCCTTTCTTACTATCACAGTCACTAAGAATGCTTTGATTCCTCAGCTAATCATACGGTTATTTTTATCTTGTTGTTAGGTTAGGGGATTTCTGTGCTAAGTTCACACCGGTTATGACTGACTTAAAAATCAGGCATTCCTAATCATTAAATGAGATAGTTTTTAATTATGGGGTATTTTGTGCCTTCTTTCATGACAAAATAATAGTTCATCTAATGATATCAATCAGATGATAAAAGATGATTAGATCATGGACGAATGACATTCATTTATCACATTGAAACATTAAGCATATTTTCTACTCTGATATATTTCGTTACAATTACTACTGTTGTTTATAGAAACATTTTATTGATTTACAATATAAATATATACCAAACTGACATATGCACTGGGAGACTTTGAACAATTGTATACAATTAGACTTTTTGCAGGATAATTGTTATAACTTCCAACTGTTACTGGAGGATACCATAAAACTGATAATTCAACAGAGCTTCCATATGTCCATTGACGACCAATCATGATGAGATAATCCCACTGCTGAAGTTTTGGTGTTATTGACAATGCTTGACCATTGGAGTTTAGTTTATTAGCTATGACAGAATAAATTGGACAAATGTAGCCCTGCCGTAACCACAGAATTCGTGAATGAACTGATATGCTATTCATACACAGTATAAAAAGGATTAAAAATTATGAAAGAGTGAATCCATTTATTCTGAAATGTAGTCGCCAACATAGACAAGTTAAGTGTAGTGGAGTTTCAGCTATATTTCATACGTTTCAGTAAAAATAAGCATTTGCGTATGCAAGTAAACAAGAATACATTGGTCAGCACAACCATTTATTCACGTAATGTAATAGTTAGTTCTGCCTTTAAATTCATATTTGTGTAGACGAGGACAGGTTTTTATTAAAATCATCATTATTATTACCATTATTACTACTATTATCAGGGCTAATAAACTTTCATCATGATTTCGTTGGAAACCATGCATTTTACAAAAACTTCACACTATATTCAAATCATGGATAAAATTGGGATGGTAATAACAACTGATGAACAGTCAAGAGAAATAAAAAACAAATTACAAGAAATGTCCGGACTGCACAAAGTCGCACATACTCATGTTATAGGTGGTGTAACAGTCAGTCAGGTTGCCATGTCAAAAGATGTTTTTCCTGATGCATAAAATTAGAATTTGCTAGGAATAGGCGCTTATAAGAGCATAGCTGCAGCAGACGGTCGTCATTATCAATTCGAACATCCACAATACCATAAGATCCACTGAGGTGTCTCTCCTTACCACCTAAACTAGTGATATGGAGTGGAGTAGTCGAGAGTGTTCACCGCTTCACTTATGTTGGGAGTCTCATCAGTGCCTATAGCCTGGTGTCTGAAAAACTCTCAGCACGGATACAGAAGGCTCGATTGGCTTCTGCCAACTTGCGTCAATTATGGAGTAAGCGACTTATCCGTCTATGAACCGGGTTTATTGCGCAGCTGTTTGCTTCGCTCTACTCTATGGTTGTGAAACGTGGACAGTTAGTGTTGAGTATATTCGTAGGCGATAAGTATTCGATCAAAGGTGTCTTGGAAGCATCGATCGTATATCCGGAGACCGTCAAGTAAACAATGTTGTTGTTAGGAAAAGGGTATTGCGTAAGGACGGCAAATCAACAGATGATGTAATGAAACTTCAGTTGAGGTGGTCGGGGCATGTATTACGAATGCCAATCACCGACTGCCTCGATGAACTGTTTTGTGATGTAGAAGTAGGTTGGAAGAAAGCTAGAGGCGACCAAGCCAAAACATGGCACAAATTCATGAAGTCACTGACAAGTGGACTGGATCATGTTGGCAGGTGTCGACTACGTGGTTGGGGCCCGCGAGATGATAATAATCGATGGTTAGAAACCCTGAATGACATGGCTCAAAAGTGCTTGCAATGGCGCACGTGCATCCATTCTTTGTGTCCTCTAAATCTCTATCCTCCGGATTCTTCATCAACCTTTATCTTCCTTTTTCTAAGTTTATTTCACCAGATTATACCTCTTAAGTAGTATCTTCGAACACTAATCTCTTTAATTATTGCTAATACTACTACTATCTCTACTACTATGGGATTTGAATTGACAATTGCGTCTCCGTGCTAATGTGGCATGGCAACCTGAACTGATGTACGTACGTACGAATTTCTCCGTTGTAACCGGCTGACTGAGTCTAACTACTTGAGCATTGAAGTCACCAGTCACTGTTACTATATCAGAGCGCCTAACTTTCTTGAGGACTGAAAGCTTTCTGTGAAACTCATCTTTCATCTCGTCTGGACTGCATAAGCAGATCCTAATAAGAGGCAACGGCGAGCGTCCCTATCTTTTCGAGTCCTTATTGTCCTAGTTAGTGGGACAGCGCACAAGCAACTATTTACTGGGATCCAGTCTAAGAGAGCTAGTTCTGCCCTAGGACTTAATGCTATACCTACACCAGTGAGGCCATGGGAAGCAGCAGAATGGCTTCCAGAAACATGAAGCGTAAACCGAGTTGATTCTTTATTTGGACAAGGTGAGGTCAATTTAATCACTGTACTCAGACCCTGTGTAAGTATTTCGGAGACTCAGCATATATCGATGGCGCGAGATTCTAAAGGCCTAGCTAAGGAAGCTTGTTGTTCTATTTGATATAATGTCCGGACATTAAAAGCTTTCATAGTTAGTTAAGAACGAGGTTTCAAGAGACTGGGAATAACGTTTCGTGAACTCAAATCGTTTTCATTAGCAGTGAAGGGTGATAAAGAGATATGAGAAGAGTGAGTCGTGGAGATAAGAGAGATGTTGTGGTGTGTAAGAAGGATTTTATTGTGACCGATTTGTGATCGATTTATTAAGTCAACGACCAACAGTACAAATTCTCATAATCAGTAGGAATATTTTACCTCTAGTTCACACTAATTGGAAAGATTCCGAACACCGAATAAATTCATTTCCTTCTTCGAACACTGATGATTACAAAGAAAACACACATGCATGAATATATATGGAGGAAATCGGTACACAATTGAGTACCTAGTGTCTGAGGTTTGAAATACTGATTTCAATAATTGTTCTAGTTTGACTGATTCAGATAAAGCCTTAGAAAAATATCGAGTTTCTCAACAAGTAACAATGGACCAATCGATAACGAAAGCTTAAAGATTTACTGTTAGAAATACAAGAAAATTTGCGGACGATTTATGAGTGCTGTTCGAAATCAATGATTAATCCAGTCTATAGGAGCGTTTGTTGGTGTTCTTGAAAACTAACGGGCCATTCAACTTTCATAACAGTATCTTTAGAAGCGACAAAGCATAGTGGTCGAAGCACTGAGTCTTTGACTCGATTTCAATTTTTAAGCTTTGGGCATTCAAGTGTGTTCAGTAGTGGTCATAAAAACGTTGTAGGGTGTCAGAGCTAACACAAAATATCTGCAGGATTGTTGTATGACAGAGTAGTGACTAATATCATGTTTGTTCAATCGTTTCGTGTTGATAGGATTTCATGGATTAAGTTGCAATGTTGCCACTTGTTTGAATGACTCGATATTCCGTGCACTATGTTATGATGCTGCTAGATGACAAACTATTAGTTCCGGTACGATTGAAAATATGCCATGCTGATGGTCGCCGACTAACCCGAAACATAAGTCCAGAAATTTCTTTCGACTATCTCCAACCATCTAACACATATAAGCTTTACTTAGTAGAATAATGTTACACTATCCTCAAATTATTGAATTTGAAATTCATTCACTTAACAGCCATTCGGGAAAGAAAAATGTCAAGTTATATAATAACAAGAGAAAACGTAGGCGACGTCATATGTGTATGGTCGGGAACATTGAACATCATATCAAAATATTTTAGTGCTCATAATTACTATAATAAAATAAACAAATTTTGAAATAGTTCCACCGTGAACCACAGAATCGTGGTTCACACAAAAAATTCCAAATACTTACGACGAATTTTGAGTATCATTGACAGTATTCATTAGTTTCATACCAGTCCAACCAGCATATTCCGATAACCTTCGATGTGGATGGAATGCTTTCACTAAATCACTGTGAATATCACGTGCTAACATAATACTATCAGCAAAACCATATGTCTTGGCTTGTTTTTCACATTTGGGCATCCAATATGTGACTCTGTTTTTATGAATAGTAGAATAGGTTTGCTGAAAAATAGAAAAAGTGATGCGCCATGAAATAAGTTATCTAGGAACTAGCTGTGTTACTAATGCTTGAGTTGATCATGTCAAGAGTAGAACAGTAACTAACTGATATGACTAGCATCTATCTAGCTATGCAATTGAATCTTAACGAAGTAGTAAATTAAAGGGTGATGTAGAGCAACACTTTTCAACTGATCTTAGACTATGCCCCGAATAACTCTTGAACCCGTCCTCACACTACTGAGAAGATAAAAGGAAACAACGTTTATTCTTCGACAAAACTGACGATGCTACACTGAAAAGTGTGTTAGCATTTACACATGCTTTTGGTATATTTTGGAATAAGCTAATCAGGGTACAATTTGTGTGAGCAACGTTTGATTATTCCATGGTAGGCAAGCAGTTCAATAATTGTATCGTTCTTTGTAAGTGTGTACTATGAATTTCAATCGGTTCCACAATTTTTATGATGATCAAAATCCTATGAAATCTTAATCGATTTTTATAGCCCCAACTCTAGTTTGTTTATTTTTTTTCTTTGAAATTTACGTGTTCCTTTACATGAAACTTTCGTGGACGTTAAACATTTGTAGTATAATCATACTAATGGTCAGTCTTCTATCAAACATTAGTGAGCTGGTTGTTTTTCTTATGACTTGTTTAGTTTTTTTCTTTAAAGCACGTCGGTAAAATAATTTTATTGAAAGGACTGAATACGTAGTGGACTTTGTTTTTCAGCGAGAAATGGGTTGTATTATGTGTAAATTATCCTGAATTTATATATATCGATATATCAGTCCTGAGTGTGAATCAAATAAAGATATGTTCGAACAAATCACTTCATAAACGATTCTTCATATATTCTTCGTTTTCGCTAATTATTATGGACGATTGTCAATGTCGTCCTCTTGTGTTGATTATCTAGACAAACAAAAATATCAAATAGAACTTAAGTATGCTTTTTAACACTTCTTGCACACTGAAGTTTTATTATGCATTATGGCCAAGCAGAAGCATCAGCTCTTATTACAATGCACAGACACCTGATTATGATACCGTGTTGCTTCCATGTATGCAGAGATTTCACTGGCATTGGTGAAAGCCTGCGTACATTGACTAGTGTTAACTGAACGCTTTGAGCATTAAGATTTTTATCATGTTTGTTCACTGTTTACCAGTGGGTTATAATCATTCCAACAGATACCGAATTCTACGGAAACATCAAGCAACGACTTGTAGCGCATCTTATTTCCTGTTTTGTTTTATAACAGATAATTATATTTTCACCCAAACTGAACATGTTGACTTCCGTACGATTCAGTAGTATAAATTTGACTCACTTGATTAATATGCAGAATTTTCAAATCATACGCTTAATCCCATGTAATGCTAATCATTTGGTGTGCACTGTCAAGTAGTAGTCGTAGGTGGGAATGAAACATTCCAATAATCTCCGGTTTCTAGTGCTTTTTTAGCTAGAACGAATATGTGATAAAACCCGAAGTTGAGTTAAATTTTTCGAAATGTTATTTTAATTTTGCAAATCGAAATGTATGTACTTAGTTTTTCAAAAATAAGTTTTATCATTTCGAAACGATTGTTTTTTTTCTCAGACGATATATGCATTTTATTTTTATTTTTTTGATTGTTTAATAAATTGTGAATTTTTATTCAGTTCTGTTAGAAATTCTCACTAGATAAATATTTAAATTATAAAAAAAATTAATGGTTGAATAAAAAATTGTTTTCTTTCGAAACTTTCAGTTTCATTAGTGAACGTGGTGTTGTTTGTAAAAACACGTTTTAAATGTTAGTTTGTGTGAAAATTTTATTTCATTTCACATATTCTGATAAAGGTGGAGTTACCAGTACAAAATGTAAATACAATTACTGAAACAGCATAGATTTCGGTAGATAATTTTAGTGAAATATTGCCATTCATTTTCGTCTGACTTCGTCTTTCCTACAAAGGTTGCATTTAGCTTTTATCGCTATATACGGTAATCTTTTAGTACTTAATACAATTGTGTTTTGTTTGTAAAATGTCCGTTTCACTTGTGTTTCTTTTGATCAAAACATATTTTCTATGTGAAAATAACCTTTTCTTACAGATGTTGGATAAAATGTCTTATTATAGGAAAGATCATGAATACCTCGATGTATAACAATAGATAAGTATCGTAAATTCACTGTTTTGCGCCCGTATACAAAAATAGTTGATCAGGTCTTTTGTAACGTTCACTGTCGCTCTTAACTATTACCATAGGTCGTCATCCCTGGAGGATAAAGTATCTATTTCTGTATAAAATTCAGTTCGTGTTACGCCTGATGTATGATGTGTGTTAAGCCAGCTGAGTGTGAGTTTTCGAAAATAAATAACAGTAAAATTACAAGCAAATGGCATGACATTAGAAAAATTCCAGTCTGTTGTACGTGAGCACTTACAACATTTTTAAGTTCAAGGGTGTAAGATCTGTTTTACCTTCAAATGAATTTCTATAATAAGTCCGTATAATGTCGCACACAAAGTCTGTAGGTGGCTAACGACTGACCGTCTAAAGTCTTCATTGGCATTGTTTTAGTATTTTCTCCTAAAGCTAATTCTTTGACTAGGTCATCTATGAAGCATCTTCACCACTGGCTAAGAAGGCACAGGTCTATAAAGTATTTTTATGATGTTTTGGTAATACTGATGCCTTAACCACTGCAACTAATTTCTGTGTATATTTTATGAGCCCATTACCATCTTCAGTATCCGTACAGTGAGAAGTATTGACGTAGACATCATAAAGATGATTCGTCCATTCTTCCTGCTTCATGTGAAGAATGTATGATGGTGCCAACAGAACCCTTTGACCGAGAATGTTCTCGACGTCCGACATCCGTCGCTAGATAGTTCACCTTCAAACAAACGTTACATGACTTGTATGCAAAGGCGAATTTCTTACTTTCTCTGACAACTTTATCTGTAAACTTCTGGCACTGATCTAGAAAATTATTTTCTGACTACTTCAAACAAAGTAAACAACGGAAACCATTTCTGTCATGTAAGGTAACATTGTCATCAATATTGCTTGTATAAGAGATCTTCGTTGTACTGAAACCCACGCTAAGCTTCACTTTTGCAACACTGACATCTGTGTTATCGCTATTACTACTTCCACTAACTAGTAGTTCACAGCTGATATTATTAACCTTATCACATAGCCCCTTCACATAAACTCAGACTTTCAACCTCCTTTAATTATCTTGTAAGCCACTCTTGTTTTATGTGTGCGAGCTACAACGTGTTACCGAACAAAGATTTCCTCGGAAAGTTCCACTAGTGTACAGTAAACTACTTCTGGTTCGAACAAGGTACAATGAAGGATAGTAGATTTCCCTTCTCCCTCACAATAGTGAATTAAACAATTCAACTTAGCTCTAAATCCACTATTCTTAATGCCGACGCACTCTTCGAAGTTTCCAATGAAATTTGCTAGTATAGCTCTAAACCTTTAGACTACGCTTCGATAAATACATAATCTTTAGTATTTGATTCTCTTCGTTGCCTACTGATTGGTCAAGACCCTTTCTTTTTTGAAGACGTAACTTTCACAGTCCAAACATACTAAACATTATGGAAAATAAGTTCTTTGGTAAACTTCTTTTATGAACTTTCAATAACGGATTCTATCGGTGTCTCTGGAGAAACAGTTGATTAATAAAACAATAAACTGTATAGTAAGTCTAGTTTATACAATATTTTGATCAGACATTTACACCATTGGATTCCGGCTTGCTAGTTTAAAGGTGATGCAGTCATGCTTGAGACCAATAGTCCAGAGTACAATTATGTATGCGAACTACTGAGGAGTTCGCGAAATCGGTTGTTCAGTGCTTTCTAGTTTTCAAACGATGCCAGTGAATGAAATTAAGAACATTTAATAATTTCCATAAACCTCCTTACTAATATTTTAATTAGTACGATTTAAGGAACTAATTGACTTTAGCGTAAACTTCGCAGATAATTAAAAGAATACCGAGTTATACTGTTGTGTATAGTACATATCACTATGTGTAGATATAATTTACCGAAAGATCCAACAGAGTAGAATTTCACTACAAGTTAGATTCATTATGTAATATTTATCTTGTTAAGTAAACACACTGACAGTTAAGAGTACACTGTAGTAGTCGTTTCGACGTAAATTCTAGACAAGTAGAAATTACAGTATTGACAATAAAAGAGATTATCAGATTAAATATCATACTGAGTTGCCCAGTTTTACCAGTATGTTTAATAGAGATCGTGGTTGTTATACACTGTCAATTCAATGTAAGAAGAGTAAACAAGAAAATCTTTTTATCCTTGTTACTATCTCATTGAATTCAGTGAAAAAGTTAGAGGACCGCAAACCATCAAATGATTTTGTTATATTTTAATTCAAAGACTGGCTTTTCTAAGAAAGTTCATCTTGATATACAGTTTATTTAACCTAATGATATGTATGATTATCTGTCATTATAAAAGATCCCTAACTAGGTGTAAAACTGAAACATCAACCTAGCCTTTTTTAATCAGACATGTTCGGAAACCTTCACAAATTAAATAAACATCGAACAATAGAACTATTGTATAAACAATATCTTTAAAAACATACCAGTTTAATTGTCTAAATATTTAAATAGTGTCTGTTTTGTTTCAGTAAAATAACTCAGTTGTCTCTGACTACAACATTGTGGTACAAAAAGCATGAAATGTCCTAATGTTAATTTAGTAATTTTATATATATATATATATATATATATATATATATATATATATATATATATATATATATATATATGTTGAAAAACCTGTGATAGAGTAACAATTTTTTTAATTTTAATCAGTAAACCTTTATATACCAGCATTTAACACGGATCGTTAACAAATATCCTAAGTTACGTTTACTATTATAATAATTACTTATATGCATGTACAGTCCGACTTCTGATATCATTTGAGTACTTACCCACAGTCAGATTGCTGAAAAGGTTTTTGGAAATAGATATCCATAAAAAAATGACAAATGTGCGCACACCTTGTCATACTAGTCACGATGCGGATATTCAGTTATCAAGTATGAAGAGTTCTACTTCAAAGCCGCCCTTTACTACTACTACTACTACTACAACTACTACTGCAACTACTTCGACAATGACAAGAACAACTATTCCAGGAGATAATTTCAGTTGTTTAAATCAAACAATTATCGATATAGAAAATATTTTGTACAAAAACTGTATAGAACTTAATCAACATGAAGCTAAACTAATCACACTGTTAGAAAGATCCGAAGCAATGGAAAAAAATGTAAGTAACCTGTTAACCTTTATATATATCATTTCTATGCAAATACATACATTAATCAAGAAAATTGTAGAGAAACTGCTAATAAGACAAACTGAACCGAAATCGATTATTATTATTATTAGAGTGCTGAAGTGGTATTTTGATCGTTAATGTAGAGTATTATGATGAGTCAGTTTGTTTACTTCTGTTAACAATATACAGGTATCATTGTGATAGGTTATATTAAATGAAATATAGTAATATATATATAGTAATATTTAATGGAATCTGTACAGGTTTATAGTAAATTTGTTGAAAATTGAAAATATCAAGCTGTCTCCAAACTGCAAGTAATGAGACTGATTTAACATCACAGTAAATCTATTATGCATAAACTTAATGACTGATGATTTAGTTTTTCGTTAAGGTGGTTGAACGGAGACTTCGTTTGATTTCATGATTCTTTTCATCATGTGCCTAACCCCAAATGGGCATTAGTGACTGATTTCAAGATGTAATTCCAGAAGCTAAAATTCTCAGTTGTGACTTATAGACTTAATGAACTATAAAGGAGTGAAGCAGTAACTTTCTGATTATGTTAGATAAAATTTGTTTTACACTATAAACTTATGAAAGTTTTAAATGTGGTACGATTGGATTTTCATTCATTGATTAGAAGCCAACAGGCTCTTCAAGGAACAGCAAATCTTTGCGATTTTGTATTGGGTTATGATTGTGAACTCGTATGAATTCACGAAATAAGAATAAACATCCGTTTGTTGTTTCAAGCTGTTTGAATTCTGATGTTGTTTCTTCAACAAACGCTTCTTTCGGAAAATGGTAGTTCATAAACATCATTTTATCAACATATCTTACTTGAGTTGACAGACATCTTACCTAATCCACTAAAGATATATACTGTCAAAAGCCAGTTCACCTTTATAATTAGCCTTAGATTTTGTTGGATATTAACCACCACATTGATGAAACCTCCAAGATAGACGCAATAATCGATAACTTTTGATGACCTATTCCCCATGATCAATTTAGGCGATCAGGAAGAAGAGTTGTGGAGCAATATTGTGCATTAAGAGGGAGAAATTCATACATTTGTGTTCAAGGCGAAATGAAGACTGTGCGTTATGCCACCATCCTTACCTAATAAGACTATTGTATGTGTGTTCCAAATCTATACGTGGATCTCTCTATGGGGAGTCGATTTCTGAAAAGTTATATGAACGCACTATGATTTCTCGAAGGAAAAGTGAAATTAATTTTATTGTAAGGCAATTTATTTAAAGAGGTGGTAATGGGTAACCATGAAGTACTCCACTTTATATTGATTATTCCGATGAAAGTTACTTATAAGCTCCAATTTGAACACTATTACTAGAGTTGAGAAAAATTGCAAGGTTTATGAACATCTTTGGACAGACATTGTTGACAAACTCATTTGTCGACGGGGCAGGCTGCTGCTCTAAGTTCAAGTTGCTTCGGTTCACACGGTAAATACAATCAATTAATGAGTAAAATAGCGCAAGTTAGATTTACTTTTCTAAATTCGCATCCAACTCTCATAATTTGTCAGTTCTAAGTTTAGCGTTTAACTACTTGTAAGTAGCTAAAGCTGTTTATAACATAAATTGTGAGCTTTGAAACATAACAAAACTAAGACTGGTCCTTAAAAGAGATTGTTTTTATCTGTCAAACTTGTACATCATTATAAATTTCAGATTTAATGAGCTTAATTCTGACCAGAAAAATTTTTTAGAGACCTTGAACTAGATCTTTTGTGTTAACAGAAGTAATCTCGTTTACTGGTTTAATTTATATGAGATTTAACTCAGACAACAATCATCCTGACACTTAATAGTAGAACTGTTATTAACAGAAATTCGGTTATTTCAAGAATGATAAGAGTTGTCTTCAGGGAGTTATATTATGATTCCTGATCGTCTTTTGAACGTTGTCAAGTGATATTTGTTACCATCGGAAACTACAAGTCACTGAACAATTCTCCCATCCTACCACATTGTATCATAGCAGCGTGAACCCACGACCTCTTCATGACCGTAATCAGGGATTCCCATATATCCTTATACATTAGACTATTGGGTTGGTAAGCAATGATTGGTGTGTATTTCCAAAGTGTAGTCATTCTGAGAATTCTGTACCGCATCCAATTCGAGGTTATAATTAAGGATCGTAGAAGAGTTTCCGAAGGAGTAAATATTTAGTCAGTGTACCAGAAATTCAATAATTATCCAGGTGACATTAGTTCACCACAGACATTATCTTTACACTGTACAAATCTCTAGTTGAAACCTTCAAGTGTATTTGATCATAAACCTTTTGACATTTATGAAAAACAACAGCACAATATAACTTTGATCTCAAAAGATATAATAACTGATGTTGAGATATACAGGTAGAATTTCGTGTTTTTCTGCACAGGTTGACTATTTTAGACATCATAATAAGATTACACATTAATCCACACTAAATACTATTTAAATCTAAATACAAAACTCTTGAAATAAATTGAAGGCTACATATGTTTGACTATCATCTGTACACTTTCAGCAGTCACATATTTTATTAACCTATAAAAAGCTTCGCTGTTGATTACCAATTTTTTTTGGTTTGATCTTTATGAAATGTTATTTATAAGATGTTAAAACTTCATCTCTTTAGTGCAGAACAACCGCCTGTGACTCAATCTATCTTGACTGAAATTAATAATAGTCATAAGTTCTATCAGTTGACCACTAGTGACAAAATCGAATAGTAGGCGTACTTGAGTAGTAAATTTTAAGCACGATTATCTCCCTGCGAATTTACGGAAACACCCAAATATTGTAAGGATTTGTTTTGTTTTCTTCGTGACTCAATGGTTATCAATTGAAACTTATTAGAATGAGTCAGATGAATGAAATGTTTGTGTACACTGAATCACTCACTGGTGAATAACCAAATAAATCTTTTAACTAGTTCATGTTATTACCAATCAAATTAAAAAATTTGTGGACTTTTCAGCTTTATGCTAAAAATATATTGATTGATACATTGAATTGATAAACTAAAATAGATTGGATCAAAACAACCGTTTCTAATCCATCTGATTGCGGTTAGATCTATGATATTGGATAACTCAGATTTAAGGTGTTATCTTTTTGTGAAGTTCGTAAAACAGGTTTGATTTTAGAGGGATCATAGTTGCAAGGCAAGCAGTTGATTAATTAGTTATTCATTATTCAAAAGTAGACTTTGAAATCCAGTCCAATAATATCCACTAGCTAGCACATTTTGTACAATTTGCAACACCTCACATTTAATCGAGTTTGTGTTACATTCTTCAATTTGATTAAGCTCGTTTGTTAACTTATTTAATTGACAAATACCAAAAGAGCACCAAGTACAGAACCATTACTTTCTGTTCGTTGCAATCAGGGATTTATCATCAAGCTATTACTAATATTATTACTATTAGTATCATGACAGTCGGAAATGATCATTTAGAAATTCATGAAATCTAATTGTAAAAAATTCCAGTACGTGTTCTATGAAGAAAATGATTTTATTTAACTAGAAAAAGAAGTAGGCCATTTTTAAATACTCAACTTGTCTGATTTCATGTTTTTCATATTTGACCTGAATATAATTAACCAGTTTTGGTGAAGTGAATTGAAAATTTGTTCAGCTGTTAATCATACTCATTTAGTTTATTGATCGATTAATCTAGTTGAATATTGCAATCAATATTTTCCGCTTGATCTATCTCTGTCGCTTGTAACCAGTCATTTGGTTATTTGAAAACTAATTGAATTAGTTTTATATGCATTTATTTATTGTTCCAGGTGGTTGATTCAAATTTCCTGTTTCTCTATAACAAAGAATTGAGTTTTGTGGAAATTATACTCATGTGATTGCTTTGTTTAATTGGTTTATTGTCTAATAATCGCTTTGTGTTAGCAAAGGTTCCGTCTCAATCTGTGCTTGTAGCGAGGAAATTAAATGAGTTTATGTCAAAAGTGTAATTATGACTTCTTTTGAATCTTAACAGTAACTATTTGAGTATAAATCATTATAATAAGCAAAATAATAGCCGTATGCTGATAATTAATTATCACATGCCCACTAGTAAGTGACTAGCGTCGAAAGGAAGTTTCTGAGGTTTTGGTAAAATGTTGTGGAGCAAAACCCTGTCGGATGTGATTAAGACCTATTGAAGACAGTGGATGATGTTGCACAGCACCATAGATCGGTTGGAGTTAGACAATAACAACACTGGATTCCATGACAGTGGTCAATAGGTTAAGCATCCACTCTAGAGACTGGTGGTTCTGGGTGCAATTCCTACGTGGGGGGTCATCGATGCACATTGCTGATAGGTCATAAACTAGGTGGAAATGGCTGACAAATACTTCCAGTCTAACATCGACCGGTTCATAATTTCATTAATATGGCCCTCTTTGACAATTTTAAGCTTCTATTAAGTTATGGATAAAAACTACTTAGATGATTTGGCCGATGTTTTACACATTGAATCTCAGTGATCCTTCAGCATTTAGACCTGGGTAGAAATAGTCAATGTCTATCTATCTATCTATTACTTTATCAGTCTCAATTGATAATTCTGTGCCTTTTCAATCAGGTCGACATAATTTTAAGAAGGCCTGGAAAGCGCCAAACACTAAATTATCAGATCAGTAATCACTTCTAACCTCAATTTCTAACTTACTTCCAAATGGTTTATCATCATCTAGGGTCTATCACTGAAAGAGGAGTGCTCATAGTTTATTGTTTAATTGAAGTAATCAACGCGAATGTTGACTACTTGATTGTTGGATAATCTGATTGTTCATTGTGAGCTATTTTAGCAATCATACAGGGACCTACTATTGAACTTCGGTATCTTAGTTCACTATAGCTAACTAGTCTGATGAACTTATTCTGCCTTTCATTCTTATTTGAATCTGAAGACAAGTCTTGGAGGTTCGACAGAAAATCAATAATTGCACAATTATCCAGCCTTAGGCAATAACCTTTTCCTACTAGTCTTCTGAATAGATTTTACCACTTACACTTGATGTAAGTCGCGTATTTTCATTACAGGGAGACCGCTCGATACACAAAAAACAATGACATATCAAAATCAGATGATAAGTGCCGTAAAAGTCAATTTTTTTGAGTTTCGCTCAATAACTAGCAGATAATTTTCTTTCATTGAGTTCTGTAAACCCGAAGTTCCTTCTATGATAAATTCTTAGGTAAATACTGCGAAACTGAAGCTCAGTATCGTCTCAGTGAATTTTATAATCTCCCGAGTATTAATTGAGATAGGAACTAATGATAAAGTTTATTTATTTTATATATGAAGTAAAATTTTCAATATATCATATAATATTTCTTCTTCCTACCCCTTGGCTTTACTTTTCAATCATCGATGACCGTTCACAGATGGATTATCGCTTATTTTAGGAAATACTATCCATAACTGAATAAAAATCATAAAACCGTTTCAATTACTCACTGGTATCAGTAGGGGTGTAAAATAAGATAGTATATGCTGTTGAATTTATTGAAGGGTTTCTGGTTTCTAAGGTTTATTGAATCAGGTCTAAAAGTGACGGGATCTAATTCATCGACCATGAACACATATGATGTATATGTGGGGTTTAAGTCACTGTTTGGTTTCTGAAGTCAGAGGGTAAATTGAGTTTCGGATCTATGACTACTTAAATGAAAACTGAACGTACTTATCATGAAACAACCAATTCCAAAATCATGAAATACTGTTATGCATAGAAAATACTCCACGTCCAGTGTTTTCTAAATCTTAACTTTTAACCGATGACGTTTATCTGTTGAGGAATCAGAAGTGTTTTTTTGATTTTGTCATGCTGTCAATTTGTTTGTGGTGAAAGAAGCTATTTCTCATAAACCATAGATATGAAACGATTGAATTCGTATGAAAAGATCATTGATTATTGGCCAATGTCTTGTTTGACTAATGCTTAGCGTCAACCGAATTTTATCGATGAACTTGTATTTTGGATGCCAATCAATGTAGTTTGAATTATAATGATGTTATACAATTGTAAGTAGTAGAAAAGAAACGATAAGCCTACGTTCTGGCTAGATAATACCTGCTACCAAAGGGTACCGATGATTTTGAACGGAACTAGTGCTCCATATGAGGTCCAAAAACTGAGTCACTTACGTTTATAGTGCAAGGTGTTATCAGTTAATGAGTGTTATTGATTCCGAACTCAACAAACATTTGTCAATGACCAGACTGTTGTCAATGCATGTTATTCTAACTATTACTCCATGTAGTTAGCCAAGAAGGCTGAAATATTGTCAAGATTCATTATAGGTTGATAACTATTTCTTGTATAAGGATACAACTCTAAAATCTATTCTTACTTGAGTTTGTAAAGAATTATTACTGGAGTTAAAATTGATTGATAGTATACAGATATTTCGATCCAGTTGAGACTCGGAGAATATTTGTAACTCAAGATGAGGATCTGAAAGTCGTTTTGTCCTTTGAGCAGAATGGTTTAGTTTCAACGCTTACAGTGTTTCCCCAGACGAAATCATCAGCTTCAAAAAATAGAACATATGTACTGTTGTTTAGAAGGACAGAGTAAGCTTTACGAGTCAGTGAACAGCACACTTACAGAATCAGTGATATATTAAAATACTGTCCAACTTTATGAACAAATCACTCAATCATTCAGGTGATAACAATGGCCAGAGGAGAACACAGTTTATATATTTCAATTTTATCAATAGTTACGATTCCTAATGGATTACCAATCAAGGCGTAACTGATGCTAATAACCACTATTATTATTATTATTATTGTTATTATTATTATTATTAATGTTCACGTTACTATGGTCAATGGAATTTTGTTTTAAAGTTCACTGAAATAACCATAGTAACTGAGGCTGACCTTCATACAATAATTCAGAAGATCAGCTCAATACCAACAGTTAAATAAAACAGTTATGAATTTTTGCATACATTAAAACTGGATACGTATGAAAACAAGGATAGCGAAAGGTGTGGTATTAGGTGAACTATTTAGTAAAAAGTGTTAAGATAAATATAACATTTGAGTAAAATTTAAAATACGCGGAAAAGAAAAATGATAAAACGAATGTCAGTCATTTGAAAACGATGCGCCGATGTTTTGATTATTCCAGTTCAGATAAACTATGTTAGTAAATCCAGATAATTCTTCGTCTATGAATGCTTTATCATACCAATTCAAGTGTCAACTTATTCAAAATGCTACTCATTAATCAGTCAATGTAAAAATCTAAGTTCTACGTCTCAGACTGTGGACCGGACAATGCAGTGCCGGATCAAACATAGAGCATTAGTTCCCTCGAAATCATTGGTTTCCCTTACTGATGAGTACCGACTAGCGCGAAGGACAGGTTTATGGTATCCTGTCGAATATCTCCAATCGCATATCATCTTGGAATGGTACTCAAGGCCTTTTGTGATAGGGTTGAGGGTGAACACTTGCTAAGAAGTTCCATACTAGGACAAAACAAATATCTGGCGTTTTCTGGTTGATAAATGATTATCTAAGCTCAGTGTGTGATGCAAAAAGGTGAAATGCAACCATTTCCACAGATCCATTATACCATTAGTCATTTAATCATTTGTATTTACACATTTCTGAAACAGTTATTGATCTCAATGTCTCAGTTATTTGTTGATTTATGTTATTTTTCTTTCAGGCAAGACAATTTAAGAAGGTCAATAGAAAATCCAATCTATCTAAATTGAAACAACATAAATGCATGCTGAATTTAATAGTTATTGGACTAATTATATTGATAACCATTATGATATTCATATTCATAAACCTTTAAATGAAGAAGTTATTTTACATAGAAAGATAAACTTGTTGTTTGATTGTGATTATTCGTTATGAAACAATACGGAGCATTTTACTTCTCTGATAATTAAATCCTTTTATACTTATAGGGTTTTTTGATCAGTCTCTCACTGTTTAAAGTCAACAAATAGTTTGCGAAAGATTATAGAGTAAGTACTCTTGTTTTTTAAGTTCACACTGTTCAGTTTCATTATATCTGATGAATGTATGGATCAGTTTAGGGTTGGACATCTGTTTATTTCGACTATTGATTTTGTATGTTTTTTTTTTGAAATACAGTCTGGAGTCGTCTTCATATATGAAGAATATTATGAATTAGTTCGAGTGTTCCAAGCTAGGGGTTTGTATGACTTAATGGTCTAAGGATAAACTTTATAACATGTCTGCGGTCTTTATAGGTTCGTATAATTATGGAATCTGAGATCGACCAATTGAAATAATGAGATCGATGCAGTTGAATGGGTGATCCGAATTTATAGTCAAAATATCACATAGAACGCAGATCAATCAGAAAAAAAGAATAACTTTTCAGGCAAATAATGGCCATTTTGACATATTTATATGCAGAATATACAATGCATGACTAAATTTATTTTATGTTGATGAGAGTTTGATGTGAGTTTAGTGGGCACTTTATCAACCAGCAGATTTAAGGTCACATAATCAGGCTTATTTTTGTCCACCGTATTAATGCCGTATCAATATTGTAGTGAAGGAGAACACAGGTGAGGTCAATCGAATTGTATTTAACGAAAATTACAGAGTTAATCGGTAAAATAGGAAAACCATATCGTAACCGTTAATTTGCAAATCTTCAATCCATCATCAATCCAGTGTCTGACATTTCACTATTCATACGTTTCATACAAATTCCATTGTGTTCCCACTCTTCCTTTCTTGATCTTCCCCCATCTTCTGCTGCCAGACATTACGTTTTTACTCGCGTCATATACTACTTATAAGTAGCGCACCACAATATGATCCGTAGTCTTAACCGTTAATGCTCTTCAGATCCACTTTACTTTATTGTAAATCTGCTACACAATTTTTTTTATAAAAGCATCCTTAGTTATGTGCCTATAGAAGTGTATAAATTGTGCTACGTTTCGCGGTGGTATTTTTTCATGTATAAACGCATAAGTTGACAATCAAATATATATATATATATATATATAATGGGATGTATGAGTAGGTTGGAAGAAAGCTAGGAGCGATCAAGCTAAAACATGGCACAAATCCATGAAGTCACTGAAAAATGGATTGAATCATTTTGGCAAGTGTAAACTGTCTGGTTGGGGTCCGCGAGATGATAGCGATCGATGGTTAGAGACCTTTAATGACATGACTCAAAACCGTTTGCAATGTAGCAGGTGCATCCATACTTTGTATTCTCTCAAATGTTATTAGTCTCAATTCCTCATGGCCGTTTTCTTTCTTGTTTTTTAATCGATTCCTCTGGGGTATACATCTCGAGTGATATATTAGATCTTTAATACTTTTGATTATTGCTAATACTTCTGCTACCTCTACAACTATGGGATTTGAAGTGAAAATTGCGTCTCTGTGCTAATGTGGCATGGCAACTTTGTCCCATGTACGTGCGTACGAAGTGCTAAGTTGTAACTGAGTGACATTAACTATCCATGAATTTTACGAACTAGATGCGATAAAATGTAACAGTACCTAGTAACAAAATAGCCTTTAAGTAATTTACGATTGAGTTCATCTTCAGCGTTTTTCTATTCAATAAGGATGTTGCAGCCAGCTTTTTCAGCCGCTTTTCTGCTCAATTAGTCGATGCGATTTGTAAATTAGAGCATAGTTTTCATTGAAGATTTTATTCCAAGTTATGACTTTTGTTATCTTTGTGCTTTTTTGGCATGTCAGACTGTGCTATACCATCGTTTTCATTCCACACAGCTGTCAATATTTCTAGACGAATGAAATGAAATGTCTTATGAGAATTACGTTTCAAAATTCAAAGTTCACGTACCAAATGAACGGAAAAACTGACAAGCCTTCAAGATACAACAGTTTTATTGAATACTGAAAATCCCCTTCAGTCATCATGAACTGATGTATGCCGGATGGTCATTGGAAACCAGGGAGCACTGAACAACTATTTCATTCAGGTATGATACTGCTCAGCAAACAGGTCTGGTATCCATTACCCTAACACAAGGAACAGAACACAGCTTATTCGGTTTAGCTCCAGAATGTTTGACCTCTAAACTTTCGATCTGGCATGCCGCAGTGTACATGTCGAGCTTCAACCGTTTCACTATACTGTATAACTATTGTTCACTAACTAAGGTGGATAATTTTACCGTACTAGATAAAGTTGACGTCATTCGTATTTACTCATTCGGTTATGTTAAGCAAGCATTCAGCACTCAATAATTTGTTGATGATCAACAATATACGCTAGCTTTATTTAGACGACTTTTGAGAATCAAAAGAACCAAAAAATTGTTTTGTCTTACTAAAATCAGTACAAACAAATACTTAAGATTTCATTGGAATTTTCTGCCTGAGTTACAATTGAGCTAATAACTAATAATACTATCCATTATTAAAAGCATTACAATTAAGCTGTAAGGAACTCTTTCATAAAATATGCAAATGTCATTCTGAACTGTCATGCTGAATTTGTGTGTGTTTTTAAGAAAATTAATAAAATCTTAACCAAATTAATCAATTCTATCAGGATGGTGTAACACCATTAAAGAATTCAATTAATGCCGTGCAAACATTCATTGTTTAATCAATTAAACGTTTCACTCAAAATCTTAATATTTTAAGCACACCGTCAAGACGACATAGAATGAGTGAAATATTGATTAGATTTGTGTTATCGATAATATTACGTATTGATTGATTGTTTAGGTATGATTTTTTTTAAAAACAAAAAAACACAAGCAGATTGAAGTGATTATTTATTTAGAGATTTTGAAATATTTACGTTATGCATTAGTTAATTATACTATATTTATTGATGCTTGCTTGTATCTATCTACGCTAACGCCTAACACGAAATTATGGACAGTCACAGTGTACAATAGGTAATTGATTCTCGCTATGAAAAATGAAAAGAAGCTATAATGACTGGTCAGGAGTAGTTGTGAATAGAAAAAATGGTTTGCTTTTCCAAATGTATGATATTATTGATTTTCTAATCATCAGTGTATGGCAAATGATATAAATATGCATGAAAATCATTGTGACAAGAGTAATCGGTTAAATAAGTAGTGTGATATGTTTGCATGTGCGATGTGTTTTTTGTAAGTCAATTTTAATTTAATAACAACTCCATCATCACATTAGATACATTGTGGTTTGAAGTAACTGACTTCAAAGCTAGGTCTCGTTGTACTTCTCAGAGTTGTATATCTATAATTTTGAAGAGACTGATCCTCCTCGTAAGTCTTAAGTTCGTTTCTTTGAAAGTCACTGTTAGATAATGTGTATATCATAGTTGATGCCCCAGCCACTTGACTTCGAAACAAGGAATTATTGAGATTAGGAGACACTCATAAGCTGGCCGGTAGGTTTTTATCAACATGGAAGATAAGGCACATGGAATTTTGACCGAAATTCAACGTCACAATGACATGATTGAGTTGATTAATGATTGCAGTGACAGAACAGGAAACAAAAATCAGTCGTTTTGGCTCTCTTTTCCAATAGCCCAACTGACCACACAAAGCAAATGATATGTATTTGATTTGAAAACGTGCAGATCTGACGAAGAATGTTTCGCTAATCAGCTAAAAGCTGACAAATTTCAAATTGATTGCAAACAGTTGATCGGAAAAACAATTTTTTTCAAACTTATACCAACAGATGATAAATGTTATGTCAAGATTAATGATATACATTTCAAATGAATCAGTAGAGTTAATTTATTAACTTACTCTGTCTAAAAATGAATCGAAATAGCATAATAGCCATGCAAATGAATTCATTAGAACGACGTGTAAATAAAAGAGACCAAACACTTAGGGAACAAAATAATTCAAGACTAAATTTAGCGCAACAATAAATAAAATAAGTCCAACCAGTAATATTGTAGTGAAGGAGAACACAGGTGAGGGCAACCGAATTGTATTTAACGAAAATTACAGAGTTAATCGGTAAAAAAGGAAAACCATATCGTAAATCGTTAATTTGCAAAACATCAATCCATTGTCTGACATTACACTGTTCATGCGTTTCATAGAAATTCCATTGTGTTCCCACTCTTCCTTTCTTGATCTTCCCCCATCTTCTGCTGCCAGACATTACGTTTTTACTCGCGTCATATACTACTTATAAGTAGCGCGCACCACAATATAGACTCTTATTAATAACTTTTTTTAATAAATAAGTGGTTTATTAGATTTTCAGTTATTTGCTCACTGAATCCTATCAGCAATACACTTCTATTACTACTATTTTACTTCAGCTAGCAAAAATGCAAGAAAATAATTTCAGATTTATTAGCCATACACTTCATCTTCTGTTTTGCTGTATTGTACCATTGACTATCGATGTTAAATTTTTAGCAGGATCAAACTCATGTTGCCTAATTTCATTTATAAAAATTAGATGTATTACTTAACTTATTGTAGTTGGTCTTAGAATCATTAGTAAGAGAGATAAAGAGAAAAATCATCATCTAGATATCATTTCTTGAATCATTGTACCACGAAAATTCCTTATTTTATCTGAAGATTTAAAAGGTTTTCTTAAGCAGGTGATATTTATCATATGAGATAGATTCACTGTTAATCAGATGATTATTTTATAGTCTACATCATGACCGGATCTGAATTGAGCAACCTTTGAAAACTCAAAAAGAAAACGGGTAACTATTTCGGTTCTAAGGAAGTTTGAAACTTACAGTGATCACTTAACTTATAGACTATGAATTCAGCATTCAGTGGTTCATATTTGGAACTTCAGCCAGTTTTCTGGCAGGCAACCCAATGACTTGAAATATTGCTGAACTCTGTTGGTTAGAGATACTTACTTGATAGTTACTTGTCGGAGGATGAATACATGATTTCAATTCTTCACGATAAAATTAACTACTAATGCTAACTAATTACTATACTAACAGACAACAGAGACAATAGACATCTTCAACTGAATAAAATCCTCAAGCGTAGAATACAACTACAAATGATTAATGACCAATACAATATTAGCCCAGTCCCCTTAATGTTGATCAAGTACCATCTTACAATGTGGTATATAGTCTAAGCAAAATATCCTCTACACTATGATGAGAGATGAAGTGGTTAGACGAGGTCAACAGAGTTCCCCAGTGATTCCTTTTAATTACTCAACGTAAAACATATATTGGATGCTCAGAGATTAGCTGTCATGAATGTTGTTTGAATGTATTCAAAGACATACGCAAATATATTATATTTCGACTCAACCATTATAGAATATGACACTTGGAATAACTTTGGTTCGATGTTTTATGAAGTAGGAAGATTACAGAGAATTGTACAAAGTTTCTAAATCTTACAATCAGTTCTAATCAATGCAACTACATGCTTTATTCAGAGTAGTAATAAATTTCCACTTACAATTCACAATCGGTGGGATTCTTTCAAATAGAATTTATATTTTTAGTGTCTGCAATACACCTTTCACCCAGTTTCTGTCAAAATGAAAGCGAGTGAACACAGAGATTTGAGGAGAACAACATGAAATTTGTTTTTTTTTTCGTTGGATTGTTGCCAACTACGAACAACTCATGATATTTCTTGTTAAAACACCTATACAAGTGAACTTTGTCAGCAGTGAATATAAATCATCATGACAGAACAAAATTTCTCCGAAAGTTAATAAGATCAAAAAAGTATTTTATGGAGATACTGTATAAGAGGAAAAAACTGTAGAACATCGAAAAACTAACTAACGATGGATGATAAAGCTCATAGTTTTTTTTAACTAAGTAATGAAGTTTAACTAGAATATTAAACTATTACGAATTGTAAGAGGCGTACGATCGATCATCTAGAGAAATAAAATGAATTCATGTTGTTCAACTTAAATATTTGCTTTTTCTCTCTTTAAAAATAATAAAGGTAAATGTGTGTCTGAAATTGGTGAAAATCTCTCTCTCTCTTTCTACACACAATCATACACGTCACTGAATCGCTCTATGACAGTACGATACAAAATCATTGCAAAAAGTGGCTAAACTTTAGTTGTCTGTCTCATATCTGAATTCATCCTGATGTAAACTCCTACATTCACTTATTACTCTTCTCCATCCCATAAAATTGCATATTCGATTGACTAGGTTATTTATCGGAATTTGGAGAACAGAGATTAGTGCCTTCGGTGAGAGATGGTCAATATTCTGAATATTGGATGCAGGAAAACTCTGTAAAACTAATTTATATCCAATCTAGCGTCAAGTTAAATCAGATAAAAATGGAAGCTTTATCGTCGGGATTTAGATTCCAAAGAAGTAAAAGGACAAAGTGATGATATTATTATCATATAGAAGTTCAGGTGTTGTTCTCATGAACTTATCTGCTTATGTCACTAACATGTAATCCATTTTTAAAGATCCAAGATATATAAAAATAGTAAGGACTTAGCTGATTCAACAGGAAATAGGATCAAGGCTGTCTGAGGGAAAATTCTGAGGAAGTAAATGCTTGATAATTCCTCTTATAATGAAGTAGAATCTCATGTCTCTCATTCGTACCATGTGTGTTTTTTATCAAATCTGTATGAGATATCCAGTTTAGGCTTATTTTACCAATGGTCACTTCATCTTACAGCAACTTTGGAATAAACGGTTTGTATCAATTTGCCGACATTGTGAACCATATAAATATTGACTTTCAGTTAATGGTTTCTTTTGATACAACATCTTTATTTAACTAAATATCGGCTTCCTGAGAATATTAACACTATTCGCTACCATTTTGATATCTGTTGGTATGAAAACTCAAACGATTGCTAATTATCTGCGAAAAAAGATATTCAGTTTCAGTTTGGTAACACTATATGCCAACATCCTGAAGGTGCAGCAATGGAAGTTTGTTATATCTTATCATGGCATATATTCTCACAGCAAACAGCTAGTAAACATCGAGCTTAAATGAGAAATAGACAATATGGTGTCTTATTCGAGGCATGTTGACTACAGTTCCCTAGTATGCAATAATCCAACACACCTACTGAATCTTTTGAATGAGGCTTATAGAAATATCTAATATCTTATGTACCGTGAAAATGAGAATAAGTTCCACATTTATGATACTGTAATACAACGGAAGGATGGCACGATTCAATGTTCAATTTATCGAAAGGACATATGGAATACAGTTTGTCTGAATTTGAAAAGCTTTGGTCAAGTCACTGGTCAAAGCGTTGCTTCACAGAACAGAAAAGTTAAATGCTGCTCTTATACTCAAATCGAAGCTAATTTATGTTTAAAAAGGTTCAAAGAACGATGAGTATCTACGGAAATTTATTGATCGTTTAGGTTGGGTAGTGCATGAAGTTGTGAATAAGTTGGTTACATAATTCACTTTCTAACAACACTTCTAAAACCAAAGATTATTGCAATACTTAAATATACTGTCAAAACTATTTCATTAATAGCCTGATTGATGAAATTCGTGACTTAGCGACCACCAAGCCATCCATCACCTTATTCAAAAATGATAGCTTTAACTAATAATTTGAATAGACAAGCAAGCTGATCATTTCAAAGAAATTCACACCAACTTTGGTTGTATTTTTTTCAGTCACATGTTTGTAATTAAACATAAACAGAATATATCTCTCATTCACTCAGAAGTTAAATAATTTTTGGTAACTAATACTACCTTATTAACATAAGTTTGAAGCAATTGACACGTTTAGTCGTGACTGGAGATTCTCATTTACGATTGTGTTTATTTGGAATGTTTTCTTATACTTTAAGATTGTGGTAATCGCAGGATTCATTCACCAAAAATTCAAATGGAACACGACAAATAATTCTGACTAGCTATCAATGTTATATGCCGGTTTGCCTTGTTTTTATAAGAAATAACACTGATGACTGAAAAAAAACCAACTTTATATCTCATAAATGTTAAATCAAAATAGAAATCATTAAATAAGTAAGTGAATCACAGCCATAGACTGTAAGTATATCTCAAACAACAGACATATATATATATATATATATATATATATATATATATATATATATATATATCGTTTCATTCACTGGAAATCAATACAAATACTCACAACGAAGATGCATATTACGGTAAGCATGAATGTTCCAGTAACGATTCACAACAAACTGTCTCTTGAAAATAATTAAGATCCTAAATTAAGGAATTTATCACAGATAAAATTTCAATTATTACAATTATAGCCATTTCATATCTCCATTGAAAGTATTTACTGGTCAGCGGAAGATCAAGAGAGCAAAATAACACAATCGACAGATAATGAATGATATTACTACTAACAAAATGTTCAACGTTGGCAATACGAATCACATAAGTGTACATACTGTACAAATTATATGTATGTATATAAATAAAATTAAAGCTTTGTTATTCGTTCATCATTATCTATACCTTGATTATCATATCCTTGATTAATGACTGCACTCATTCGTGGTTTATATATTTCATATGCATTGACTTCTTCTTGTAATTGTAAAATACGTTCAATTTCTTTTTTGTGTTTTCGTTTTTTTCTAATTTGTTTTATTGTGTATGTGACAAAAAATGCTACAGTTGTAGCACATCCTACAGTGAATATTACAATGCCAATAGTCATTTTAGTTAATGCACCTTCATCTTCACCTGATCCCCATAAACAGCCGCCAACTAATAAACTCAATGTGGATATAATGAATAGAAAAAATAAAGCTGGTTCCCCTTCAAATAATAACATTTTAAGTTCAATAGCATGTATGGGGTAGATAAATGTTAATGTTAATAATGCATCCACATTTTGTCAAAAATTTAACTATAGATTCCTGTTGTGTACATAGAGCGAATGCTGGTCTGATTATTAGTTTTTTTCTCTCTACTTAAATGAGTTGTGCACCAAAAATGAAGGTTGTAAAGTTTCAATTTGATGAAATTATGATCAGCCAATGAGGTTTAAGTGATATGACTACTAGATGAAAGTTATATTGCTGTGATTGGTTAATTTTAGAATAAAAGATATCAGTGTGTATTTGCTAGGCACATAACCTATACGACTCAAAAAATATTGCGAAGAATGCATATTTGTGTGCAGTTATTACTAAAAATGGTTTATTTCTTACGATTTAAGGTATTGGTTATGGACAGTTCAAATTTTAAGCTCATCTGACTCTAAATTCAATTTAAATTAGCCAATACTTGCTGGAAAATGTCGTTCGTCCTTTCAAGATCATACTAGTATAAAAATGATTAAACTGCCAATAATAATTGACTGTGTATTGTATATACAAGGGGCACTACACCTGAAAAATACCTATAGCTTGATCACTCAATTAGTCGAGTGAGTGAGAAAGGCTACAGATGTTTTCAACAAACAAACATGATTTCTTAGTAAAGTTCGTCTTCGCGACAGGTTGAAGGTAAAGATAAATGTTTTGCTTTGTGCTTTTCATAGCCTTCTTCATTTTATTATTTGTAATCTACCACTTAACATGTAACCATACTGTCTCAAATTAATTCGAATGATGCAAGAATGTGATTGCATTCTCAATCAGCTAGCTAATGTTTTTGTTATTCAAATTCTATTTGGTTGGACTAAACTACCTCAGCGAATTGTTAGTTCAGTTGTTTCGGTAACTTCAGTAATTTTGTTAAATATTGATATAGTCAACATAAAATTAGCATCTATTTGTTTTGCATTTTTATTGATTTGTTTACCAAACGAAACTGCTCATCTTATTTGATAGTGTATTTAAAACATTGATTTTCCAATCACGTTACCTTGAGTTTTGATGTGGCTGTTAATTTTAGTAATGCAAAAAGGTGAAAAAGCGATACAAAAAGCTTAATAGTTTTAAAAGTTCGTGAATAAGTTATCTACAAATTTCAAATGTGTTGGTGTCATATGAAATGGTAGGAATAGTCTTTGCTTTTGTGTGTCATTTTGTTTTTCAGCTAATTTTTATAATAATTATTAACAATCGTAAAGTGCAGAAAACACTTTTCCAAAATTTATAGATATTTACTCTGGTTTGTTAGCGAGGACTGAATATTTAGAGTAATATTCCTGGAGAAAACAAGGATGTGGACTGTTAAGAAGTCCTATTCGGGGAAAAGACAGCTATCTACTTCCAGTTGGTTTCCTCTAGTTAAATCCAATTCTTGGTGTAAACTTTTTATGAGGAAATGAATTTAAACATTTCTTGAAGATTACTGATATTCATAAAATCACTACCAGTCACAAATTTGTTATAGGTGTAATCTATTCAGTTGTACATTTCATTGTAGTTGAAGCACTGGATTTTCAGTGAGAATTGTTCTGGCATGTAACAAAGTCCATTTTGGTTGTTTGGATTTTGGCTCATCACTTTTTTAAACAACTTTTATATACTTTGTTCTCTTGTTTTCGTCTCGTTGAAAATTTTAGAAGTTTTTCAACTGCTCATAATGGCCGTAATACTGATGAATTAGGTTTACCCAGGCACCACCAAAATGTTAAGAACTTTATTTGTCAGCATTTAATTACTAGCGAAATTTGTATTTTCTTATTTTGGTGGAAAATTCATACATTACTTAAACATGAATAGTTAGTGAAAAATAACTAATATTCTGTCGAGCTCCATGATATCAAAAACCAATGGTTTGACCAGTTATGAATGTTGGATATTCTTGTCAAATATTTGTTTGTCACAGTCTTTAGATGTGTAAATTATTTCATAATTTAGCTTCAATCAATCTGATCACTTGACCGATGCTAGTAGAAAATTTGTTTAACAAGTGATAGACTACTTAAACATAGTTTTAGTAGAAGGATTTTTATAAGTTAAAAGATTCGGGTTGAGACCAACAACCATAATGTTCAACTAAAATAAAAAACCTGGACGATATGTTATCTATCATTCGAACAAACTTTTCTAGGTGTGCATATCATAACGAATCAAGGTTAATTATCTGATGACATGTCTATTTTATATTGACTAATACCGTCAACAGACAAATAACCACTTATTACCTTCACTTAAAACTCCGCCAGTAGAACCTTAGGGGCTACTGCCGGTCCCAAGCCCGGATAAAGGAGGAGGGTTGGACATGGGGTTGGCGACCCCATTCCGTTGAAATCTCACTTGCCAAAAAAACGCTAACCAGAAAAAATAATTCAAACCATTTTAACTCTGCCCTGGGAGTTGGAAGAAGAATTATGACGTCTCGTGATGAAAGCCGAGTTCCCTCGGAAGTCACAGGGCCGATGCCTCTTCTGACAACCAGAGCAACCATTTTTTTAGGTACATGGAACGTTCGTACATTGTGGGAAACTGGAAGACTATTTCAAGTTGCGGCAGAAATGAAAAGATACAACCTCGAGGTGCTCGGCATCAGTGAAACGCATTGGACACAGGTTGGACAACTGAGACTTGCTTCAGGGGAACTGCTGTTATACTCTGGTCATGAAGAGGAAAACGCTTCACATACACAAGGAGTTGCACTGATGCTGTCCAAACATGCACAAAAGGCACTGATAGGATGGGAATCTCATGGACCTAGGATCATCAAAGCATCCTTCAAAACAAAGAAAGAGGACATTACAATGAACGTCATCCAATGTTATGCACCTACCAACGACTACAATGACGACGATAAAGATCAATTCTACGAAAGGCTGCAGTCAATCGTCGATAAATGTTCACCAAAGGATTTAACGATTCTTATGGGAGACCTGAATGCCAAGGTTGGCATGGACAACACTGGATATGAAGACATCATGGGACGACATGGACTGGGAGAAAGAAACGAAAACGGTGAGAGATTTGCAAACCTATGTGCCTTCAACAAACTGGTCATCGGTGGCACAATATTCCCGCACAAACGCATTCACAAAGCCACATGGATTTCACCGGATCACACTACTCAAAACCAAATTGACCATATCTGTATCAACAAAAAGTTCAGAAGGACCATGGAGGATGTGAGAACCAAGAGAGGAGCTGATATAGCTTCAGATCACCACTTGCTGATCGCCAAAATGAGATTGAAGCTAAAGAAGCACTGGACAACGGGGCAGACAACATCACAGAAGTTTAATACAGCCTTTCTTCGGGATACCGTAAAACTCAACGAATTCAAGATAGCCCTCACCAATAGGTTCCAGGCCTTTCAGGATCTACTCAATGGAGAGGAAGCAACATTGGAGAACAATTGGAAAGGGATTAAGGAGGCAATCACTTCAACATGTCAGGAGGTCCTTGGTCGCAAGCAGCACCATCACAAAGAATGGATCTCTGTTGGTACTCTTGAAAAAATTCAAGAAAGGAGGAACAAGAAGGCAGCAGTGAATGTCAGCCGAACAAGAGCAGAGAAAGTTACCACACAAGCTGCATACACAGAAGCAAACAGGGAAGTGAAGAAGAGCATCAGAGCTGACAAACGAAAATACGTGGAAGATCTAGCAATGACGGCGGAAAAGGCTGCAAGAGAAGGAAACATGAGACAATTGTACGAAACAACAAAGAAGCTCGCCGGGAACTATCGTAAACCAGAACGACCAGTGAAAAGCAAGGAAGGGAAAATAATCAGCAACACTGACGAACAGCGAAATAGGTGGGTAGAGCACTTTAAGGAACTACTGAACCGACCAGCTCCACTGAACCCACCCAACATCGAAGCAGCATCCAAGGACCTCCCAATTAATATTGGCGCACCTACGATTGAGGAGATCAGTATGGCCATCAGACAAATCAAGAGCGGCAAAGCAGCAGGACCAGACAACATTCCAGCAGAGGCAATGAAAGCAGATGTAGAAGCAACTGCAAAAATATTTCACATCCTCTTCAAGAAGATTTGGGATGAGGAACAAGTACCATCAGATTGGAAAGAAGGATACCTGATCAAAATACCAAAGAAAGGCGATCTCAGCAAGTGTGAGAACTACAGAGGCATCACTCTTCTTTCAATACCAGGCAAAGTCTTCAACAGAGTATTGTTAAACAGAATGAAAGACTTCGTAGACGCTCAACTTCGAGATCAACAGGCCGGATTTCGTAAGGATCGATCATGTACTGCCCAAATTGCTACATTACGGATCATTGTGGAACAATCAATTGAATGGAACTCACCACTCTACATCAACTTCATCGACTACGAGAAAGCATTTGATAGCGTGGATAGGAAAACACTGTGGAGGCTTCTTCGACACTACGGTGTGCCTGAGAAAATAGTCAACATCATACGGAATTCTTATGATGGATTCAACTGCAAAATCGTGCACGGAGGTCAGCTGACAAACTCGTTTGAGGTGAAGACCGGTGTCAGGCAAGGTTGCTTACTCTCACCCTTTCTCTTTCTCCTGGTCATCGACTGGATTATGAAGACGTCAACATCTGGAGGGAAGCACGGTATCAACTGGACAGTTAGGACGCAGCTCGACGATCTGGACTTCGCAGATGACCTGGCTCTTCTATCGCACACTCAACAACAAATGCAAGAGAAGACGACCAGTGTAGCAGCAGCCTCTGCAGCAGTAGGTCTCAACATACATAAAGGAAAGAGCAAAATTCTCCGATGCAACACATCATGCACCAATCAAATCACGCTTGATGGAGATGCTTTCGAGGACGTTAACAACTTTACATATCTTGGCAGCATCATCGACGAGAAAGGTGGATCGGATGCAGATGTGAGGGCGCGGATTGGCAAAGCGAGGGCTGCATTTCTACAGTTGAAAAATATCTGGAACTCCAAACAACTTTCAAACAAAACCAAAATCAGGATTTTCAATACAAATGTGAAGACAGTTCTACTATATGGAGCGGAAACTTGGAGAACTACGAAAGCCATCATCCATAAGATACAAGTGTTTATTAACAGTTGTCTACGCAAAATACTTCGTATTCGTTGGCCAGACACCATCAGCAACAACGAACTGTGGGAGAGAACAAGTCAGATTCCAATGGAGGAGGAAATCAGGAAGAAGCGGTGGAAGTGGATAGGACATACACTACGAAAAGCACCCAACTGCGTCACGAGACAAGCCCTCACATGGAACCCTCAAGGCAAAAGGAATAGAGGAAGGCCAAGGAACACACTACGCCGAGAAATAGAGAAAGATATGAGAGGAATGAACAAACAATGGACAGAATTGGAGAGGGAAGCCCAGGACAGAGTTGGTTGGAGAAAACTGGTGAGCGGCCTATGCTCCATTGGGGGTAACAGGCTTAAGTAAGTAAGTAAGTACCTTCACTTAAAAATAATTTAAATTACATAAAACACGTAATTAGGACACTTAATGAAGCGGTCAGTTCATGTACATTCATAGAATATCTAATATGTATATATTGTTCAGAAAGAAGATGGAAGCTTCAAAATTCATCTCCCGATATCATCGAACGAACTGCATCGAAAATGCCGGTAGTATTTGTATGTACAAATGCAACTGTACACTTTGGCAATAATTCTACAGAAAAGAGATCTCTTTATTGATTTTTGCGTTTTCAATGCCCAGTTGGATTTCACTTCAGAAAATATTGTTCTGCGACAGGTTTCAGTAGTGATATATATTCGTTCCTAGGATTCCTGTAAATTTCCAGTTATCAGCACATTTTTGTATAAGTTGATACTGCTAGTCAGTTGATGATCAACAATATTGTTTATTATCCAGTTAATATTCATTGAGCTATGCATTTTTCAGTCATGATATTCAAGACTCTGTTTAATCATGCATTAGCATAACTTAGTTGCCTAGTAGAAGAAGTGCTGATTCTTAGAGCTATGTGTACTGGATTTGAGTAGTAAGAATACACGTTCCTGATTTATGAGACTCTTAAGTCGGACAAAACGAACACTTTTAAATCCTCTACTAACCTAACTAATAAACAGATAAAAACAATGATTAAAATTGAATAAAGAATATCGAATACATAAAATCAAATCAGAATGAAATTAAGAAGCAGAGCGAACAGAATGGTTAAGTAATAAATAATAAGCTAGAGAAAGTGGGAGAACAAAATGCTGATTTACGTTGGATGAATACAAAAATTGGATAAAATGTGCTTCATTTAAAATTGTATGTTTAGTGCAACGTGAATTGTCAACGCACAATATTTGAAACAGCTTCCTCTTACTACTCTTATACGTCACTGTTTATGTTTATATTTCTTGTATATATCAGTGTCAACTTTATGAATTCGCTAGTTTCAAGACTGAAATATTGACCATTAAATTTCAGGGCGTTGGCTGGAAAAAAAGCTGTTGGTAAAACATTTTTAGCATTAGTGATCATGAACAGTAATATAATTTCCTACAAACTGAATGAACTATTGTTAATTTAATTTCATAAGTGTGTGGTTTCACATTTTGCTTAAGATTATTCTATTGACGACCATTTAATTTTACTTAAAAAGCTTCTTTACTTGTATAAATGGATGATTAATTTTAAAATCAAATGAATTCGTTGAAGCATACACACATGCAAATATTCACATCGTTTCGCTACCATTTCTCATTGTCTTCACTTTGTACCTTCCATGTGATCTCAACAATATTCAACAATCTTCACAATCTTCATTACTGGTAATAATGAACTCTTTTACTTTTTTCACGGGACAGACAACAGGAATAGTTTTCATAAAGCTATTTCTTTATCTATGAATGAAAAAGTTGTATCATCAAACGATAAATTCAAAACAAGATAACTTAGTTATAAATGAGAAGAACTTACAAATGAAGTTGAAAGCAAGTTAATCATGTTAATTTTCAGAAAACGATTAAAATCAGAGAGAAACAAGTGTGAACAAATGTTGCCATCTTTAGAAGTAATGAAAAAGCCAAGTTAAAGAGAATACAAAGCATATGAATTTCAAACGTCATATGGCTATATATAAATTTCTAGAATATGCACTAAGACAAAACACATGGAAACTGTAATTAAAGTAGCATTGTAATTTTCTAAATAAATTGAACGCTAGTAAAATTATTTAGTTTTTTTTTTCAAATTTAACTACAATAACATAGATAAACAATAATTCTAGAGTGACAGTAGATATTTGTATTGAGAAATCTGTAGAGTGTGTTTTAAAAGCAACCAAACACTTGAAAGACAACAACATCAAATAATCACTGGAATGATTAATGTGCATCAAACTCTATAGAAGTGATTACTTTGAACATTTATTACATGATACTGACAATAATGCTGTTTAAAGCAAGAGAATATGTTAATGCATAGAATAGCTTCTTGGATTCAAATCACTGACCATTTATTCTGCTATAGCTTTTATCGATTTTGTCCACTAAAATGTTAGACAGCTGAAACAATATTATTACTACTACAAGTAGTAAAAGTACCGGAACGATGTGTCAGTTTAGTAAACTCTCCTTCTCCTCCTACTCCTTCTTCATGACTTACCTGTCCTAACTCCTCCTCTTCTTCTTCTTCATCCTGTTCCAACTCATCTGGATCGCTATTCTCAAATTTGTCATCTCGATCACAACGATAAGTAGTAACACTATAATTTTCGCCTGTTAGTTTTAAATTAGTTTCTGGAGTTGGAATAATAAAAGACAATGAATTGTCTAACATATCATTGTCACCATTATTATCATTGCTGTAATCGCTGGCTTTACGTTTACGATTTATTCGACCTTTAGTTGACAATAAATCATCTTCTATCATTGAGTATTTTCCTTCTTTTATATTCCCCGAATGATTAAGTTTCGTATTATTCGATTGTTTACTTTTCTTGTTAGTCAAGTAAGCAGTAGATGAGTTTAAATGATTTTTATCATCAACAGCTGAATGGTGAATGACATCATCAAGGAATATTTTTGTATTGTGATCCACAGTGTTCAGAAAATATCTGTCGTTTTGACGTTTCTAGGTGTGTACGTGGAAAAAAAGGAAGACTATTGCTTAGGGATGGAGATCAAACAAAACAAATACAAGAATGAAACCAACAATAGTAATAAATTAAAAAAAAACTTTGTCAATTCATGGTGGTGAAAATTGTTCATGGAAATCACGAACCGATCAATCTAAGTTAGATAATCTTTGAAAACCTGTAAGCTTTAAACGGTTGTTTCAACCTAACGCACAGTTCTTCAGTAGTGTGGACCTACGATCTCACAACAGGGGATCGGACTCAGATCGTCTGGTTTCATTATTGCTTTGCTTGCTGAGAAAATTTTCTCACTTCCAGTGATAAGCCGTGACCAGTGGAACACATTTGGGACGATATGAAATTGTTGCCTGATATTGCGGATTGATTGAAGTTAAACTTGCACACCATTGGGTTTCGGCTCAGTGGTCTAAATGTTAAGCGGTTATGAGGTCGTAGAGGAGTCCCATGCTCAGACGAAATGACCATACAGTTTTTCCAGGTTTTCAACGGTTGTCTAGCTCGAATCGGTCCAAGATTTCAATGAAAATAAGCTTGGCTTCTACATGAAACTTACTTGCCCTGTCTTCGTTTCAGCCAGCTTATGCATTTTTTAAAATAACTTTTACAGAATTGTTGTTTTGAGCTTCTAAAACACATAAAAGAAATTAGAGTTTGCTTTGGCAAGTTTGACTTCTCGCAGCGTATTCTGTCATATGTATTAACTATGAATATTACTATGTATATAAGGCTAATGACAAATGAAGGTGTAAATTATATTATTGGTAGTAATATAGAGGATTACCGGAGATCGTAGTATTTTCAAAATTAAAATTACAGCATGATCTTGGCTACGGCATCACCACTAAGAACTGGACCGTCTTTTCCTTTTCAGCAGTGTGTATTCACGGCACCGTATGCAAAAATAAAACCAAGGACCTTCAGACTTGCATGTGAACGGCTGAACCAATGTGTCAGCATTCAATTGTATTAATGTCAAACTTCGATTAGACCACGATCCTATGCAATCCCTTATTCATTCTTTTTGGTATATAACAGTGTTATATCCAACAAGTCAGTTAGTTCGACAAGGATTGGAACTCACTCCTTTACTTATAGGTAAAGCTATAACCCATGCATATTTATACAGTGGAAAGTATTCGAAAAATCCATTAATTCAGTTTGCTGCATATAAAGTTTTCCGTGTTTCATACATACTATAATTCATCTCAGTTTCATCAATTCATTATTTTCAATGCTGCTATTCATTGTAAATGCATTTCAAGTTGTCGACGACAAGAAACGTTTACTAGTTGGTTTTCTCTGCCAAAATAATTCTTCCGAAAAAAGAAACTAGGTGCATTATCCAGAAGAACAATAACTGACGACATTGATATCTTGAAAATAAAAACAAAAAATTATGTATCTGTTCAACAGAAGCTAGGGCTAAATAGAAAAAAAAACAGTCTACCTGCACAGCATCACGCCACTGTTGTACGGCTGCACTGGATAGTTCATGTTTTTTCTTCTGTTCACATTTACGTTTTGCACACAACACTTCAACAAATGTCAGAATAGCTCCAGCTGCCAAGCCCATACCAATCATGATAAATACACCAGCCATATTGGTTAAACCTAAAGTAGCTGGACTTGATTCAGTTCGTTCACAGTTATTGGATTTGATATGAATCCATTTTGTGTCTAATGTTTCCATGATGCCTCCTAGTTAATTTTGCCAAAAATAGAATAACGAACACAATGTCAAAATATCAGGCAAAAATGGATTGGATCACAAGTACTAAACAGTATTAAAATGTACTATCACAGATATGGACACTTTCACTAATGTACTAAATATTCTTCATTCTTTATTATTTGGACTGATAAAAGAAGTTTCAATAAGATGTTTGCTTGACTATTGATTATTCTCACATTAGTCTTTTAAAATGTTCATTCCATAACGGTAATGCTAATAGTGACTAACTTTCAAAACAAACAAAAATTAGTTGAAATGTGACCCAACAGTAACCAAATGCAAAGTATCAATATTTAAGCTTACACAAGTCGTCGAAATAATTTTTGTCAGCCATGTCATGGTAATAAATTCTGATATTCAATTTTTAGACGTAAAATCTTTCTTCAATGTTGATAAGTTGAACAGTAGACTTTAGCAAACTCTTAAACTGAAAAAAATACCAGTCATTCATTGATTTTCTCATTCGACATCAAGGATCACTGTCAAATCAATTCATGCGAAAATTGAAAAACCATACATATTTCACTACCGAATTAAAGATTTACGTGATTTGGTAATGACTCGATTATTTTTAATCGTCAAAATGATCTGTTTATGCATGATTGTGCTTCTTTTAGTGGTACCTGACACTGAAAATCAATATGCTTGTTTCACTCCGATTGAAGCTCATCAGCTAAATATCGATGTATGTCGGTTGAAATAGCATGATCACTAGCCAGTTGTCAGTACAGTGTTTATTGAGTCATTTAAAGAGAATCAAATTCAGTTAAGCAACTAGGAGAATTGAAAAAAAACATGACATTTATTACTCAAGTATAAATATCTTAGTACTGGAGCAATATCAGCAGCGTCCCAAGCATCTCAGAACGTGAAATTCAGTAACATATATTCTATAGTCTCCCATAAGCTACCAGTTATCTTTATACTAAAATTACTTATTGTAGATGAATGTCAAATAGAATGACATCTAGACTGAGGGATCACTGTCACACTATTTTAATAAGTATAGCATTTATTTTCAATTTGTTTGGACTTTTAATAATCCGGGTGACTAGTAATCCACCAATAGATACTATTTAAATCATTGTTAAATTATAGCTAAAGGTTTTTATATCAAGTTATTTGCCCATGAAGTTCATGTATCCATAGGGATTGATTGATTAAAAGCAGTTATGAAAATGTCAATTATTGCTTTCGTACATGAATGGGTAAATTAGTGTATCATTTGAAAAGCACAACTTACACGATGAAATGACAATCCATTTTTGAATACACTTTAGCAAAGACCCAACAACTACCGAATACATTTCTAGTATTCGCGATTATCTAACACATGTTCATTTACGATATAGTATTAATATTCACAAAAATCATTAAAATTAAAACTTTCCATTTCGGAAATGTTTTATCCAATGAACAACTTACTTTCATGAAAATTTAACACTGCTTGTGATAATTCATGTAACCATGGATTATTTTTTTTCATTACTAAGCCATAACTATTACGACCAAACACGTCACCAGTGGTAATCAATTCACAATCAATGGAAACTTCATAATTTAATCTTGCCGAATCCCATATAAAAGCTTTAAGTGAACCTGATTTAATAGCCTTATATGGGAGAAGAGTTAAAAAATTTATATGATGAAATAATTAATAATACATAAACAAACAGTTTGATAGTTCTTTATTGCGAAGAAGTACACAACTGTCATACGTTTATACCCCAACTATATAAAGCCTATTTGTTAAATTAACTTACAATACGCGTTCAGCTAAAACCAAGGAGTAACAGTTCCCTTATTATTGCAGGAACACCTTGCTGAATATCGTCAAATAGCTAGAACTATAAGTCAGGAAGGGTTTTCTGTCGATCCTGTCCAACCTTGAATCACTACAATATTATATCACTTTGATTAGACAAGTGACCGTAATGCAACTTGCTCTATGAAACTTGAACAAGCTATCTACTCGGTAATCAATCGACTGTATATATACCACTTTTATGATGGATATCTTTCTTGAAATCTGAAATAAATATTGGCAAGAGTTTTAAAATATCAGTTGATTCAACTGTTGTGCAATTGCCCATTAAAATGATACTATTTTTTTTCACAAACAATTAATTTAGCTGAGTGCATTTAAGTTTAGTAGCTCATAGTACATAGCATCTACCTATTTCTAAAAATAATCAGCCGGTTGGTAAGTTCATCACTTATATATGTTCCAATAGTGGTTTGATGTACCCCAAAGAAAACACTAAAGAATCCATAGGCAGTTATTTATTCTATGAACATATTATTCACTTATAAATATTTAATTATATTGTACAACTGTTGTATGTGAACAATCAATTCGATTCGACTTACTTGTATTGCTTCTTCTACTGAATCATAATTGTTCGTTTCCATTACACGATACATTGTGGCGTATTCAACTTGTCGTTTAAAATACATTTCCACAGGACTACCACGAATTGTTGCAAAAAGGAAATCTTTTTGTGGATTACGAAGCTAAATATCAAATAAAAAGTAATATTATCAATAAAAATAGATTGGATAAAAGATGATCATAATATCTTGAAATATTTTATAGACTTATATTCATTCAAGAATGGTCACTTGTCTTTTATTCATTATATTATGTTTTAAAAATGTAATTACTAGTTTGTATAACGTTTCACTCGTTTTTGGTCTGGCATATACAGATAACTAACTAACTGGTATTATGCATTACGGTGTTGTGAAGATTGTTAAGTTACACATTTTTGAAACCATGAATCGAGGAGTCCCATACCAGGACGAAACGGCCGTCCAGTACTTCCAGGTTTCTAATGGTGGTCTAACATTGATCGATTCATGGTTTCAAAAATGTGTAACTAACTGGTATGTCAAATTGCTCTTATAATCTACAAAATATTGTTTTGGTTTTTAAAAAGTTATTTTTTTCAATTGTATAACTTATATATTTTTGTTTAATATATATTGTACTACGCTTGCTTTATTGATAAATATTGGTTAAGATTTATTTGTAGAAGAATACAACTGACTGTGTAAGCTCTATTTGCTACAGCTACTTATTCATTTAGTTGAGTAGATGTTAGCTTTGTTTTTATTTATTGTCCTGAACTTGCGGATTTACTATCCAATATTGATAGCTGAACATAGAACAATCATCTCATACATAATCACTGTTATTGATGTTTTGTCCTTTAGCATTGATCGGATTCTGTAGATCAAGTTGTAACATAGTTAACATGAAAGCCTTCATAACTTGTATTTAGTGCTATTTGAGACTAATCAACAAGGTGTTCTTGTAATTTTGAAGGAACTGATGCTCCATGTCTGAGTCAGATCTGCATTATCTAGTTACACAGTCTAAAAGATAACTACATTCTATAACATTTCTAACATGGAAAATAAATAAAACCATTCAGAAGGGATAGAAAATGTGTAGTTTAGGTGGAGTTTCGTTCTATGAGATGGATGTTTTAGTCGATAAATTGGGTCAACGAATCAACAAAATCATGGAAAAACATAGCATTAGGAACCAAATCAAAGGGGTATATAATCAGAATAAGGAGGCAGACAATGAATGACAAGGCTAAGGTCAGTAACAACCAATGAAGATTGAGGCCAACATAACAAGCCAGGAGTCAGACACGGAGGAATTCTAAATACTTCACTTCTACCTGAAGTTTATGCCGATGATGTTATTCAGAGTAAAAACTAAGGCTTCACAACCAAAGAATTCAGCTTAGAGAATGAAGCTTCACCGTGAGACAGACCATTCAAGTTTACAATCGTTGAAAAGAGTAATTTGTTCTTGACAATGAAATTTATTAAATTAGAGGCTAAATTCACGTGAAAGATAAATTTCATGTTATATTGTTTAGCTTCTCCACTTAATAGTTAACTGATGTGTTAGTATGCAATGGTAATTAGATAATGGATAACCAAGATAATTTTGTAAGCATAATTTGCACTGAAAAGTTTTACCGTAATATATTATTAAAACAAGCAATGTGCACTTTTTTAAGGTGAGGTTTGCACGATAGTGAAGTATTTTAAAATCTAGTCCATAAAAAGTAATGCGATTATTATATAGTTTCCAGTTCATATAATCATTTTGGTTCTCATATATCTATCTACTGTATAAGCGTAAAGTTTCAATATCTAATGTTTTCAGAATGAGGACTGGAATTAAGTAGGAGTATACTGATCATCTAGTCGGATCTTTACAAAGATTATAAATTTCTTTTGTTGAGGTGCGTTTCAGAATAAATTCTTCCAAATATGGTAACCAATCGAACTTTGTAGAATGGTGATAATATATAACTTGGTTTAGTTAAATCTAGGCATTGAGGCTGGTAAGGTACAATGTACGAGTGTTAAAGGCTGGCGTTTATCGAGCGTACTCTATTCTTCAATGTCAAAGTCGTCAAAATTTTGAAACTTACTGAAAAACGTTTGAGTTGAAAACAGTGGAAAAGTTTAGCAGCTGATACATCTTGGTTAAACATTTAAATAAATGCCGAATAATTAAAACTACATTTGTAGAAGCTAAAAAAACAATGAAGCTGATATATGTTGACAAAAGAAAAAGATATAATATCGCATTACTAAGAATATATTCACAAAAACAACTCACTCGAACATCATCAATTCCAGAAATAGATGCTTCAGGTCTATCCAAAACAAGAAATGCAGCTAAATTAGCTGTATAACTAGCTACTATTATCATTGCAAAACCGGCCCAGACCATTCCCAGAACCCGAGCACTAAACGAACGTGGAGTACCTTCACCAATACCAGAGTTTAATAATACAGCCCAAGCAAAGTAAACTGCACTGCTTAAATTCATACCCTCTTCATCTTCTTTTTGTTGTTGTTGTTGTTGTAGATCATTTGGAATAAGTGTGTTTTTGTCAGCATTTTGTTTTTCATTGTCAAATTGACGTAAAGTTGAATGACTACCACTTCCATCGACAGATAAATCAAAATCAGAGGTTGTTCGACCGAATGGTGAAAAGCGATCAAGTAAATATAATACAAAAGCGACAACATGTACAGATAAGGCTACAAGAACCCAAAGTGAACTTTCGAATGGTTGAAGGAATGAGCCAAGATTAGATCGAGCACGTTCCTATGAAAAAATCAAACACACCGACGTGTACAATACATATCGCATCATAAGATTTTTACAAATGTATACAGTACCTTTACTACTTTTTCCACTTACTTACGCCAGTTATCCCCCCCCCAATATAGCATAAGTCGCCGACCTACTCTGTTCCGGGCTTCCCTTTCCCGTTCTTTCCAATTTTGTTTATTCTTCTCAAATCTTTCTATATTTCTCGGCGTAATGGTTATTTGGCATTCCTCTTGTCCTTTGACCTTGAAGGTTCCAAATGAGGGCTTGTCTTGTGACGCAGTTCGGTGCTTTCCGTAATGCATGTCCTATCCACTTCTTCCTGATTTCCTCTTCCGCTGGAATCTGGTTTGTTCTTTCCCACAGAAGCTGTTGCTGATAGTGTCTGGCCAACGGATTCGAAGTATTTTGAGAAGACAACTTTTCATAAATACTTGTATCCTCTGGTTGATGGCTTTCGTAGTTCTCCAAGTTTTCGTCCCATACAATAGAACTGCCTTGACATTTGTATTGAAAGTCCTGATTTTGGAGTTGGTTGACAGTTTTTTCGGGTTCCATTAGATTTAAAAATGAGAAGTTAGTGAATTATTATATCACCTTCAACCTTAACTTTAGTATAACATCTGTTATATAATTTGAAGCAGTCTATGTTCAGTTTGATACTTAAACTTGTGACATTAATTTTGGTTTCATTTGTGAGTAGCTATCAATGGTCTATTTTTGATTTCATTTTTGACCGCACTGACGATTGAATAAATTAACACCGTGAATATTAGAATTTTGATTGAAACTGAATGCACCAGTCTCTATTCTTAATTAGGAATTTTTTCTACAAATCTCATCCGTTCACAAAACTAACAGTTAAACCTCAGATTCAATAAAACCTTCGATTAATGTTAAAAGTGTGGAACATAAACGATGTTAGTATTTATGAGCAGATAACAGCTAGTAATTATTTTCCAAATTACAATGATCGAAAAAGTAAAGTAAAAACCTAGTCATTTTTAGTTTACAATTAACGCTTTAATTATTATAACTAGACAACTATTAAAACAAAGAAACATCAGTTTTGTCCAAGGATAGTGTTCTTCGGCTGTGTGCATCCTCGAAAGATGGTTGTGCAATAATGCAAACCGACAGTAGTCGAAAAGTGTAAACTAGTTGATACAAAGGTGATACAATGACCAAGAGCTTGTCACAGTGCCTGAATTTTCTGGACTCGACTCCTTGTGGGTTCGTAGATGCATACAGTCACATAAACATTCGTTAAGATGAAATAGCTGTGCACTAATGCTTTGGGAAATAATGGAGGTATACGATAGATCACTCGAAAAGATCTAGACTTATCTACAATATAACCACTATCAACCAGGTGTGCTAATATTTTGTCTTTCAGCCGTTGGGTTACTGAGATCTGTTAGCGATATAGACTATAAGATTAAAAACTCTTCACTTAACTCTACACTTATCTCTTTCAAAAAACAACTTACTCGTTTCACTAGAATAGTTATACCTAAATATTTAAATGGCTTTGTAAATTCAACTCGTGCAGCTCTTTCTGGTGTAATAGATACTGGTGCAACAGCTAAATCAGCTGTACCAGATAAAATTTCCCCGATAATACCAGTCCATTTATGTGTTTCATTTTCATCAACATCACCTATTTGTCCATCGCCAACTAGATGTAAATCATATGTGAATGGCGTAGAGGTTAATTCCAGTCCAGTTCTATTGGCCAATAAACGAAGAAGATCAACGCAGTAACCATAGCAACAATAATGCTTCTTGACACCTTTGAGAGAAATTGAATAAGCAGAAAAAACATTGACCATCAATGATTGTGCATTAGGCATAATCATATGAGTTTTGTAATCAAATTTTTCAGAAATTAAACATACTTCGGAGAAGAGTGTGATAAACTAAAATAAAATGAATATCCTAAATGTCAATAGCTATCTCTAATTGGGTTCTGAATTGTGATTATGATAACACTGAATACCGACCAGACATAGACATACAGATTTTTGTGATTGCATCTTTATATCCAACAGGCTTGGTCTTAACCTCACTTATATAATTAGCTAGAATTAAAACTAAGTCGATAAACGATAAACGATTCACACATTGATCGGTATACAACGGAAGTTTTCTATGAAACAGAGAATCGTAAAGAATGGGTAATTAGGTAAAAGAGATTAAGACTAAAGATTTTAATCAATTTACAGCTGATGAGAATAGTTTTACAACAATTATGCAGAATACACAACTTGTTATGATATATAATACAGTGAATTAATTAGCATAATGACTATAATATGGGTCATGGCAATATTTTACATATGAATAAATAAAGAAACTATAAGAGCATGAATCAATACTTTAGCATTCAAAGTGAGTTGAACTGTTGAAGAAAAAACAATAAACTTACTGAAATTACTCAACAACTAAGATGTTAAGTCGAAAAACGAATCTAAGAAAATCTGATGACAAATAAACAAACAGACTAATTCAGATTGAATAAATTATTTGTTTATCTTAAATGACTATGCAACGACAAATCAGTCGACCAATTAATAAATAAATGATGAATATGCGTTTAGAGATTCAGTTTTGCAATCAATAAAGTTACAGGTGATAAACTTTTTGTATAGAAAACACAATCAAATAGATATTTTTACACATTTCAGAGTGCTGTTGATCAAAAGTACTAAATGATGTATGTAGTAATCAATGCGCTAGAGAATTCAGATCTATGTTTATTCAATGTGTAAATGTGGTTATATTGAGTTAATGCACTCGGGATACATGTATTGTAATAGAGACCAATCTTTTGTAGTGATTAGCATCATAAGTATGAAATTACGAACCGTTACTTATTGCCGGTAAACATCAAGTATCTAGGTTCTAGTTCATAATGGCATATAGAGAATAAAATAAGAATAATTAATTAAGCGCTTAAATGAGATGATTACTCATAAACTAAACAAGTAGTCTGGTAGATTAGTAAAATCAAAAGTAAACGACAAGTGGGATTATTTTAAAAGAATGATCATTACTAAGGCTGTGTCCTTATCTCATTCTTTTCTTTTCATATAAACAGGTTAAATCATCAGCATTTGGTGACAATGACCTATATAAAGTAAAATATAGATTGCTTTCGTTACCCATTAATTATTATTAATGTTGACACGAACTGAAATTCCCCACAGAGCATCCATTCTGTTCATGACCGTAGGTACGACTTGGTGGCAAGCACCAACAAGCACTAGATTTACGGAAAGGTTCTCTGTTTGCCACCTTCAGTCACCTTACATAACATAGTATACATGATAACATGCACACCCAAACTGTTAATTACGCTTTAATCAAATAGATAAAATTCGATCAATATCAAAAGATTAAATAAAAAGCAACACTGGTCATTAATTAGTTACATTAATTATTTATTAAATATCATCATTTATACCTTCACCTATCTTTATTTTCAGTCTCACTATGAATATTTATATCAATGGCCCTAATTTAAAGTATGTTAAGCATTTATCCTGTTCGCAGACGACGAAAAGCTTCCAAAGAAAAATGAATAACTGGTTTTATCCTATAAGTTTTACCACTATTGCTGATAACCGTTGAGATAATCAAATGAAATGTCGATTGCTTATTTACTCAAAGTTAAAAGTTAAACGACCACACAACAACAACAACTTTTTCTACATATTCATTTATAACCATCATTCAAAACTGAATCTACGATCTTTCGAATAAAAAATAACTGACATACCAGTAGTTGGGTCAGTATGAGTACATTCAATTTCCGTTTTAAAAACTAGCGGATCATCAGATTCATTACATTTATTATTTAACTTTGGACGAGTAAATACAAATGGCACACTTTGAATAGTTACAACCTAGCGATAAAAAAAAGAAATAAGCAAATCAACTTTTCCTAAATGAAATAAAAAAAACTTTAAAATCATCCGAAAAATAATGAACAATATACATGTTAACTATGGAAATGCTATTTACAACAAAATTAAATTAAAGCAAAATTATTTCTTATTAAAGTGTTGTGGAGACTGTCAAGTTTCATCCAAATCATAAATCGATCTATGTTAGATCCCCATTGGAAACTTGAAATCACAGTTGGAAACTCAGCAACACTAATCCACGGCTCATACTGAGATTCCAGGTTGAACATTGATTTAAATTCACGATTTAAATAAAATAAATAAAAATACAAAATATTTCAATCACAATGCGAAACAATAAATTTAGATTTCATCGGGAGGCCCCGACCACAATTAATATTATGACCGAATATTTGCAAACAATTCAAACGGTAGATTGGAAAATTCTGAGTTAGAATATCAATCAAATACCTGTAAATGAAACAATTCACAGTAGAAACATTTTTATAAATTTATTGCTGAAATTCCTATTAAGAATATTTTTTGTTACTTGTAATTACTGAACAATGCTTTTTATTTGACAATATTGTCTGTCAGGTTTGAAGCTTTTACGTTTCTCTCACCGGATACCATCTAGTACCACTTCATACATGTAAGAGATAAATTATGTTTAACATTTAAAACTAGAAAACTAAGTGCGTTATCCATTTTAAAGGTGGTGTGTTCAGTAGTTGCTAGTGCTCTCATCATGTTTTGAAATAAAGTGAGGAGAATTAAGTACGAATTTCATAGTTCTAATGGGAATCTAAACATTCCATACTTCAAGTTAACATCGAATTTACTCAGAATTCCTTATAACTTCACATGCTATCATTGATATTACATGAGATAAATAATATAAAGCTTGCTGATCAAGTAATCAAACAAATATATAGATATTAGTACAACCAGTTCTGCATATTTATGAAGTTTCAAACAGAAAACATACTTACTTTCAAATGTGTTTTCTTCTTAAAACTAATTGGTGCTGCATGTACTAGTCGTTTTTCAGTTTTTTGACACTTTCCATCACTAGCACGTTGTATACACACCAATTGTTGGCGTTTCACAATACTATTACCTGGCCAAATTAATTTACTTAAATTGATTGATAATAAAGCAGGATGAGGTTCATCAGATAACCATTCCAGAGGAGTTGGCTTTCAAGTGAGAATCAATGGTAAAAATTTGACAGAAAAGCATTTCTTTAAATGAGAAAATACGAAATTATTACGGCTAATGAAACAAATTTAAAAAAAAGTAATACTTTGGCAATTATACATCAGTGAGTCGAATTCCATGACAAAAACTTAAATGAAGTTCTTGGCACGTCTTAAGTGAGGTTAAACCGACACATTTTACCCTATGACATACGTATTTTGTGATGTGGATGGTGTATTGAGAAATCGCTTCGCCCCTTTGTATGATAAAAGATAGATGCAAACTTATACTGAGTTAGTTAAAAAAGAATTATGTATCCTAGAGTTTAACCCATCGCCTTTCCCATAAAAAAATAAATATGTGTCCTTGTCGAACAATTTATTAATGATTCTTGAATCGAATTATCTTAGTCAAAATCTCATTTCCCTTGTTCGTTTTATAATTAAAACGATTTCATATATTACCTTCCTATTGTTCAAACTGAGTTTTAACGAATAAGTTCTGATCTTCCATTGTAAGTTCAGTTTATAGTCTTTGATTATCGGTTATTACGGGAGTAACAATTATTATTACGGGAGGAACAATTAAGCATCTATGTTGATTGACCAAGGAAGTAGGAGTTAGTGGTGTACTTCATCATGTATTTTCAGGCACTGTTAGTCTTTCAGATGAAGTTTTTACTAAACTCTCAGTCAAAGTTTTTGTATATTTAAAAACAATCAATCAACTAATACACTTCGGAATAAAGTTTATTGTACTGACAAATTCTACTTGTATTCGTTTAATTAGTTTAATCTTTCATAACAAATTAAACTCATTGTGTTGTTGAAGAATAATCAAAAACATTTCACTGAATAGTGTCTTTTTATCAACCATTTAATTTATTTAGGCTATACAGTAATATATTAAATAATAATTTAACAAGCATAGTAGTCATCTATAAAATAAAAAAGGGATGTATGCAGTAAAGTGTACTGTGGATTTTAAGTGACCTATCGAATGAAATTGAATATACGAAGAACAATTATCCATTTGACGACTATGAAAAAAATGTCGGGAAGAAACTAAGACACAGGAGACTAAATAACAAACAACCAAGATTTTAAAATGTCAAGGAAAGTTTTAACAGCTAGTTTATGGAGAATAATATGACCATAGTAAATTAAAAATCTTGTGCTGTGAGTTTGGGTTTGGATGATAGAATTGTGAACTCTATTGAAATATATGAGGTATTGGTTCATGCTTCTATTCGGTCCAATCTTTTGATAGTGAATATAATTTTGAAGGATATTTCTGGTGTGAGGGTGGTGTAGTATTGCTTACAATGGTGAGATATATCAATGAAACAGTAGTGATAGTTTTACATTTTCCTCCCAAATACTACACGAGGTATAAATCACAGGAATGTTTGGAGATCACTTCATTTTGGAGGTTAATTTATCCCAAATCACTAAAAAAATGATCATTTCGGCTCATTAATTCCCATATTGATTCTGTGCTTGCCGAATAATAACATGTTCCTTCTGATCACCACTTTATATTTTTTGAGTATATATATATATATATATATATGAGAGTTCATCAAATCAAAAAGCACACTAGGCAGAACAGCTGTCCAGTGCTTCTTGATTTTAAGTGGTATCCCAATTGAAATCGATCACTACGGAATATGAAATTTTTGTTCTTAACTTCATCAGATAATGAGTGTGTGATAGGAACTTAAACCTGTAGCTAGATGATAGAGAGTAATGTGCAGCATATTTTTTGAAATGTTTAGGTTTTCTTCGCTGAAGTATAAATATCAGTGAAACAACTGTTCAATGCAGTCTGGTTTTCGAATGTTTGGAGCAATGGATGTTCGATATAATTCCTAAACTTCGTATACTGTTCGTCTTTATAACCGCAGCTAGTCACACCAAATGGTGTATTAATTTAGAAGACATATATGACGTTGATGATGTTCATTATCGAACAAAACCCATGACAAAACCACAGGTATACGAAGAGAAAGTGAAACGAGATGTGAAGTTCAAGGAGCGAATGAATACAAATAATATTGAACAGAAATGTAGTAAACTGAATGAGTTACTGAATCGTTTAAGAGACAAACGTTAACACTGGTAGGATGAATATGTGCTTAGGCTTTAATCAATATTCCAGCACATACTCATATAAACACGATCAATATGATAGTACAAAGGTTCGAATGACGCTATCCGTTAAACAAGTTAATAAGAGAACTAAACCAAACTAAACATAAACAAGCCAAAATATAGCTAACGTGCTCTATGTTTCTCAAAATAAGTTTGTTTTCTAGGAAAATTACTTAAGGCCTGAAATAATAGGGAATATTTGTATCTCAGGCAAAGAATGTTGGTGTTTTGGTCTCTAAGCTGGAAGGTTTAGCTGAAAAGTTTACATTACCTTTCCGAACTACGCCATCAATACTCAGTTCAAAGAAAGGTTGTTCAGATGGGTAATGAAAGCTTCACAACCAAACCATCCAACCGAGAGACTGCAACACCTCCGACATACTTCCCATCTGCTAGTAAAATATGCTAGGGAGATATAACAAGTAACTTATAAGAAAACATTTTTAAACGATGACATAAAATGTTAACTTATATAAATATGCCTTTATACCTGAGGTACTCCGTAACTTCCCACAGACACTAATGTTGGCCTTTCAAATTCAAATGATTTTTGTGAAGATAAATTATTCATATCTTGATTAATTATTTGAGCATTTACTATGTCATAAATTGGTTTAATACGATCACCATATTCATTAAATTCTAAATGACCAGTTCGACCATCAGTTAAATTCATTGCTAGCATGTCTCTGAAAGTAAAATTTAAAAACAAATAGAAATTATCAGCTGGTCTTTAGTGATCCATTTAATCTTTGACTTATCTTAAACCTTAAGGCTTAAATTATTCTGATACGTTCTGGTTACGGCACGGATATATTTTCATCAAACCATACTGACTAGATCTGATCTTTTCTGCTGTCAAGGCCAAGAGAAAATGTTTCTACTTCTATTACTCTGACATTTGTATTGTAGGAGCTTGAACTAGTACACGCATGTTAGAGGCTGACTGAGACTAATCAGCATAAAAAACAAGTACAAAAGAATGCTATTGTTCATGACAGTTCTTAGTTCTTTTGTTATGTAAGTTATATATTTTAGAAAGAAGTCTTATTTTTTCATCAGAACTTAAACAAATAAAATATACTATCAATTTGTATAGCTAGCACAATTTATATCTTTTATGTCATAAACCGTACGTACAGTAGTAGTTCTTCAACATTCTTAAAGTCACTGATTTACATAAACCGTATCAGCTTTCTGTGCCAATGTGAATCAATTTCATTTCAAATAATCCAGATAACCATTTGATGGTTATCTAATCTCAGTACAGACTTTCATTATATTGATCCCTTGTTTCAACATCACAGAAAAATATGATTTTAATCAGTTACATATTATAAACTTATTAATTTTTTTTTAGTAGATAAAAAAAAGATCAATGTTTCGAACTGTTCTCATAATCTAAAGGCGCTTTCATGAAACAATAATGTTTCAACAGTTCTCCTTTTGAAATCACTATATAATAAAAATTCCCAACAAACTCAATAAACTATTATTGGTGAAATAAACTCTTCTCCTTAGATAAAAGATCACAGATAACATTTCCAGATTAAATACAGATAGAACGGTAGTCGAGAAATCTTACTCAGTTGAAGATTACATTGTTATGGGATTTTTGTGTTGAACAATTAAAAATACTATTGAAAATTTAAATTTTTAAATTATTAATCAAAATAGACTATTTTGGTTGAGGAGTTAATACATGCCGATAATCGTTTCAAATTATGCACCAGTGTTACTTGGAAGCAGATACAAAACATGACATACAGAACTAATAAAATAGAGCTTATGATAATTTAACCGAAAAACTTAGTTTAATTACAAACTTTTATTAAAAGAAGTACTTAGAGAATCCTAGTCAAGTATAAAAGATTTTACAATAGATACTAGAATTGAGGTTGTAAAAACAGAATCTTAATTTATTTAAGGTTCATAAGACTTATCCTCTACAAAATACCCTACCTATTTACACCATTAAACACATGTCGTATTCGTATTCGATGCTTTAAGCATCAGACTTCTCAGTTACTTTGTTATTTCACTCATTATTGTTATTGCATCTTCCCCTAACCGCCCAGTCTCGAAAATTTTCTTTCGGGAGCAATTGAAATAGTAGATGGTTGAGTCTGTTATATAGTGAAAGTAATTTAGTCCGTTGATCTAGTTCCATAAATTTCATGAAATAGTTTTAAAACTTTAGTTTGATTGGCCGGAATATATAAACATATATTATGGTAACATAAAAACATTTTTTTGAAACTAAAATAACTCAGTACTAAATCGATATTTTGTTTTATATCTTAAAGGTCTGAAATGAAGTTGTGAGAAATTCTATAATACTTTCTTACCAGCTCAACTTACCGAAAAAGTTTAGCTGAGTAATCTTTCCACATATAAGTCGATCCACCACGCATCTTTGATTTTGATTGAATTTCTGAAGGATTATCACTGCATGCTTTAACTGAATGAAGATGTTTCATAGCCTCATAATCAGTGCGAACTAAATGAAGAATACTTTGAGTTGCGATTCTGACTGCATCAGCAACGTGATCTAGTTCGGTAACTTGAAGTAACCGGACACCAATCACACCTTGATAACGCATCATTAAGTGAAAGAAATGCTCGTAAAATATCAAATGTTTGATAGTGACAATGACAAATGTTAACCTTAGTAATATGAAGTATAAACCTGCTATGTTTCGTAGTACGAAGAAATCTGACATTAAAATTTGATGGAAGAAACATTCTGAATCGAATATCACCGAAATAATAGGATTTTCTGACAGTACCTAGTATCAACCTACAATATCGATTGCATTGTTTTGACTATTTTTGGGGAGTTCTAGACTTTCTGTTCAGGATGTGGGTGATAAGTCACTGTCTGAAAACTTAAAGCTGGATCATTGAAAATCCCTTTCATCACGGTGGAATAAGTTGGTCTTCATCTTATTCTATGTATTTATTTTTAGACTGATTGTCATTCTGTTCATTTCTCATTTTCGTTAATTATTTTCACTCAGACTTTTCAATAAATTTTCCACTCCTATAAGTTTTTTTCAGTTTTATCAAAGGAAAGTAATACAAATTTGATCAGTTTACATTTACACTTGGTTCTACCTTTTTTATGATAGAGTGTTTTAAAATTATTGTTTACATGTTAGACATTGCGGTATATGATAGTGGGGTATTTTCTTTTCCATAGAAAACGGCGGTACAACATAATTTTGGTAAAAGTAATATGACTACTTGCAAGTAACAAACGATGTGTTGTTAAAAATTGCTGCGAAATAATGCACACTTCAGTTTTAGCTAAAACTGATCCAATAGGCTTTTCTGAATGATTCCTTTTTAAGACTTTATGATTGAATTTTACAAAACACACGTTTTTAAAACCTCCGATTCATAAAGTCAAAATGGTTATTAACTTACCATTTGGTATATTTGAAGCGTCTAAAGCTTGTTCCGTAACGATCCACGCCCATTCAGCTTCCAACATGCCCAATTTACGTGCAGCTAAAAACACATACTCTGCAAACTTTCGGCGTAAAAACAGTAAAATAACTCTTGTTTGCTCGTTTTTAACTGGTTGCAAAAGGCTTATAAAATCCTTCATTTGAGCAGCATCTTCTTCATCTGTATTGATTGGAACTTGTCGGGTAATCTTTAAAAGTATTTAAAATCATGCAGATCGATTTGACAGAACTTTTCCGTACAAATAAGAAGTGTTTTGTCAAAATTTCCGTAAAAGTTTTAAATCTAGGCGTGATCGGTCTTCCTAATTGGTCAGAAGCCCCCCTACGGAACTAAACTTTTAAATTCTGACAGAATCGAAAGTCATAATATCTGAAAAAATAACTCAGCTTATCAGAGCGATGTTGCAAGAGATGACAAAAACCAAAGTGCTTTATTTCTTCGCTTATATTTATGGTTATTGCAGTTCAGTTTTATTACTAAGCTTCTTCCGTTAAATAATAAGTCTCTGTTAATCCAAGTCACAGACTGAAGGAAACTACCTAATAACAATCTTGATCTATATAACACGAAACAGAGTGTGGTTATTCAGTTAATACTGAAATCTTATGTAATTGTCGACGGAAGTAAGCAATAATTTACAAAGCTTATGAATACCCTGTTCATTTACCATCGAGATTCAGTGAGATAAGAGTTCAATTTTATATTAGTCTAGCAATTAAGCACGGAGATGTAGCGATAGATAAATCCTTAAAATGAATTGTTCTGTAAATCTTTTAAATTGACACTGGCCCCGTTATTTTACTAGGCACACCCAAACTGAAGGCGCTCGGTCACGCACACACACTAGATCAACACTAGATCGCCATATGACGCATCTCTCGCTACAACTAGTCAGTTTGGATCATATACTTCTCAACGAACTGAACATTTCTTAGGTAACCTTGAAACCTTTTTGCTCCTTCCTTTGATTCGACTTATTTTCAGCTCCTCAACTATGAAGGTGTTACAGACAGAGGCGCTATCAAGTAATGAATGTTGGTCAGATCTTTAGTGTTGAGCTTATCAAGATCTGGTACATATAATGATAGACAACCAATCCGTCATTTATCGTACTATCGTATAGATTTTCACATCCTGTGATGTGGTTTTAGTGGTTGATGATGTATCTAGACATTTTATTCTTATTTTCATAAAACTCACGTTGAAACTGTAAAAGATTAAAACTTATACACTTCCACCTAGGAACTCATTTCATTCTGGCCTGATAGTATCAAAGCCTTGTTCTGAAAAGCAGAAGATGACTTTTGCCGGCACGGCATGAGAGACGCACGTGCACAGATCCTCGCAGAAATGAAAGCACTACTGAGCTATTTAAAATGATACTTTACAACTAGTTCGTTTGCTTAGTGATGTTTCTTAACTTTATGACAACTTTGAAGGGGCTATTACTGAAAACAAAAACTTAACCAACCGTCGGAGGTTGAGTCAACCATTCCACAATTTGAATAGTTAGACGGTTCAGCAACAGAAATTTTGTTGAGTATCAAAAGGTCGCTGGCCAATGTACTTTTAATGGCATTTTTGAAACAACACTTTCTATACTCTGGCTTCTATAACTGATGCAAGAAGATCTCGTTTCATTTTAAAATAGCTCCGTAGATGAACTGGTTCCATCTACCAATCGATTTCTCAAGATCGCGAGAACCCCCTACCAGAATCGAGGTTTTCCTGTCAAAAGAAGCTTTAGTAATACTACGATCGCAGACTATTCAGAAGTCAAAAAAACCATCATGAAAACGATCTCTTTCTAGACCGTAGTAAACGGATAACTCTGGTTGGTTGAACCAGAAGTTCAAGTAAACTCAGCAGCTTTTTATAACCTTAAACTTTCCGCGAGAATAATCCTTCCATTGAACTCTATCACCAGCAAGCGAAACGAGGACCTTAGCTGGCGAATGCGACCGTCTGTAATACAGCATAGATTTGATCATAACTTCGTGATATTTCTAAAAGAAGCGACTAAAGACTAACCTTGAACTCTATTCCTCTCTGAGAAGAGGCCTCCAAGTAAGATAACACCTTCTTAGCATCGTGGTCATCCGAATGGATCACACAAACTTCACGCCAGCCAAATGCTTTTATTAGATCTACCCAAATAGCAGCTTCATTGCTGAATGGTGGAACAGTGCGAAGAAAGCTGCCATGACTGTACTTGTCACTGAAAATTGAGTGCCTTGCACTGACTCCAATAACTGGCAAATGATAAAACGCACACGTAAACGATACAGACAAAGGTGCAGATCCAGGTGCTCCATTAGGATGAGAGATTATTAGCGCAAATATTCGTCCTTCTGAAGTATTGAACAAGTTGCAGACCTGGTTTGTTGCCTTGAGGGCATTCAAAGCAAGAACCTGGAAAAATAAAATGAACGATGAAGTACCTCTCCGGCGGCTCTGAAGGTAACTGTTTCATCATATACGCTATCTCTAACTGATGAGACCATTCTTTTAAAAGCAGATATAACTTTTTCATCACTTAGTAATGCTCCAACAGTAAATTCAAGACAGTTCGACCGATTTATAAAAAGTATTAGAATCAAAATTTGGTGAGCCAACATTCTGAAATTAGACCATTATTTTATCCTTAAAACGAAGAACAGAAAATGCTTTTAAAAGCACGTCCTTTAAAAAGTACAGCTGTATTGACACATACAAACAAAAGCCATATTTGTGACTAGACATCCAAAATATATCAATATGAGCCCTTAAAATTTTTAACTCTTACAGTGATTTGTGACCTTTACTCGCAAAATATATATCCAATATCTTTCTCACCAAATGATTTCTTTGCGCCCGCTGTTTGTTCCAGTATCCAATACGTAAACTAGATATTTTTTAATTTTCACTAGATGATAGTCTAGCTACTTGGCTTTGTTAATTTTGGTTATTTGTCAGTTCTGTGTTAATTTGTTAATTTGTATGTTCCGTGAGAAGCGAGAGTGCTATTGTCTCAGTGCTATAGGGTTTCTGGATATCGTCAGCTGTCCCATTACCAGTCCACAGATCAGTTAGTGGCAATATGGACAATATTAGGTAAGAAATTCAAAAGCTAATGAGGAGAGTAAAGTTACAGAACTCAGTAAATGGATGGATAACTCAGCTAATTAATCGTTAGTGGAAAATATTGTGGTAGAACAGTAGTGGAAGTAACAGAGATGATTAACGAGAGAGAATAAGTTGATGATCTGAGGAAATGACTTTGATAACAACTAGCTGGTTTTGCTACATGAATCAGGAAGAGCTTACGTAAGTAGAAGACAATAATCTGTGTGTTATGATATGTTTATCGAGTCTCGTCTTGAAGCTAACCCCTGAAAGCCTGTGATTACCTCGGCTGGGATGGAATACCAAACTACTAGTAGTGAGAAAAGTGTACACAACCTGGGTGCTTGCTGATTGAAAAATAGCTTTTTTAAGGTTACTTAAATGGTAGTAGTGGTGATGTTTTGTCAAGATGTTCATTTTGGGGCTGATTCAGCCTCCTTATTGTGTTTTGTGACATCATTAGTGGACCTCTGATTCTAAATTCGATCACTCATTCAGTAGCCCGTCTTCACACTCAGTTCAAATTAATTTGTAACTTAAGAAGAAGAGGTGCGATAACCTTGTAACCTTCTAGGTTTAGCAGCGCTTATGCTTGTAAGGAAGTTAAGAACAATGGTGGGTGATTGCTTCATGTTATCGTAACATAAAGCGAATAGTTCTGTTAGCCTTGGCTTCATGCCCTACGTAGTTATAAATTAAATCCAGGCTTCCCACTGTTACTAGACCGAGATCATGCTCTGAGGAGACACTGGAGGGTTTAGGACTTAAGTTATTTGTGTCGCGCAAATCAGATTGTTCATGACATAAAACTTTGACTGGTTAAGTTTTAATCCGTCCTCTATTATCCATTTCTCTCTTCTTACATTGTCCTTATAAAGCTCATTTTATCCCTTTTCGCTATACATGGACCTCCAGATCTTTTCATTGTCTGCGCATATCACTGTCGCTGAACTTACTTTATCCAACAGATCATCAATAAAATCAGGAAGAAGAGTGCATTTAAGATGTTGCTTTGTGAAACTCTCAGTCATGAGACTCTTCAGTTCGCGTGCGCTTTATTTACTTCGGTGAAAAACATTCTGTTCTCAAGGGAGTTCCTGAGCCAACATAAGAATGTGTCATTGAATCTCATTTCCAAAATCGTTCGTTATTTGTCATGAGTATAGTACTGTGTCGGAGGCTTTTGAAAGTCAAGAAATATTATGTATACATGTATGTTTTTGGTGCCAAAATGTTTTCTAGCTGTCTCATTCTATGAGAAGATTGAATGTGCACTATCTCTTTTCCTTTAACTTGTGTTCGGCTTCATGAAGAATGTTGTTCCTATCCATGTACTTCTCACTTGTTCATTTACCGGTGCTCCCACCAAATTCAATGTGGGTAGTAATACGACTGATTCGTAGCAGGCTGGATCTTCTCTATCTCCTAATTTGGAGAATGGAGACGGAGTAGTGTGTTTCCACTTATCAGGAAGTTGCTATGACTATAATAAATCTCTGGACAGGTCACATACACGTAAAATAAGGGATTATTCATACTGTTTCGAGATTACTGAACACAAGGAGTTGACGGTGAAATATTGTCTCAGTCAACTTACCTTTCTGGACTCTAGTACTTGAAGGCGGGGCTTTCAACTCCTGCAAACAAGAAATTTGAACTTTGCAGTACCAACTGACTACCATCCAGCTTCATCAGTAATATCCCAGATATTTATGAACAGTACCAGTACCGAATTTTAGCTATGACATCAAAAAGGAAGATTTTGACAAATATTGAACACATTTAATGTAAAGCAACCAAAAACTATTAGCACTTGTCATATGGTTGTGTGTTCTTGTCATGACCATATTCATTTTAATATGGCTGCTGTATGGTGACTGCAAGATTGTGTCCGTTCTTTGGGATGAAAATACAGTTTTCACCGACTGAAAGGTGATTATTTTTGCTGTTCTAAAAACAGCTGACTTTGTTTCTTTGCATCTGTGTACCAATTTAATAAATGTGTCAGCGTAACGTTTACTCATATTTGATGCAAAGCAAAACGAAACATATTTCAATGGACAAAACAAAGCATATCACCCAAACGATCTCATGGCAAATGCAGTTTGTTTTTGTAGTTGAAATGAATGGAACACGTTCAGCTAGACTACCATTCTAAACTGAGAAACACTTGAGAAAAGTTTCTTTTTATCATAAAGCTCCTTAACAATAAACGTTCACATATTGTATTATAGTAGCAACATTTGTGTCCATGACTCTGCTTACTTTAATCTCTCAGCCACGCAAACAAAACCTATCTTGATAAGAATATCTATTGAACAAGACCAAAGAAAGTTTGATTAACCGAGTAATTATTATTGAAAAAAATAACACTGAAGTAATCATTACAACAAGGTTTTTACTGAAAATTGATTAAAGAAATACAGCTAAAATATACTAGGATTTGATGGATCGAATTCTCGTGAATGCGCTGAGTTGATGAAATGGAAATTCCAATATCCAATACCTTTTTCCCGAGCTAGTGCAAACCAATTTGATTTCTTCGCGCTCAGTGGCCTAATTGTTTCGTAGAAATCCAACGGTAGATCAGAAACCAACTTTATAAAGATAATAAATCGGATAAGAACAAGAATACGGTTACAAATAATCGAAAACATAGATAAAGTTTAACAAATATTCTTGAAGGGTAATTGTTCCGCAATAATTCCTAAATAATTTGAAAGAAGAATTGATTACCTATACAAATCGTTTCCGTCTGTAGACGTTACCGGGTTACCGTCGGTCTCAAGCCCTGGTAAAGAAGGAGTGTTAGGCGTGGGTTCTATAATATGGAGAAAACTTGGTGAACTACAAAATACATTATCTACAAAGTTCAGTTGATTAACAATAGTTTTCTACACAAAATACTTTGGATCCGTCGGCCAGAAATACCAACAACAACCTACCGTAGCAGCGAAAAAGCCAGATCCCAGCGGAGGAAAAATTTGGAAAAAGTGCTGTGGTTGATAGGACGCATTGGGGAAATCACCCATGTAAGTCAAGAAACCGGCCCTAAATTGTACTCCTGAAGACTGGTCAAAGAATTCGAGAATTAAAGGCAGACATAGGAAGACTGACCAGCAGTTGGGTAGAACTAGAAAAGAAAGTTGGGGACATAGTTAGTTGAAGAATGCCGTTCGGTGGCCTATTAGCCAACATGGGTTTAGTGAGCGAGTCAAGATATCAGATTGACTATGATCACCAAAAATGTTCCATACGGTCCCGTCGTGTATATAAAAATAAATCCATGTACCAAGGAGACAGTAAGCATTACATCGGGAGCAGGGCATTTAGAAAAATGGCAGCAACGCGAAGACAGCGTTGCGCGCGAGAAGTAGAAGTGTTTTTGGTACAGTTAAACAAAACGAGTACATTAATGTTTATTTTTCACAAATCGTATTTTCTTCGTAGAAGCGTTGCACTACATGAGTAACAAGTATTAGTAGCTTTTCAGATACTGTACTATCTAAACTGAAGTTTGGACTGAAGAATAACTGTCTAGATATTTTAGATATGCGCTATCGCTCAGCTGAAACCAAAACAAGTGATTAGGTGAATGATGGTTCTAATATTCACCATGAATATAAATGTACATCACTACTTTAACTACTCAGTTAGCCCATCTACAATTGTCCAATTAATCAAATCAATAGCAACAAATAAATGTTATTCTAACCTTTCTGGATAGATTAGGTACTCTCGACGGATAATATTTAGTTGCTTTATAACACAGAGTGTTTCCTATTGTGGAAGATTGCTTCAGTTCATAATTCTAGTTAATGCAAGCAACACAATATGGTTGCCGCCAACACTAACTATCAGTTGAAACAACATAAATGCAGTTGACAAAGAAACAATGAAACTCAATGAAGGCAAGATAATAGAGACTATGATAAAATACAATTATCATCATCTCAAATGGAATTGAACAGGCTAACAAAATGTACAACTGAAGGACTCAATAAGATCGAATTACATATGTATATATGGAGGGATTTCACAAACAAAACCTTCAAAAATGGACCTTACAGATCGTAACTAATGGGTACATTTTTCGGTAGAGTGTTGTTTTATTGGGATTTGTAATTTTTAAAACGTTTTTTGCTTGATCATTGAAAGGACTCCTAATCAAGCTCTGGATCTTGAATATGTTCTAGTTGGCATTTATCAATTATGCACATCTGCAGCCTTTGCAGTTAAAGAAGTTATTTCCAAACTAACTAATAATAATAACCATGGCACTGTTTACCAAATAAAAATCAGCACTGGGATAAAAGTATTTCCAGCTGACTAGCCCTAAATAGGATGAAAGGTGCGTCCTGAAATTTCGTTTCAGTCAAAGTGCACATCTTCCGCAAATTTAAGAAAAACAAATATACTGAGGCGATTCGTACAGGATAAACATATCCCAGCTACAAGTGATCGAACTTCAGTCAAGAATAGTAACAAAACAATGGTTCAAAAACCCTTACAAACTAATACGTATTGCACAATTGAGTGAGTATCTACACTCAGGAGCTCAAAGGATAAGAAGGCATCTGAAACGAGATATTATGAGTTATAATCTCGAGGTGCCGCCACACCTAGTTGACGAGTCCTAAAAAAGATAATGTGCATGTCTTGGTTTCGAATGCTGGTCAAAACTAATATTTTTCTATGAAAGTAATCGGTATTGTAATTAATTTTTAATCTTAGATCCAGGTCCAATTTGAATAAGCTTTCATTTCTACGACCCTAAACTACAGTTGCTGATTTGAATGGACTAGAGCAATGAGTAATCAAGAAATGGCACTTTGGAATATTGGGTTAAAAGTTAGTTTAACAGTGACTGGTCATTGAATGATGACCGACTTCATGTTTATCTAGTCCTTAGGGACTTTTCGAAATCTTTTTCCCTTGTTCTTGCTGTTACTGGTGTGTGACTCAACATCACACTATCCTGGATCGTTTGCCGATTTAACGCCACAGAAAAGCCTGAACCCAGGTTTTGTGACAGCTGACACTCTTCACCAAGGCATATCTGCTCAGATCACCAGTTTTTTTAAGCTTCTGGGCTCGCCTTGTTAATAAGTACAAGCGATGACGAGACCTAGGTTCATAGTTTCCACTTGATTATCGCCACTTACATAGGATAAATTTACCAATCCATACATAATTTATATGAAGATTAATTCGACTATTTACCAAAGTTTATTTTTCTATCAAAATATCTTGAACCAACTTTGAGGTTTTTAAATTAATAAATTCCCAATTTTATAAGTTAGATCGATAGAATTCAATATTTTTCTTAATTCTATGTGTTTTCAGCAATTAATTTTAAAATAAAATATGTAGTACAAGTTAAGGTAAGTTCTTATTCAATAGAAGCAACTTGAAAAATGAATTCATAATTAAAACAAGTAGTACCTAGGTATATAAAATCGGAAAATTTAACAACAATATTTCACAAAGTAAATTCATCTACTGCGGTAGCTAACGCTTAATGTTATCATAATAAGATACTGAAATGTTGGTGTATACTAATTAAACTTGGATTTAAGTCTTTCTTAATATTTTCATCATTATATGTAAATATTTGTCATCCATTTTGATGATTTACACATACTGAACTAAAAGTGATATCTGAATACCAAACATGTTGAACACGTTTATAAGCGTCCGTATCTCAGAAGTTCAAAATTAAGACTGAACAGCTATTCAGTACATCTTGGTCTTTAATAAGTCATGAACATATGTCAGTTCATTAAAAAGTTATCCTTATAGTATATATGTATATATATACCACAGAACACAATTTCAGAAAACTTATACCTAGTATTTTCTTATATCTTGTACCTTACTGTCAATTGGTTCAGGCCTGATTGGTTAATTCATAGTGCCCATTAACAGATGGGATATGTATCTTTAATCCAATCAGGTATGATTGTGCTATATTTTGGTTTTTAACGATACCCTTAAGAGGAAAAAAACGAGAGAACAACAACAACAAGAAACTGATTGCATAAATACAAACTTTTGATAAAATTATTTCGAAAACAAATTAGTTTTTCTCAAAAAGAGGAAAATGTTCATTTTACAAATTTGATTACTGTCGGTTCACCTTCATTTTCTGACGTAGAGTATCTTCTCACCTGGTCATAAATTATAATTCATCATAAAAGTCGAGAACAACCGGAGTTAAGCGGACGAAACATTTGGAAAATAAGTCGCGAACATTGAATACTGAATTGAAATTGAATAAGAAAAACTGAAACACGTACACATATACTACTTAACAATAAAACCAATTAAAGTTTTGCACAAACAATTTCAAATTTAACTTATTTACTAACTTAATATGATATATATTCTAAAATCGAGCATGTATTCCATTCAAATCATTTTGATATTTTGTTCAATTCTACAGTACATTGAAGCAATTAATTCAGATGACGGTAGGTTATATTCAATAATTCTTTCGTTTTCATCATAATTCCTACTTTTTCTTCCTGCGTATATGTCGATTACTTTTAAAAAAGGAGATCAACATTGCTTTTTGTGTGATTAAAGCTTTCGACCTAATGTGGCAAATTACAAACACATGTATGCAATAAACTCATTCTTATATAATTAGATTAAAACTGAAAAATCAATGAATGGTAGAGTGCTATAGTTTAGTTGGAAATAACGAAGGATGAATAACCTCAAAAACTGACTGTCTAAACTGTACCCAAGTTCATTTAATTCAAGAACTGTGATTTGAAAACTTTTTGAATGATTACATTTGATACTTGAAAGGACATAAACATTTTTTCCAATACAGTTAGGTTTTATTTGTAGAATGACTGATTCACTTCCATCTGTACAACAGTAATACTCTCTGAGAATTCCACAATTTAATAAAAAAGTAACTTATTTAGATTTGTATTGTTAAAGACCTTGCAGGTTATATGTAATAACTGAAGATCGATCACAAAAATAATTCATTTTACACGGATGTTTGTGAAAATTGCGAATTCTTTTAAGTTAATTGAAGTTTATATTACTAATAATTATTATTCAAAAATTATGATATGATATACTATCATTTTACAGTGTAAATATTTTACTGACTAGTTCATAAAAGTTAAAACAGTATCTTATTTGGATGGTCATTTGAAATGACGAAATCCATCACTGTTTATTTGTTTTTCGCTAAGAATTAAAATTAGTCAATGCATTTACGACGGGTACTTTAACTTGATGAGTATAATAGAAATATTAAAGGCAGTTATGCTCACCAGCTTGTCCAAATTTTTTCTATAAGACCAGGTAACAAGTAACACCCAGCTCATTAAAACGTAATAAGCAAATTTGAATTTGAAAACCTAACCCACTAGTTCAAAGAAGCTTTTCTTTCCTAATTTGAAGATGGTTTCCACTAGAATAACTGTGACCGATATATTTCTACCATGATATATAGCCGACTACACCGCATGGTTGTTATTTAGGGTTCCAAATAGGTTGTGTTAGGAAACTTGTGCTGTTGAGTGTAAACTCAGTGTAAAACATGGTGTTCTGTATTGCCATGAGTGTTCAACCGATAAATTTTGTAAAGGGACGATAGAAATAGCCAGTAATACACGATTTTCAAGGTGATGAACGAGACTTGTAGCTTAGATGGATGGATGCTGTGCATGGAGTTTCATTTTGTTTTGGGCTAAATGATTTGATAGTTAAATTTTATTGTTCTCTTAAACATCACCAAAATAGACTTCATGTAAAAGTGACTTATTTGAATTTCCCCGCTTATGACTTATGGCTTGTGGTGTCTACTTTGATATTGATTAGTCATTGTTGACCAATATCCTGATGTTGTCTGCACATTTGTTTTCAATGACTCCCTGTTTGACCTGATTCTTGATTTTAAGTTTATCCATGACATTTCTAAATGATTGATAAATTGTATCAATTTCAATGCGTTTTTTGTCTACTGATTGACCTGAGAGCAAAGCTTCTTTTGGCCTTCTTATGCATATATTCCCGGGTTATATATGTGTGATTTAGCTTCGTTTATTCGCGCATTTTATGCATATCATGAATAAACTGTTTTCAGTTAGTTGACAATGAATCTTTTAACTTATTCGGGTCAGATTACGTTTTTCAATTGTTTGTTTTAACTTTCTAGCAAAATTCAGTTAAAATTTGGGCAATAAAGATGATGTTTAAATACAGAATCACTTTATTCTTTGATTTCTAAAATAAGGGACATTTATTTACAAGGGCTGTTTTGTTATTCATATACTTTTCATGAAGTTGATTTTTATTAGTGTTGCAAAATTATCCTTGTTTTAAAATGAAAGTTTGTTAATATAGGATAGATAAAATGTGGCTAGCAACGGGATTTAAATAGCTCGTTCTGTCCTATTTAGGGCTCGTCAACTGGATGTACATGCATCTTACAGTTGATACTAGCTCCGAGACTTGAGCTGGATTTCGCTGCTAGCCACTTCTATACAACCTTGTGTCATAATGGTTATATCGAGGCAATCCGTATAGGATGCCCATATACCAACAAATACTGACCAAATTTTAGTCAGGATACCAACAGCGAGATAATCCAAATCATTTGGCGTAGAATTAAATCTTGTTATTCTGTCTGACATTCACCCCAAAAGGAGATCAATTATGAAATCACTGTAGATCATAGATTACTGGACAGTAAATTTCCTCAGTTTGAGACTTCATTATAATTCCTGCCTACTAATTCTAAGGTATATGAACCCAGGATCTTTAAAAATTGCTGTCAATCTATTTTTATGACATTTCTGAATTCAGATACAGCGCTTTACATGTTCCTATCCAAGCCAGCTGGTAGTCTGCTGTAATTATTTTTTGATGGGTAACCAAGTCGGTTATAAGTTGATTCATTTCACCTGTTATAATTGCTATTGAAACTTATCTGGAAGTTAATCGGAAATGAAGATATATTAGTGAAAAAGTAGTTTGGTTTTTTTTAATTTTGAAACAAGTTTATGATTAGGTATTTTTGTAGAGTTCCCAAAAATTTTATAGATTCTGCTTTCTCTTAGATTTTCTAAAATTATATTTGCAACTACCCAGATCAGTCAGATATGATATCGGAGGTGTTCACTGTTGTCCTTTTTTTATTGGTTTTTTAACTAGACACTCTACTAATAATGAAAATTGTCTTTCAAATGAATAAAAGGTTTCAGAAAACCGTCCAACTTACTGAAGATAAAATCAGATAACACAGCAAATTGCTAGATAAATGTCACATATTCTAACCATGATTTTACATTTCTATGCATGCACTGAATTTATTATTACGTAAATAATAATTTTAATGGTCGAAAATCATATTATGGTCCAGATTTCTTCGGCTGATTTGTAATTTTTAACTTACTTACATACTTACTTACTTACGCCTTTCACCCCCAATGGAGCATGGGCCACTAACTAGCATTCTCCAACCTACCCTATCCTGGGCCTTCCTTTACAGATCAACAGGATTACTGTTCATTCTTTTCATGTCTGCTTCCAATTCTCGACTTAATGCGTTCTTTGGTCTACCTGTTTTCCTTTCCCCTTGAGGATTCCAAATTAGGGCTTGACTTGTGACTCAGTAGGGTGCTTTCCTCAATGTATGTCCCATCCACCTCCAGCACTTTTCCCTAATTTCTTCCTCTGCTAGAATCTGGTTTGCCGATTATATCTGGCCAATGAATCCACAGTATGAATTTGGTGTTGGTTGAAAGTTGTTTCGAGTTCCAGATATTTTTCAACTGTAAAAACTCTGATCTTTCTTTCACAATCCCCACCTTCACATTTGAATCAGACCCACTTTGTCTATCAGTGATGCTGCCCAGATATGTAAAGGTTTCCAAAGCATCTCCATCAAGTATGATCTGGTCGGTGTATCCTTTGTTGTATCAGATCTTGCTTTTTCCTTCTTAATGCTGCGACCTACAACTACAGGGGCTGCTACATTGGTCGTCTCCTCCTGCATTCCTTTTTTTGTGTAGGACAGAAGAGACAGGTCATTCGCATAATCCAAATCATCCAGCTGCATCTCAACTGTCCACTGTATTCCATGCTTCCTCTCAGATCTTAACGTCTTCATAATCCAGTCGTCGGCCACCAAGAAAAAGAGCAAGGGTGAGGGGAAAGCAATCTTGACTGACACCGGCCTTCACTTTGACTGAATCTGTCGTAGTTCATCAGAAGAATTCCGTTTGATATTGACTATCTTCTCAGAGATGGCGAAAACAAAAATTTATACACCTGTTTCATTTATATCTAAATTATAAATCTATATAAGACAATTATTTGAAATGTTAGTACCAATCAGAGTTTTCTTCGATACACTTTTTTCAAAAATTGAAATTTAAGATTTAACTGCCACAAAATTCAAGCGAAACCACACACAGGCGCAATTAGTATAGACGGTAAAATAAATATTCTAAACTGCTGAGACATAAAAACAGCAACAACTTCTAGATTCATTCATAATCTTTTTATCTTTTGCAAATTCTATGTTAAATCTTTCGTAATAATAATAACTATCGTCAAAAAGTATAGTAGTATCGTTGAATTTGTTCTGTTTTAAGTTACTTGTTTTAATTTCTTACCAGTAAATTCTTCCATTTCGTATTTTGAATAATTTGAAATAAGTAAGACAATGAGTGTGATACTTTTTCCTGTCAAAAATTTAAATTTTAAGTTAAAGTGTCAAATTATTATATGTCAAATCAACCATATAATCATGCTTAGTACATATTTATAGCAAATATATTTTAACTGAATATGTCGATACTAATTCTTTAGTGAATACTTTTTTCTACAAACTAATGTAAAACAAACAAACGATGAAAATGTTACAAGAAGTACACACACACACAATTTCATAGCATCTATCATACTGACAGAAATGATTTTTATGCTAGATATCATCATCAATATGCAATAGTTTGTCAACTATGTGTTTCTGTCAAGACCAACTAGCTTAGCGCACGTAGATCATCATATAACCGATAAAGTTATCAAAAGATACATTTAAAATGTCTATGCCGTAATAAAAGCTTTCATTATTATATTTTGAATTGTGTGACGCAATAACACTTTAAGTTTTGAGTTATTTAATTTTTCTTGTTTTGGACTACGTGTTTATGCTGTTCATGTTCAATGTTTCTTTTGTTCAATAATCTTGAAAATTCGATGCTTCAAATAGCATACACTTATCTCTCCATCACAAACTGATAGTGTTCAAACGTTTGGTGCTAGAATGAAACAACTGTTATTTTGTATGTCTGATTGTACTAATATTGAAATGTTATTCATTAAATTATTCAGTTATCCACAAATTTAAGTATTTCCGATTCAGAAAAATATTGATATGACGACCAGTGTAGCAACAGCCTCTGCATCAGCAAGTCTCAACATACATAAAGGAAAAAGCAAAATTCTCCGATGCAAAACGACATGCACCAACCAAATCACTCTTGATGGAGATGCCTTGGAGGACGTTAACACCTTTACATATCTTGGCAGCATCATCGACAATCAAGGTGGATCCGATGCAGATGTGAGGGCGAGAATCGGCAAAGCAAGAGCTACATTTTTACAATTGGAAAATATCTGGAACTCAAAATAAATATCAATCAACACCAAAATCAGGATTTTCAATTCAAATATCAAGACAGTTCAACTGTATGGAGTGTAAACTTGGAGAACTACGAAAGCCACCATTCAGAAGATACAAGTTTTCCTTAACAGTTGTCTGCGCAAAATACTTCGGATTCGTTGGCTGGACATTATCAGATTCCAGTGGAGGAGGAAATGAGGAAGAATCGGTGGAAGTGGATAGGACACACACTACGAAAAGCACCTAACTGCGTCACGAGACAAGCCCTCACATGGAACCCTCAATGCAAAAGAAAAAGAGGAAGGCCAAGGAATACATTACGCCGAGAAATATAGAAAGATATGAGGAGAATGAACAAAAACTGGAAAGAATTGACACGGGAAGCCGAGGACAGAGTTGGCTGGAGAAAACTGGTAGGCGGCCTATGCTCCACTGAGGGCAACAGGCGTAAGTAAGTAATATTCTTAGCAAGCATTTGTGTTGATTTGAATACATGAGTGAAATTTAATCAAAGAAGATCTAGTCATCGGGTAAAAATAAACTGAAATCCATACCTTAATCGCACCGTTTACGGCGATTAAGCATGTTATTCAGTTCTTCTGTTTATCATAACAGAATAGTAGTAAGAACCTGAGTAGAATTCGAACGAACGAAACTGATGTATTTATTTCTGATACTATAGTTGTAATAATCAACTACCTACCTTTCTTCCCACTTCTTACATCGAAACCAATTCACGCCTATTGCTCTACAACCTCACATCTTTTCAAATAAATATTTGTTATCATGTTGTCTGCAACCATCTCTAGAAATAATCATATCTGTCTAATTTCTATTAATCTAATTGGTAAAAGTTTAGATCGTATGTAATCGTTTCCAATCTTATTTTATTAGGTTGATGATAATTATAGCATGTTTTCAGAGGTTGATTGTTTTTATTTTTTGGCTATGCTTCACAAATTCTTATCATGAACATACATATATATTTGATGTGAATTGTAAAAAATTATTTTGATTCATCATCTGTTTCAGTTAATAATAACATTATTATTATTATTAATATTGTTCCTGGCAGTATTTAGTGGTAGAAATGTTCACACATATACACACACACACATACAAATCTTTTCGCTAGTACACTTGATAAGTTTTCCAAAAGCTTTTGGTCTATTCAAAATCTGCATACAGATGTTGGAAAAATAACTACTGTTTAATAATAACTACTATAGGAAAAGATGTTTTGTTATAGTCTGCTTGTTTAGATGGGAAATATCTACATACATACATACATAGATATTTTATACACATACATGATAAAAAAAATCATGTTTTATAGCATTTAGTTCTTCTTAATTATCCAAGGGAGAGGGTTTATGCTGGCGATTCAAGTCGAGAGTGACTGACATATGGAATTGGTTACCTGTCTGTATGTATACGACGTCTATTAGAGAAAACAAATAAGTTAGTTTGTTTTAATGTTCAATCTGTGAATCATACATATACACTGTAAAAAAAAAAAGAACAGACAATCTGTACAGATGCTTTTAATATTAGACATAATGAACATCTGAAGGTTCTATCAGATTTTTTTTTGATTTTATTGTTCGTATACGTAATTGTATAGTTTTTCTAACTGCATACATAACCATGTATGTACATAGTTAAACAAAAAAGCTCTTCTATTTTTTTTATTTATTTGGTGGTTATATACATACATTGTAAACCTGTTTTCTTTTTATTCCCTCCCTTACATACAGAAAACAAAATTTAATGTACACTCCCCGTTTGTCTGAGGTCAGTGTAGTTGGTTTTGTTAATATTCTTTTTTTGAATTTTAACGATGATAACTTCATTGTTGAGAAAAGTTCGAATAGACACTATGCACAGTGTAGTATAATGCTTAATAGATGCACAAGTCTGTTAATCTAAATTAAATACTAATTTATATAATTATATGTTCTTTACAAAAAAATATATATACACAGAAAAAGCAGTAAAACACAACAGTAATTTTTGGCGGGAAATAAAACAACAATATTCAATGTTGAATATATATATATATATATTTCTTTTTCCTATCATCTAGTATTGATTATTTGTGTATGATTTGATAAAATCAGTTACAGTTGCTACTCGGATGTGAATGTTCACTAGGCACTTACTCACGATGAACAATTATTTACTATTTAAAACAAATTATCAGTAACAATTTACAAATTCCGCGTTCTTCGATTACAAGAAAAACTATCATTTACATATAACTTGATCTAATTTTTAGAAGTAAATTAGGTCGTGTAAACCGTGTTGTTATAAGTTCGATGGTATAAATCGATGAAATGATCATTGTTTTAATTAGAGATTGGATTGTTGATTTGTTGTAGGATATCGATAACCTACTAAATAATTGAAAATTTAAAAAAATTTGCTTAAATCAGACTAAGATGGTAGTCTAAAATTGATCAAGCTCATGATTTCAAGGAAACTCGATATTCTGTACAACCTATAGCCTATCAAAATCTGTTCATCAAGGAAGTCGATGGTTTCAAAAGCAAAGCGAAAATGGTGTAGAGAGCAAAGTAAAACAATAACGTTCAGAAAATTTACAAAATATACTGGAAAAAATTTATTGTTTTAGTCTATGGTGGTTTGGTTTATTTGGTCACGCAATCAATCACTGGTTATCGATTTACTGTAGTTTTTAAAAACACCATACAAAACTGTTTAAAATGATACCGATAAGATATGTTTAGGAAGACATACGAAATCTAAAACATTTTCTTAGCAACATGACGTTATGTATTTCAAGACTTACGAATGATTACGGAAACGATGATTTGTAAGTATCAGTTGTAATCGATATTTTATGTCAGTATCATATCCAAGCATTAATACCAGAATCATGATTTGCAAAATGCTAATAATCAACCGTAAATTGAATGTGAGGAGATGGTTGATAGCAATCAGTTATATCATTTATGACTTTGGAAAACGATTATTCAGGTCCAAATGACATTTAAAACACCAAGTTCAACATTATATCCAAAATCCAGTCAGCTGGAAAACCTGTGAATAAGATTATCTAACACTTCTCTCTTAGTAGATTACATCAGAACAATTTCCCAAGTAACATCGACTCAGTCTATTGTCCTTACTGAGAATTAATTGATTAAAACAACTGTGGTTCAATTCCTCAATAAATGAGTAGTGTATATATCAGTCCGAAGAAACACAACCCATTGATAATGATTTCCGTTAATTGTAATAAAAAGGAAATGAACTCTCCAATAAAACTTTTTCAATTATCGAAATAATAAATTCTAAACAGATTGCTCATTGCTCCGAGACTACACAGATTGCATGCTGTCTCACAGTCATATGAAATTATGTATGAAGGATAAGTCTGTGTCTGTGTTACTATAGCTAAACGGATTGTTTATTCGGTCAAACCGTCCACAGATTTTTTTCTTTTCCTCAGTTTAGTACATAAGAGAGCTTGCTTTACAATTGTTTAGTCCATTTTATCAAAATAATCTGATGTTTTCAAATTTACACATACCAATATCAAAACTAAAATCAACAATCGTCACTTTGAAAAGTGATCAGTAGTGTCAGTGACTACACTTTGATGTTATATGATTGAGGACAATCAGCCATGGAAGTCCTCGACCTATGGCTTAGTACTAATTGGTAGTGTTCGTAATAAGGTATGTTTGTAAGTTCAACCGTAATGCCGCTGACTGACACTACACAATACAGATTCACATTGCTTGTGAATAAATGAATTATTCAGTACTATGGATAGATATGCCCTAAGTGCAAACTCGCATGTAATCTGTGTCAAGCAAGGTTCCTTTCTCCTACTGATTACCTTCCACCATTTATCATCAACAAATAAACAAAAGTATACCCGATTGGGTAACATTCAAAACAGATACATAAATCAACAAATTGTTTATCTAAAAAACAAAAAATTGATAATAATAACAACACGAAAATACAGTGCTGCTGTTTGTTTGTTTGTTTGTTTTTTTGGTTGGAAGAAAAAAAGGATTTGATCATCTAAATTTTTGAATTTGCATAAATTTTTTTTCATCATAATAATATCAAATGGTATTTATTAATTCTTAATTTTGAAAAAAAAAATATTTATTTTTAGTCCAAAAGGATGCTAGTCATTATGGACACATTCTTTGTTCATTTTAGGACAATTATTTACATAACCCTCTATTGGTGAAACCTTTTTTTTCAGTATTGATTTTCGAGAAATAGATCATTGTATTTTGTTGACTTTTGTAAATAGAAGAATGTTATACACTTGGTATTGTGTAACAAACTATGAAAATAGGCACTAACATCGATGAATACGCATAAAAATGGCGTTCATTTGTGAGACCGAACGAAGTGGGATCGACAATACACACTACAAAGGAATCCCATACTGCCGTTCATTATTTGCAAGTTTTTAATAGTGGTCTAGCATTGACCGGTTCATGATTTTAATGATTTTCTTAATGACAAGCCTCCATTCACTCTCATGGGATTCTCTTGAAGTTGTTTTTATATACGATGTAGATTACGAATTATGTAAAGTGTAATTATTAGTTTAGACGATTTTTGGAGATTATAGAACTTAGAACTGTAGATTATGAACTTTTTTTAAGTAGACAGTATGCAACCATAACCCAACACATTCAATCTTGTGTACAAATACTAAACCCCTAGACCACTGAACCGGTATATATATATATATATATATATATATATATATATATATATATATATATATATATATATATATATATATATATATATATAACTTTAATCAATACACCATCCTGCGTGACTATCCTCCACTTCCTAAGGTGGATAACTATCTCAGAATCTACATGGCTCAACTCAATTAGTCTTTACTTTTCACTAGAAAGTTGAAAGTTGTTATATAGTTCGTAAATGCAGAAGAATATCATATTGATTTATTGTTTAAAGTCTTCTGAAAGTCCCATGCATTCATAGTTTCATATCCTGAGTAGATTTTTGATGATACCTCACCAGTCATTTTAATATTTTTATCAAATCAAAACAGTATTGATCGTTTTTCCACGTAATAATCAGTTTTAATCGTTTTTCTGTAAGTAAACATAGTAAAATATGAAAACTGGCAAATCAATAGGCACAAAATCACTTTGTTAACCCTGGTTTCTATTCAATAATCCTGACGTTTTCATTATTATCTTGAAATGGCTTGAATAAGACTACTGAGGAAAATACTAGAATTATTTTAGATTTCTATAACTCAAATCGTCCACAAATATAATTTCATTTTATATAGATTAGGCGCCTATCGTGAAATTACAAGTTTAAATTTAGACGACAATTGTTAAAAACATACAACTCCTGCTTATATTATTGTTAGCTATTCAAACTGTCAAACTTTACAGTAACACAGAAAAAGACATTCAAATGACTGAATAAGGAATAATCAAAAATATCCACTTAGTAGACAAAAGTAAATAGTAAGATATATTTTCTCTCTGATGAGAGATGTAAACAGGGTTGTATTACACGACAAGACCAGATGTTAAGATTGAAGAAAACTATGATCACAGAATATACGAATAAACGAAGTCGGTTTAACAGGCAGAATGATCTCCGAGAAGTAGGACGTTGTGAACATGATTGTGGAGAGAGTAGAATCGGTTTCTTCTGCAAACACAGTTTTAACTTTCTTAGAAAATTATGGCAAAGTCTTCTTCACTTCTAAGGAAATAAGAGCTCCCTATCTTTGACAGGTTCCGTTCTACTTCAGACATGTTTATGAAGGCCGTATTTTGTTATCGAATGGCTGGCGTTATCATGGTACTCGTCCATCTCCGCCTGTTTTAACTATTAAGGTTCTTAACACTCATATTGCAAGTTTTTTTTACCAAGGATAACATTTTCTCTTATAATTTTGTTATTCTACTCAATAAATCTTTGTTTCTTGTAAACATATTATTATTTGAATGGAAAAATGTATATGTTTTGCGACTTTACAACTCTAAGAAGGAATTCATTGAAAATCGAGTACTCTACATTGAACCAACTTCTCTTGTCTTTTTTCTTTGTTTGGGTAGCTGTATTCTATTTAATTGAAAATTCTCATCCGTAATTAAAGAATGCACTTTTTGGCTTGAGTTGAACTTATTCATTTTTAAATATCTCCAGCCTAGATTTTTAGCAACCTCATTGTGTATATTAGTAAATATATTCGAGTTCTATTATGATAACTTACGAATCTAATATTTCAAATGAATTATAATGAGTATTTTAAACTCGGTTAGGCACAATCAGCATAAAATCTTGCATCAAAGTCAACTAATAATTAGCATACATCATAAAGATATATTTGATATTTTGCGGGAGCCGATTTACTCCTTGGCTCACTGAAGCCATTTCATTCGATGTTATCTATCACAAAACTCGAATCTGAAAAACTCAGAATTACCCTTACTTAAAGCAGAGACCGATTTCACTGATGGAAGTCGATTACCAAGTTACAAATGTTTAAAATGTTACTGATGATTACTTATTACAATGATTTTATGTTGTTATGACAAAAAAAAACAAAACAAATCCCACTTTCTTTATCACTATGATATTGGATGCTTGGAAACAATTTATTTCTGATAAATAATCCTAATTAGTTTTTTTGTTAATATTACATTACATTATAACATTTTACTGAATCAACAACATTGATCAACAAAATAAGACAAATAACTGGTGAATTAATTGAGAGCGTTGAAATGCCATTCACTAATCATACATGATATTAGTCTACTTTTATTGCAAATAACAAACACCTCGATTACATCTGATAATTTACCGAAATATCTAGAGAAATGTGTATTTATGTATGTATGTATGTATGTATGTGGAATTCTTTCATATTGCTGCTGTGATTGTTGTGTTGTGTTGTGTTCACCTTCTGACAACAATTACATCAGTTTGTTCTGTGCTTTCTTTCTTCACTTTCATCTCATACACTCATGTACACTGCGTCCTGAAATTGAGATTTTGGCAAAAATTATAAAAATGTCTGTAATTGATTAATCAGAAGAAATGCAAAAGAAAATATTTTCGCCTATTTTTCATGTATATATATTTATATATTATTGAAAGATTAACAGAATTTGTATACTAGTTCATATTTCATATTATTCAACTAAATTTGAAGTTAATTTATGAAGTACGATTAGTAATTTGATAAAATTCTTATTGTGCAACGATTAGTTTTGTCGGTTATAGAATATTTGTTTGGCATAAATAACAGATTTCAAGTTGATAGAAACACCTATACATTAAATATTAAAATTATCCAAAGGATGAAAAATATTTTCAATTGTTCAATTATTGGATAAAGACCAACTGCATGTATGCAAGGTCCTTTTTAGTGCTGATTGAATCCTATAGATTGAATTGCACTTTGGTCACTAGTCTAAGTGACTCGACATTAAAGTTTACTTTACTGAAATGTAAGGCTGTGGTTGGAGCTAGTCAACAGGAGACTCTAGACCTAGGTTTCATCTGGTTTTGCACTCGTCAGCAAACTGTACCTGTAATCATGGATGAAGAATAAATACCTTGATTTTGTTCATTTTCACAGTAAAATCCAGATTATTCAAGTTTTAGAAAACTAGATTGCGGTATATATATATATAACCTCTGAACACACAACACATTGGACAAATTGTATGAAATGCTCCATTCAGATATACTTATTGGTGATGTTGAAAAATCCATGTGTGCCGTTGTTCAAACGATCGTAATTGTCAGTTATTACTTACCTACTTTACTTACTTACTTACGCTTTTTACCCCCAATGGAGCATGGGCCGCCCACCAGTTTTCTCCAACCAACTCTGTCCTGGGCTTCGCTTTCCAGTTCTGTCCAATGTTTGTTCATTCTTCTCTTGTCTTTCTCTATTTCTCGGCGTAATGTGTTCCTTGGCCTTCCTCTTTTCCTCCATCACTTGGGGATTCCATGTGATGGCTTGTCTTCTGACGCAGTTAGGTGCTTTTCGCAGTCTGTCCTATCCACTTCCACCGCTTCTTCCTCATTTCCTCCTCCACTGGAATCTGGTTTGTTCTCTCCCACAGTAAGTTGTTGCTGATGGTGTTTGGCCAACGAATCCGAAGTATTTTGTGTAGACTAATGTTCATGAACATTTGTATCTTATGGATGATGGCTTTGGTAGTTCTCCATGTTTCCGCTACATACAGTTGAACTGTCTTGATATTTGTATTGAAAATCCTGATTTTGGTGTTGATTGATATTTGTTTGTAGTTTCAGATATTTTTCAATTGTAGAAACGCAGCCCTTGCTTTGCCGATCCACGCCCTCACATCCGCATCGGATCCACCTTGGTTGTCGATGATGCTGCCAAGATATGTAAAGGTGTTAACATCCCCTAATGCATCTCCATCAAGCGTAATTTGGTTGTTGCAGGTTGTATTGTATCGTAGAATCTTACTTTTCCCTTTATATATGTTGAGAAATTGTCAATTATTGTATTGGAAAATACTAGTTACAATCATCGCCATCATGAATTTTTTCTAAAGATTTATTCCACAGCCCATTTTGACATGATTTTTTATCATTTTTTTATTGATATTTCATTGTGAACTGTGAACACAACTTAGAAGTTGTGTTTTCTTAAAATAAAAATGGATAGGGTTTATTTCTTGACAATCGGAATTTATTTCACAGAAGTTTTTTGTATTTATTCATTGTGTTTAATTGGTTGATAAAACAAATGAAAGCACTAAAGTGAAATTTGAAAATAACTGAATTTTTTCGAAATTCTACAATATTGAAAAAACTTTAGTTTATGAATAGTTTCAAGCTTACTAAACATTGCTTAGATAATAGATAAAGCATATTTCTTGTTTATCATACATTAGAAAGATACAATTCAATGATTGAATATAAATAAATGTGTTATTCGAATGGCAGGTTTGAGGAGATTGTCTACAATCAGCAAAGTTTACATCAAAAAATGATAGTTGTAAAACGTTTGCTGAAAATTAAGGTGTACTCAGCAGAAATTTTAATTTAGTATTGATCTTGTTGGAAATTTATACTTACGACTTGATCAAGCAGATAGTTATCGATTGTAGCAATGAATGGAGGTCGCATTATTACCAGTGAGTGATATGTATCAGTGATCGTAAGTTGATACACTATCCTTGCAACTACAAGCTTCTAAGTATGGTTATCGTTAAAGTAATACTCAGGAGTATCTGACTGGATAGAAATGCTTGTTAAGTGACTGCTATTGTTAAATCATTTCATTGTTAAGGTCAATTTCTGGAGTAAACTACCTCCAAATGATCTTTTTGACAGAATGTAGAAAATGCAATGAAATTATAGCACACTGAAATCATCAATCAGTCATTGTTAGACCACCATTTGAAACCTGGAAGCACTGGACGGCCGTTTCGTCCTGGTATGAGACTCATCAGCAGTGCGCATCTACGACTCCTGAACCTCAAAGGATTGGAACACGGAATCTTCGATCTTGCGCGTGAACGCCTAACATCTGGACCACTGATTTCTAATGGGGGCTTAACAACGACTGACTGATAATTTCATTGTACAACAAACACTAATCTTCATAATTCTAATTGCAATAATGGCATTATTACTGAATACTAGGCGTTTAATAAATCAGAATTTCCTATCCTTTTCCAGCTAAACTGTTAGTTATCTTGATATTTCACCTTGAAACATTGACTTTGTCTAAAGGAAACTTCTCTCAAGCTTACAAAGTGAGGTGGTTCGGGCTAAAAAAAAGTAATCAGTTATTTCTATGTATATTCCCTCAATCAAGCGAGCTGGTTGGTAAAGAATCAAATCCAAACTATCAGTATGGATTAATGCATATCTTATATCGATGTCTTGTTTTAATTCACAGTCAATTACCACAAATTCAATTTGTTACCTTAGATTGTAATAGGCAAAAATTGTTTATTTCTAAACTAAGCTTTTTTTCTGTTTACCAAAAATTTTTTTCAGGAAATTTGTTTATATTGCATTAACTTCCATGTAATTAGTTTTTAAAAGTTACTTTCTTTTAAAAGAGTCGAATTTCAAATCATTTTCCTTTAATAAATACATATTTATCACTTAGAAATGAATTGAATTGTTTTTAAAAAAAAAGCATTATAGTTTGCATAAGTTAATAATTTATGATTATTGCTATTCTATGCAATGAGTCTACTTTGGAAATTCACACACACACACACAAACATAGACACATGTACACAATTCAGTAATGAATTAAAATCATTTCCCAAGTGAACTAATGTTTATTGTTAAGGCAAATAAACCATGAAATCATTTGTTTATAACCATACCGAAGTGTCACTTATAATCGATTTTCCCTTTATTTTTTTTGTTTTCGGTAAAAAGAATTAGATGAAACTGTAAATAAACTAATTGTTTCTCAGAGTGATTAGTTTCATGTTATTTCTTGACCGTTAATTCTATTTCCATGATAGGGTCGTAGAGATTGTACAGTTACTTTGAAGTCATGAGTCGATCAAAGTTAGACCATCATTAGAAACCTCGAATCACTGAATGGCCGTTTCGTCCTAGTAACGGATTCATCATCAGGGCGCGTTCACGACGCCCTAATCGTGGGGATCGAACGCAGGACCTTCGGTTTGGCTCGCGAACGCTTAACCTCTTGATCAATGAGGTGGCATCCAACGGTGTTAATGTCTAACTTCAATCAATCCACAATACTGCATGACCTCACTCATTGTCCTCGATGAGTAACTGCCTCACACCCAACACATTTGAACTCCACTGGTCACACGACTTCTAGAGGTTAAGCGTTTATGCGCAAGAGAGAAGGTCTTGGGTTCTAGTCCTGCGAGCAAGGGTCGTGAGCGCGCACTCCTGATGAATCCCATACTATGAAGAAACGGCGTTCATTGCTTCCAGGTTCCTAATGTTGGTCTTACATTGACCGATCCATGAGATCAAAATTAATTTTATGGCTAATTTCAATTACCTGTGCTAATGGGTGATGGTCATGTCATATAGCAAATTAACTGAACTTCAAAATGTGACTCAATGGATTTCACACTCAGTGATCCATAAATTAAATGCTCAATCCAGAGCTTTACTATCCTGGGTTCGATCTTAGATCGGGTCGTGGGCACATATTATTGAAGAGTTTCACATTTGGGTTTAAAACGGCTACTCAATATCTTCTGCTTTTTACTGCTTATCTAAATAAATTCAGTTTATGGTGTAGAACTACATAATATGAACGAGTTTGCAAATTATCAACATATAATAATAATAATAATAATAATATTTTGAAACTCTTATTTTCACGTTTTAGTTATTGTTGACCAATTTTTCAAATACTTATAATCTTTGTAATATGGCTGAAAGAAGTTTAAATTTTATTTACTCATTTGAAAATCATGAATTTATTCAAAAGGTATAGTGTAGTGAAGGAGAACACAGGTGAGGGCAAACCGAATTGCATTTATCTCAAATTACAGAGTTAATTGGTAAAATAGGAAAACCATATCGTAAATCGTTAATTTGCAAAATATCAATCCATCATATCGAACTGGACTGTTCCTGTTGTAAACATCAATCCATTGTCTGACACTTCACTGTTCATGCGTTTCATGCAAATCCCATTGTGTTCCCGCTCTTCCTTTCTTGATCTTTCCCCATCTTCTGCTGCCAGACATTACGTTTTTACTCGCGTCATATACTACTTATAAGTAGCGCGCACTACAATAGGACTGACGTAATTTCATTTTATTTCGTAAATCTATTACCATTCTTGTCTATTTTCATCGATTGCTTGTCAAGTCAAATGGTATTTAGCAGTACGTGGACGAGATACAATGATATATATATATATATATATATATATATATATATATATATATATATGTATGTATATATATATATTAAAATGACATCATTTTTAAGAATGTAATTTATCTAATTACAAAGCTGTATGCGTTTAAGAAAACACGCTTGTCAAATAGAATGACAAGAGTTGTTTCGACGAAAGTTAACCTACATCTTTGTATGTTGAGAAAGACGTCAAGTTAAACAATTATGAAAGCCTTTTTTTATTTTTTTTATTTTACTTATTTAAAGTAGATAGTATGAATTACGATTGGATGAAATGTTCTTTTTTTTCTACGACGCTGTGTCTTTTTTCTTTATTGACTACTTTTGTAACAAATACTTGTTAAACCAACGACACAGACAGCTGTTCACTGCTAACTAGTGTTCAATGGTATACTTCAACCCATACGCACTTATGATGAAATCTAACTTTCAGACAGTATTAATTATTACTGCTGAAATACACGTCATAGGTTGAACAGAAAAAAAAATTCAAACTCGATCAAACAATTTTCTGTTATATATATATATATATATATTTGAAACCATGAATCGATCAATGTTAGACCACCATTAGGAACCTGGATGCACCGGACGGCCGTTTCGTCCTGGTATGGGACTCATCAGAAGTGCGCATCCACGACTCCTGAACCCCGCAGGGATCGAACCCAGGACCTTCGGCATTGTAGGCGAACGCCTAACCATCGAACCACTGAGCCGGTATCTAACGGTGTTAATGTCTAACTTGATCATATCATGGAGTTGCTCAACCTCATGCACAGTCTTCGGTAGTTACTGTCTACACCCGAACAGGTTGAACTTCACTGGTCACGTCTTCCCACTAAAACTCGGAGAAGATTCCTCACGAATTTAGTCACTAGTGAGCACAGGTAATTTGCATTACAAGGTTGTGAAGATTGTTAAGTTACACATTTTTGAAACCAGGTTTCTAATGGTGATCTAACATTGATCGGTTCATGGTTTCAAAAATGTGTAACTCAACAATCTTCACAACCCCGTAATGCATATATATATACATATATTCGGTGAATAAGAAGATCCTAAATTCAATGTAAACTCACTTGTTCTTACACTCGTTTGCATACTGATTGCATTCTCTGCCACTTTGGAGTTAGATAAACTTAGAAAGAGATACCTCAATGTAATTCACTACAAATAATTTAACTTACATCTTTTTACATGAATCCTTGGTAATCATTTTCAGTCAGAAATAATAAATCGTGAATAGCATGATTTATCTATGATGGCAACTGTTTGCAAGATTTTAACATTGTTATATGTTAAAATCAGATTATATTCATCTAATAATATTCAGTAATTTTTCGTACTAAAATTACTACAATCAACCTATCAATAATAATTATAATTCACATCTTTTTTTTCTGACACAGTATAGTACCAAATTTTATCTTCATTTCGTAGATACATTAAATTCAATTATCATTTATGATATTAATCATTTTAAAGGCTTCCACAGCCATATTTTTTTTATTATGATTATCATTTCATGTTTTTTTTTAAAAAAAATTTTATTGCTGAACTAGTTTGACCTTATTTTCTTTCAATTTCACCTTTGGAAAGTTCATCATCATCAAAATACACTTGTTAGTTTAGTAAGGCGTTTGTTTCAGTTACTTGTCTTAAAAAAATAATAAGATGTATGAAAAGTGTTGATAAATGTTGATATAAGCCATTTTTCTTCAGATTTCTTAATACGTATATTTTAATAAACAAGGTCAAATGTGTCATGTTGACTAATCATGCACGTATATGAGTCATAAGTCGAATACATGATAGTTTTATTTACCATGCATTCATATTAACAATGTTAGACAAGTGTTTGGTTGTTTGGGTTGAAAGGTCTAATCTAATAAAATAACTCTTTACAAGTTCATTAGGGAAAAAAATTATGCGGTGCATTGGCAATCGTAAACAAAAGACCGGTAAAATTGAAAACAAGGTTATATTCAACAGTTAGTCACTATGACTATGATGAATTTGTGTAAAAGAATTCTTACATCATTTGTATTGTAAACTATATACAAACTTATTACATTTATGCCAATTTTGTTTCTGTAAAGAATGCTATCAACTCATTGATATAACATATTTTATAATCTGATACAGTTTCATATGGTACGCCTTTTAATCACACATAAATTTAAATATCTACAACTAAACTGTAGCTGATATACGAGATAAGATTTTGAATTTCATCCGGTCAACTCAATCAGAGTTAGACATTAACACCGTTGGATGCCGGCCCAGTGGTCCGACGGTTAGGCGTTCGCGCACAATACCGAAGGTCCCGGGTTCGAATCCTGCGAGGTGCAGGAGTCGTGGATGCGCACTGCTGATGAGTCCCATACCAGGACGAAACGGTCGTCCAGTGCATCCAGGTTTCTGATGGTGGTCTAACAATCATTGATTGATGATTTCAACGATAATTGCGTTTCATGGAATGATACACATTTTTCAGGTTCATGTATTCAAAAAAAAGATTTATCAACTGAAATGTAGACATTAATATTAAAATGCATTTAATTTTTCAAAAATTTTCATCAATACTCCTCTTATTATGTAGGCTCTTCAAGATAAAGAATGTGCGAAAACTCCTGACACCTCTTTAAGACGCAAATGTAATGAAATAATAAGTTTTCTAGTGTGATCACAAGCCTTCACCTCTAGAGTTTGATTATTCTTTGACATAATACTCTCATGAAATATTGTAAAAATTTATTTTTAAGAAATATTGTAAACATGGTCTAGTGATCTAAACACATCATAATTAACAAAGTCAACATGTTTCGTAATTTATTCCGTTTCAAATATATGGAATATTGTTAAATGGCTAAACAACCGCTTCATATGTTGTAGTCTTTAACTAGTCTCACAATTGGTGCCAAGTCAAGCCGGAAAACTACTATAAATTTAGTGAAAACGAAAAAGCGCTTCCTTTAACAAAAATCAAAGGTATCATAATCTATGATCTTAGTGGTTTTTAAAGGCAAGGTAGAAAATGAGTGACCTTCGACAAAAGCATTCCTATGTTGTTTTTTTTTACCAAAACCATTATAAAACAAAACATAAGTATTGATCAAGTATAGTTATTACTCTGCCTCTATTTAAGTAATACAACATACCCGGTGCCTTCAGTCACTTATCGATTCACTAAGCAAGTGTTGCGTACAAGAATGTAGCATCTATCAAAGGCTTCACTAGGAAAACCTAACTTTCCCTATCTGTGTCTTTATTTTGGCATGTTAGGCAGTGCTACATTGATTTAGTTATATCACTTAGTTGTAAATAAATCCACACGCCTACAATGAAATCTTTAGTGAAGATTACACTCCAACGAACCGCAGTCACCTGTTAAATGAACTGAAAAAAATAACTGAACATGTTATAAAAAATAATTAGACATTGGAAACTTGATAAATACACGAAGTGATTGTCGGAAATTGAGCGACAAACTTATACATTTCAAGTTTGTTTGTTTTGTTTTTTTGTTTTTGAAAAGTTTTAATTTGATGAATATTTTACAGCATCTTTTCGATTATCCACCAAATGTTCATTTATTTGAAAATATTAAAATTAAATAACCTGAATCATCGACATTCGGAGGAGAATTTATTTCGAAAAGATTGTTACTAACGATCATGTAGGCACATGTATACTACTACCTTGTACGTGTGTATGCATTCTATCTACTTGTATTTGTACAATTACTGTAAATTACTATATTGGAATTTTGTTTAATTGCAAAAGTTAAGCGCAATCCACACAGAATATAATAAAAAGTACTATACTTAGTTCATGCACAAAGTTCTTACGCATAAATTATCAGGTAAGTTACTGTAGTAACAACAACAGGGGGAAAAATGATTACTAATTCAACATCGTTTTCTTCACTTTTGTTTACAATTAACATTAATACTGTTATCCGCTAATAGTATATGCATATATATATATATATATATATATATATATATATATATATATATATATATATATATATATATATATTAAGTCCATAAATAAGCAGAAACATTTTGGTTTCTTTTATTCCTAGCAAAGATTAGAATAGTACAGATTTGTGTTATTTTACAGAAAACATAAACAAAGTTACATAATTTCAGCTTAGAGTTCAATGATTCTTATTTATTATACTTGAAATCATTCACCTTGTTTTATTGAAATAAATCACCATGATTTCCAAATAAACTTTATTTATCGCTATAATCAACGTCAATGAATGGTCTAAACTATGTTACATGTATATATATATACATATATATAGTTATGTAAGGTTAGCGAAAAACGCTGTGATTAGAAAAGTACTGCTGTAAACTTATCATTGATGCCAATCGACAATAATAAAGAAACCGATGCTATCCTTAGAACTCATACTCACATAATTTACGATCATTTTATTTAGAGACGCATCTTATGTAATTTAGTTGTTAACGGGAAGTTCTCATCAAGTGATTTTTCAGTGTATCTCTCAGATATGATAAGGTAGTCGATGGATAGATTAAGTACGAATTCAGTTTCTTTTCATTTTTGAGCTAAACATGCTTAAGCAGTATTTATTCTTAATTTCCCCTGGTAGGCAGTTAAGAAGATATCTTTTGGTGGATAGATTGATTGCACTAACCGAAATATATGGAACTAAGAGATCAAAGGTTCAATTAAAATCTGGTATTGACAACTGAAGAAATTTCACCGTTTTATTTCAATGTGCCTAGTTTGAATTCGAAACTTATTTTTACAACTATAAGTTTCCAAAAATGTTTTTAACAAGCATCATTTTAGCCTAAAGGTAATTCATATTACCAGGCTGACTTTAACAAAACAACCAATGAAACCTACGGAACACTGAACAACTTTTACATAAAAGAATGCTTCTCCTTAGAATTGCGTTTCTACAAATTCTCTAAGCATATCATCCATGTATTTAACAGTGACTAACTTTAGGATAAATACTGGAATTTCTAGAAAGAAGCTATGACTGATTGAGTCTAAGCATATCACAAATCAAATAGTTTTAATCGATTGGAATAAGATGGTCGTCGTATAATATTAGGAACTAAATCAGACTGAAATTCGAAATTTTTAATGATAACTCAGTAGTCTGCAGGCACCACATCAAGCGAAACAAAGATGTATACTTTCCTGATCAACACGTAACATGAAACTTGGGTAGTGACCTGAGTTGCTGCAAAAGTCATGTCTAGGCATCAAGCGCACGAATGGAACCTCAAATCAGGTTTCCTTAACGGTTTAACGGTGAATATTTCAAGACTGATTACTTTATTTTAATAATAATTCAAAATTCACAAGCCATAATTTTAAACAATATATTCATTCTAAACTTGGCAAGTTTTTAAGTTATTAGTTAGGACATATAGGTGTAAAACGTGAACTCATTAAAACGAATATTTCTCATCTATACATCGGTGTTTTAATATGATAAGGAGTTTTGGGCGGTTCAAATAATAATGAGACCGAGTGCACACAAATAATATATGATCGACACTGAACTTTACAATTTTACACTGTCTCGCTTTCCTTGGTAGATACAACACTTCTAAAGTCACTACATTATTGTCAGTATCTGACCGATTAGGCACAATATTCAGTGAGGCAAAAATAATTAGTTCACATTTCAACAAGATAACGAGGTCATGTCATACCATTCCAGTCAATCACAGAATTCCTGAATTTGTGGGACTACATAATTACCTATAAAGATTTACCATGAGTTATGAAGAATATTGATTCAATGGCTAACGATTTGTAGACTAAGTATAAAATGTAGCCAACATGTAACATTTTTTCACATTAATGAAAAGGAAAGATCATTCTGAAAGAGTAAACAAAACATCTACACATAAAGATGAGTGTGGCATTTAAGTGAGAAAACAACTAAATATGTTTGTTTCGAATATATATATATATATATATATATATATATATATATATATATATATATATATATCATAATTTATAGACGTAAAGGGTAACATGTTTTTCATTCTCCTTTCAACCGATACTGTATAGGGATTTAAATGAGATGAATGAAAATGCACATGAATGTGTAAATAACAAAATATATCATTTCTTTGCTAACATAAATACATAGAATTTTTTTTGTGTGGTTAAAACAAAAACAGCGCGAACTAGAAATTCTATATAAACAGTAAAAAGGTTTATCCAATCTAAAATGTTGGTGATTCATTAAGGTTAGATTAGTGTAGATGAATGTAGTTCTAATATAGGCAAATGTTACGGCAGTTTTTCTGATGACAGTTTATTATCATTGGCACTTAGTAAACAGAATCTCTATGCAATATAAAGTATATTTCATAACCACTAGGCGAAGTGAACTCTACACTACTGAAACTAAGATTATAACAGGTGAATTAGCATTCAAGAAAACTATTCAGTTGATTAATAGGAACGAAAAGAAGTTCTAAGTGATGTGTGAAACTTTTAAAGTATTTCATATTGAAAGTATTTTATTATGAGGGGTTATAGAAATTTTTGAATTTTATTTCAATCACAGATCGACCATAGACAACTGTTGGACGTCTGGAAGCCATGAACATTCGTTGTGTCTTAGCATTGGGCTCCTGCATAGTGAGCATCCGAAACCCTCCATATTGTAAGTAAGAAACTGTGACCGTTGGAGCTAAACCGTATTTGATGTGAGACAGTTACCGACCGAATGCAATAGAAGATAGTCTCTCAATGTCTTGAACTGGTTAAAGTTGGACTTGTAAACATTTGATTCAATGTGAAATGGTCTGAATTATCCTGTTGTTGATATTTCCACTGAAATTTGACCAATCTTGGTTGGCAAATGGGCATTCTAGGAGGATTCCCCGACAGGACACAAGTTTATATAAAATAGATAGAATATGGCTGGCAGTTGAACCCAGGAAGCACGCTTTGTCCTATTTCAGACTTGTCACCTGAATGTATCTGCATCGCACAACTGATGTTCACTTCAGGACTTCAATCAAGTACTGTTCGCTTCAAACACCGTTGTGTTATCTACTTAATTAATGAGTCCGGATAGCCAATCATTTTTGCAACGGGTATGAGATTTAATTTAATTTGAAATGGTTTGAATTTTCCTGTTGATGATATTTGGCAAAGTGAACACCAACTTCCAGATGCATGTACATCCAGCTGACGATTCCCGAACAGGTCGAAACGCTGGCCATATTCGATTTATTTTATATAAACTTGTAAGCCTTTGGCTATTGGCTGAATGATTTAAAAGTTGGGCTACCATGCATCAGAGGTCCAGGGTTTGATTCGCAAATGCGGGTTTATGGATGTTCGTCACTGCTTGAAATTCTCGTACGAGTACGAGACGGATGTTAACTACTTTTAGGTTTTCTATGATGATGGTCTAACACTGATCGATTCTTGATTTCAATCAAAATTTATCATCGAATTCACCATTTCATTGGTCACGGCTTCTAAATAGGATTTCAAGAATTACTCTCGAAACCACTTACATATGAATTACTGATAATGAACAGTGTGACTACCGGATGAGAAAATGAAATGTTGTCATTCAAATTAAGCTGACTTCTTTTTAGAATGTTAACCATGATTTAGTAATTAAACTATACAATCCGTGCTACATAAGAAAAATTAAAATACACAAAATGAATGCTCAGGGTAAAAATAGCCTGATAGATTTAAATCTGCAAAGAAGCATTCGTTTATTACACGCGGTACGCAAGTCTTCTCAACAAGAATCGAAATGCAGGAATTTGAAGCTCACTTTCCTTCATCAAAGTACTTCAGTCAATGACTATTAAATGTTTCAAGCCATATAGTCCTATATTTAAATTAAATTTTATGGTTTTAGATCACTAACTATCTTCAATAAGCCAGTTAGACTGGATAGCTAATATTGGCCTCATTAGTAATGAGTATCCACAGCCATAGTTAATATCCTAGGACTTACAGCTCTAGTAGTGCGCGCTGAAGATGTAGACCACTGGAATGGGATCCAATGACTTATGTTCTAACTTCAGTGCCTTCATCGTTTTATAACTAAGGTGAGCCTGCTATGTAAAACAAAAAAAACTCAATAATCTTCATAAACTCTGATACCCAAAAATTATTCAAGTTCTTATCATTCCATTAACATTAGTGTGTATACACTGGGACTCTGAATAATGTCAAACAAAGTGGTTCTTACACAAATTGTCTTCCAACTGACAATATAAACGAATAATTTGTTGCAGGAATTTAATGCCATTTAACTCTCTAGGCTGAGTTTTTCATTTTATTTTGGCTTATATTTTTTTCGAATGATCACAAATAAAAATATTTACCAGATTCCTTTAGGCTAAATGATAGGTCTCGGTAATAGCTAATCTACTGAATAACACTCTTACATATGTAGGATTGAGTGTTACATTCACGTTTCGATAAAGAAACCATCATTGGGATGTAGATAACCTGTGGATGATGTAGGGGGATTCGAAAATGAACTTACACAGTTGTCTTATTGTGTAATAAATCAATGGCAAAATGATATTTCACTAGATGAATCAAGTTGTTCTTAAATTAGTCACTTTAAATCGCATCTAACTCATAAATCTAAAATTTCAATGATATTTGGCTTACTCGGAATTGTAGGAGCGTTACTTTGGAATTCATCAAAAGTTAAAATTATTTACATAATCTTATCAACAAGATGAAACTACCATCTTTACATGCACAGATACTATGGAAGTATTCGATTCTCCTAAAAAGAAATACCCCATGCAAAATTACCTTTTGGTAAAATGTCAAATTCTTGATGAGTTCAACTTGATATGTAATATATGGACGCAAGTGAATTGGATAAATTGTTTCCGTTATATGCCTAAAATAGCATCTTTGCCTGATGACGTGAAAATAACACCATATGCATGTAATGATTTGAAGAATTTGTAATTAGTGTTTATTTTTTTAACTGGCAACAAGATTTTGAACAGGTTAAATGCGAATTCCATAAAATACATTTTGATCGTATTCACAACTTGTCATCTAATTGAGTAGTTTACCTCAATATGTTGACGCTACGATTCAAATCTAGAAATCATTCTTTTAAACCTCTGAATTTTATTCAATAGATCATTTAACTACGATATTGATTTATTCTCAAATATTCTTTGCATACAAATAACTACAGCCTGTGAATAGAAGACTAGAAATGAGAGTTTAATATATCACCTTTTGACAGGAACAATTTCAGAATGTTCATATCAGAAAATATCTAATGCTTAGCTTGAAAGTAAATAAACCTTTTAGTTTGACTCAAACTATAAAGTATAATCGGAACCTGTTACTACATTGCGACAACAATGAAAACAAAAATTCAATCCATATTTGTTTACGAAGTGTAAGACTTACAACCAAATGAGCAATCAATATACAGAAATAATGATCAATAGTCAGCCATCGCAAAAATTATTTCTGAATATTATTTTCAATAAAAATTTCACAATATTATCTCCTCAGTGTTGATATTTAGTTGATTTTCATTTTAATGCATACTCTGTTACGATTAACAATGAGTTCAATTAGCTAAGAACTTTTAGTAAACACATTACAAGGTATCATGATTTGGTGATCGGTTATTCAAGGTTAACTGTCAATATTGTGTGTCGAATATCTGAGCAATATGATTCATTTCCTTAAATTATACAGAATTAATGTTTAAGATGTGTTCAAAGCCAAACCAGTTTTTATTGGTAAAACAACTAGACAAAACTAAAAGATCTATGACTGATAAAGGGTCTCTTCTTGTATGTTGGTTAAATTTAGAAATATGTGTACATTGGATTCCGATCAAGTAATCCGAATGGTATCTTACTTGAAGTTCCTAATTTTACCAGTACTCTCGAGTAAGAGGTCTTAAACTAGAACCTCTGGTTATCTGTTTGATATTTTGGTTTATATCACACTAATGACACAAAATCTTTCATAATCACATTATACTCTGAGTTGGTCTGAATCTGTGGTATTTCGATTATATCTAGTTGTTTTATTCATCTGCACAAAACCAAATATAATACATCATAACTTAATGTCTGTCTTATTCATTTTCTGTCACTGTCCAAATAAATTACGGGTAAAGTCTTAGAACCGAATTCAAAGATTTTCACTATCCTTGAATATTGAGATAGTACACTAACTGTCATTTACTGATCAATAATTCATAACCAATCAACCAATTTTGTAACATTTCAACAGCATCTATGTAAGAATACAATACATATTGTTCGAATGTCTTACATTTAACCTTAGAAAATGCCTAACTACATAAATTTAAATTATTTTATTCTTTTCATTTCACAGAATTATTTGCTGTAAATATTAATGGAGCTAATACATATTCCAGTTCAAATGTACCAGGTAGTTTGTCGGAATATTCAATTGATGACGATTTTATGCACATTCAACCAACATGCTTTCAAACTGATCCTGCACAACCTGATTTAAACGGTTATCATTGGTTAATGATTGATTTCGGTATTAATTTACGCCATATAAAAGAAATACGACTTGCTCCGAATCCATTTCATAAATATTTCGGTAAATTAAACGACTATTATTGTATATATTTAATGAATTTCATTGTTTTATTTGTTAGGATTATTTAAATCAGCCTATGACTGGATTTCATTATTGTATGATCAAGCTTTAATTCGTTTATTTTTGGGATATAGAGCACTCAGCTGACATGTCTGAATACTAACACAGTTAATGCTACAGGTCTCCACATCTCTCAATGATTTTTCTCCAAAATGTGTAAAATTCTTCAGAAAATCATTCGAGTAAATATATTTATTACTGAAAATATCTCACTTCATGGATTAACATGAAGTGGGCGACTATTGAAGCCCAGCAAACATTAAAGAGACTATTTCGTTCTAGTTTAAGTTTCTCTACCGATGGCCACCTGAGAAATGCAAGTCTGTGGTCGATCTGGATTCATTTATTCAAATTTCCAACTTTAGTCACTCAACATTGTAGCCGGAAAGTTATCCATCTGTCTCATTCTAAAATAATCGTTAAAATTTCGAAAATTCTTCTGAAATCCAGTCAATCCTCTTGGATTTCAAATAAATATCAATATACATACTACTCATATGCAAGAAGTTCCAATAGTTTTGTACTAATCACATGACTTACATGAAGCATTCAATTTAAGCGATTATACAAATCAGTGCAGTCATTCAATTTAAAAATATTATCCGATTAGTGATATAGGGAAAACATTCACAGCATGTAACTTCACTAATCACTAATGATGATAAGCTTGTTTAGAATATTGAATGTGTAGTGGAAATTTTTGAAAGTTTATTTTCATAGGTAAACGTTTCAAAAATGAATTTCTCTATTCTATTATTTCCACTGAAACAAAACTAATGATTGTATGTTTTAGATGGATAGTTACTTGAATACATCTATCTGTTTGTTATTTACTAAGTTACTTGAATACAAACAGTATATACTGGTGTTCAAAGTCTGTAGACCACCCAATTGTAATTTTTATATTCGATAATTATGTTGTAAAAATACGTAGATTCAAACTACAAAATCGAATTAACAAAACAGAACTTGACACTGAATTTCAGACACTGTGATTACGTTATCTTAGAAATTTAATTAATTAATTTCTTACAATGTCTACTAAGGTAGTGTTAATCCTACTAAGACATAAGCGATTGAACATCTATTGTTTCTGATCAAATTTACCGGGAAAATGTAAGATATGATGTGATTCGTGTGATTTTATGATAGGTACGAAAAAAACTGTGATAATGTTAGGTTAGAACCAGTTGAATTCTACAGTTATTCAGTTGATAACAGAATTTACGAAGCTTAACAATCGTAACCAATTAGATTTAAGAAATACCAATGAAAACATGCCTACTTCCATGCGTTTACTACCTTCTGTACAGATATTTCGGTATTAACATATAATTTGAGCCCCCGGTACACCTAATAATTGCAATCAACGAGTAAGGGGATTTTAAGTGACAATGGATGTCGTTAGCAGTAGATTAGATGTATTCGTTACTTATGTATTCATTCTTAATCTATCAATTATTGCTCACGAACTTAATTATTCGTGCTCATCACCTTTTTTTGCAATTGATGATATTAATTGACACATTCGACTTTTCTCGCGTCAATGACTTAACATTAATATATGTGCAAATTGTAACAGTCTTTACGAACCCTCTACGATGATAATAATCAAGCATTCGCTGGTTTCGGCCTCTAGTGAGAAGCCATGATCAGTAGATTTCAGCCATGTTGAATGTTTGATAGTTACCCAGCAATGAAAATGAATATTGGTTGTATAATATGGCAAGTTGGCTGAATTCAGATATATATATATATATATATATATATATATATATATATATATATATATATATTCTATATATAAACCATCTGATTCCAGTTAGTCGATTTAAAGGTTAAGTGCTCTCTACTAAAGCTTAAAGTTTAGGGTTTGATCACCAGCGACTTCATGGATGTTTATTAGTGAGTAATACCATATTAAACTTAAATAGCTACCCAAGGCCTCCGGGTTTTCAATAGTTTGCCTAATTTAGATTAACTAGTGACGTAAACGTTAAACAGTAATAATCTTCACAAACTCTTCATAGTAATCAAATGATTGTGTTGATGTGAAATGCTATCTATAACTTGGACTAATAAAACGATAACCGGCGCTAATACAGCAAAATGTTGTTTTGAAAGTAAAATCAAATCTCAAACCTTTTGAAGTTATTCTATTCTTCAAAAGTCATAAAAATGTAGTGATTATTTCCTTATTATACGTTACATGACTTAACTTCTTCATGACATTTTCACAGACAATAAGTTATTTATTTACTTTAGAACAAAATCATTTTTTCAACGAATTTTCAGGCATATTCGAAAAATATATGCATGTATGAAAAGAGATGATATCTTCATTGCTTTGAAGATCTGGAATTTTTTTTCTGAATATCATTGCCATTTTCTTGCTTCTATACAGAATGCATTAAACATTATTACAATTTCCCTAGTGATCAGGTACAGACAATAAAAAAAGTAATAACTTTTTGCTGAGAGAAGAAATAATACAGAAAGAATAGTGATGAAATGGTAAATTCTTTTATCTAGTGAAAAATATGCATGAAATAAGAACAATCATTGTTGAAAATCAAATTGACTTCATTCAATTCATACATTCTAAATTTTTTCTTCAACTATTTACTGATAACTATTTTCCAAACAGTAAATATGCCGCCTTTATTACTTGTTTTCATTAATAGATAAGTTTTCATGTATGAAAATTAATCAAACAGACCACAAATTTTGAAACGTTATTGATAAAAACAATGTTTATTATCAATAATATTAACTGAGTTAAAAGGTCCAGTTTATAGAAAGCAGATTTGTAGTCAATAAATGAACACAATAAAAATGTCATCAGTGTACCCGATTTATAATGTTTCACTAACTAACAGATTCATATTTATCTGTTCATATGGGCATTGTTCAATCATCTTCAGTATTTTCTTACAGTAATTTTCTTTTCATGATTGATAAGTTGATATCACCAAAGTTGTAGAGAATAGTTTCGTTTATCTGTCTATCTATTTCAAGTTGTGTTTAGTCTAATATTATGTTAAGCAATGTCATTCTTTTATTTTGCATGCATATTTTATTTTCAAAGCTACAAAACTCTCAAATATTGATGTGTTTTTGATAAAAAGTGGAGAATCATTGGAAACTGATGAAATGTTAGCATCACTTAGACAAACAAACCACAAAACACCAAATCATCTTATAAAATGGAATTCAAAAGGCATCGAATTATGTCAATCAACAGGTAATATTACAGCTGGTACTCGTGCTGCTACAATAGAATGTCCTCAAGAAATGGATGCCAAGTGGTTAGCATTACGTAGAACAGATGAACTAGAAATTTGCCTGGTCAATGTTTACGTAAAGAAAGGTGGGTTAAAAAAGAATCTGTGGTTATTTTATTAGCAGTGATTCGATTTCTCCATGCATAAATTGTATTAGCTTATCACTGATTTGTAAACAATGTCATACCTGATCGAATTTCATCTATCAAGTGATAGTATGGCCATTAGTCCTAGCAGGTTTCAGACGCACCATTACTAATGAATGCAAGTAAACATGAAACTGAGTTCCAGGGTTTCTTGAAGACCTACTTAAACCATCTAGCATAAGTTAACTATCTCTTAAAATCATATTTGGTCTTGCATTTTATTCTACCTACAATATGAATTACAATTTGTATATGTGAACAGTGTTAATCTGATTGATAAGAGATACTTATAATCAAGAGCAGGTCTTACTTGAAAAGACAGACTTAACAATCTAAACAACTATAACATTGCCCGTCATGGGAGTAGGGAAGAAAAAGAGTAAACTTTACAACAAGACACAGTATATATGATATTATACAAAGTAAGGCAGCCAATAAGGAAGAACGGTTAGTTACATTACGCAGTGAGAGACATGTCCACAACATCGTAGCTAAGAGTCTTAAATTTCTTAGTGAATACGATGCTATTCGGATCTTCAATTAGTGGCTCAGTTTCATACACTAATGATAAATACTATATCTGAAGTTGACTATACTGTACAAGCTATCCAAACATGAAATAGCCAATTATCTTCGCGAAGATTTATAAGTCTAAATAAAATATTCTTCAATATATATTAGATTAACAAAAACAAATTGTTTAAGAAATAAGTTAAAAATGAAAACGGACTATTATTTAATGTACCCTTCAATTACTTTGTTTTATTTGAATATTTTTTGATCAATACTTATTTATTAAATGTTTTGTACATAAAGTTACTTACTTAATAACAACAGAGCAAAGGCCTCTGACCAGCATTCTTCTGACTACTCTGTCCTGAGCGTTCCTTTCCAGTTCTATCCGATTGAAGTTCATTTTTTTCATATCTGTCTCCATTCCTCGGCGAAGTGTGTTCTTTGGTCTACCACTTTTCTTTTGGCCTTGAAGATTCCAACTTTGGTCTTGCCTTTTGACACAGTTGGATGCTTTCCTCATTGTGTGTCCTATCAACCTCCATAAGTTCTTCCTCTGCTGGAATCCGGTATGTTCTCTCCTATACTAGGCTGTTTCTGGTGGTGTCTGGTCAACACATAAAGTAACTCAGCTAATATAAAAATATACTATAATGAAATTAAAGTTTACCATAATAGTATATCAAATTTTCCAAATTTTCTGGGGAAAAAAAGTCTTCCCGATAACTTTATTTCCAATATGATGATTGGAGTTGGAGGTTTTAATCAACGGGAAGAAAGATTTTTCAGAAGTTTCTTTCTTCTTTAATAATAATTAGATTGTTTACTCTGATACTAATGGTATACAGTAAGGAAATATGAATTGAATTGTGCTAAAACAGTGATCAATTAACATGATCAACATTAACAATAACGATATATCATATTAATGTAGACAATTCTTTCATGTTAACTATTCCTACAGTATCACACAGTCTGTCAGTCCCTCAGACAGTCACTTACAACATAGAACTTCCTATTAAGTACATAGGTTCAGGTTGCCATACTACATTACCAAGGTAGTGGAGATAGTAGAAGGATTAGCGGTATTGTAGAAGATTAGAGAGCAAAGATATGATTCGAGATGTATAATTCAGTGAGATAAATTTAGAAAGAGAAAGACAGAAATGATAAGGAATTTAGAAGGGTAGGATTTCAGTGAGCACAAAGAGTGGATGCACCTGCGCCATTGCAAACGATTTTAAGCCATGTCGTCTCGAGGACCCCAACCAGGTAGCCTACATCTACCAACATCACTTAGTCCACTTGTCAATGACTTCATGGATTTCTGCCATGTTTTGGTCTGGCCTCCCCTAGCTTTCTTCCGACCTATTCCTACACAATAAAACATAGGTTGTCGAGGCACTCGGTGGTTAGGTATACGTAACACATGTCTCAACCACCTCAGCTGATGAAGTTCCACTACTTCATCTATTATAGCAAATCATACATTTTGAAGTTGAGTCATAAACAGTAATATTCATAATCCTTTATTTGTTCAATCAGAGCGGATAATATATATATTTCAACAAAATGTACTATTCGCTAAAAATCATATAAATCGCCATCAAAAGCATTATTTATTCTACTTCATTTGAAAAGTAGAGTCATGTATAGATTTATTCAAGCTATTGTTGATGCTAGTTACTTATTGACATCAGTTGATGTACTATCGTGAATCATGGAGCACTATACAGTCTTTTACTTCTAGCACAGAACTCTTCAGCGGTACATGTACTTGATTTGAATTGATTTTCCTGTGATATGTTGATATCCGATTGGATTGTATGCAATGCAATGCACAAATTTGTTATATTTCATACCAGTCTCCATTGTTTTAAATTGTGAAGTCAACACAGATATATCTATAAAAGCTGTAAACAATTGTCAGAAAGCATTAGAAACTAATCAATGCCTTCGAATAACTGATGAAATGCTGAAATAAACCAATAGAGTGAAACGACAATTGTATTTAGATTGAAAGAGATTGAAAGTAATTAGCATTTAATTGCTAATTAATTCGTCTGAACAACCTTGAATACAAGAACATATTGAGTTGACTAAAATATCTAACACTCAACACATACAGTTAGAAATAAATTTTCACTGATAAAAACTCAAGTGGAAAAAGTTTTATAAATTTTAAATCTTAATAAATCAACATAAATTCTGATGTTGAACAAAGTTTTATTTTGTAATACTTTAGCTCATGAAGAGTGCTTTATACAGTATACAACAGAAGAACAACAAATATGGCCTAGTATTTCAGGTCAACCATTTAGTTTTATACGGCATTTATCAAAATCTGCCTGTCGTGCTGGATGTTCAGCCAATAGGAATTGTCAAGCTATACGCTATAAGAAAATGAGACATACTGGAGTCTGTGAACAAATACGTGATGTTGTACTTTCAGAAGATCATACTAATGTTTCACAAGATTCTTCATTAAACTGCGAGTCAGAGAATTGCATGATTGTATTAAACAAGTGTCATTTGGGTAAGTCGGCCAATCGATGTTTATAATTAAATATGCCTAAATATAGTATCAGGGTGAACATAATTAGAAGTATGCGCTAACAAAATAAATTAGCCCAACTATAGAATATCTTTCTACCGAGAACTGGTTTTATTAAAAAAAATTTTCAATGTACAATGAAATATTTCCAGAAATATAATGTTTTATTTTATTGAATCAAATATACATTCAGTTACTTTGTTCATTTATCGTTGTATTGCGAAATTCTTTTGAAATTGTAATTCACTCTAGATAGCATTTCTATTATTGTTTTTCTCGACACTCAGGCAGGCTAGAAGAATTACATCAAGTTAGACAATTGCATGAAAATAACACTTTAACAACAATTTCTAATCTAGACAATGAGAACAGTGATTTACAGAGTGAAAACAAATTCTCACTGTGGGAAATTCAACCAAATGCACCAAAAGCTGACCACCAATCAAACGAATTGAAATCGGAATTCTTATTTTCTATTCAAATGGATGGTTATTTATATTGTAGTAAAGCTGTTTGTGGTATGTGTTTTGATTTACCGATTGTTAAAACATGTTGTTCTGTGATAAATTTCACGCATGAAAAAGACGACTAATTTTTTAACCCGAACTTATATAACAAATGACTGTTCATATTCCACTCCAACTACTAGTGTTTGAAGAATTAACCGATATCACTAACCCTCGAAATAGAGCTATATAAACTTGTTTTTAGTTGTATTCTGTTCTCTATACCGGTGCTATTATACACAATGATAATGAAAGCTTTTCAATTAAGATATCTAGTTGGCGGAACATGATTAGATTACATCTTCTTAGGTCAATAATCCTCTTCATCACATAAATCACTACATGAAAAATGAATTGTGATTGAACTTAATCAAACTTCCGTCTTGTCATAATTTGTTTTAACTAGTCTTATCTTGTTTATTTCATGCTGATAAATACGTTAACCTTTTCCATCAAACTTCCTTAAGAATTTTAAATGAAAAATAATCGGATACTTTGTGATTATCACTTGTTGTAAATGTTATCGAATGGGATTGATCAGTTTCTTTTCTTTGAATTCTGATGCCAGCCATTACCGTTTGTGACTTAATTGTACTATCAAAATCATCTGTTCGAAATGCAAATTTACTAAAAGAGACTAATACAAATGCAATCATTTGCATCAACAACGAGTGAAATCAACTTACAACCCAGCTAATCAAACCAGTGGTTATACGGGCTCCTTTGCTGAGTAGATAGTACGTTGGGATTTGAAGCAGAAATGTACCGGGTTCTAGTCTCAAACTAAACATCAGCATCGGGATGAAAGTGTATCTGGTTGACGAATCTTAAATTAAATGAAACTCGAGTTCTAGACTTCGGTCATAGTCACCAACAAAACTTTGCTTAAAAAATTCTACTGTTTCCCTTAAGTAATTTTACTAACTAAATGTAGTGCATTTATAGCTTATCAAATTTACTGTGATCATAATCATTTCAGGAAAAACTGAAAATCAAGGTTTAGAGCTGAGACAAATATGCTTTTGTTGAAACGAAGGATCAAGTCATCTGTTAACACGTACAACCCAACAAAGGTCATTATTCTGGGCAGAACAAGGTTCATACCTTATCGAAAACCTAAACGGCTTGTGAACGATTGAGTTATTTTACACTTTGTTTATAAATTTACAGGTGTCAGTGTAGCCATATGTATACATACGAAGGAGTGGCAGCGGTCTGCAAATCCGGGTATCTGAACATCTACACACAACCACATAAAATAACAGCAGATAATAAATATCCATCGTCTTTTATTGCTAAACACAGTTGAAACAGGTCATAGGGTTGATCTTAACTTTATGATTAAGAAAGAATATAGTGCCATAAAGTAAGATCAAAAGTTGCCAAGTTGAGATTTCCGACTAAACTATTCATTCCGTCTAAAAGTTAAACATGTTATTCTTTACAAGTTGCCTTAGCGTGTTATCTCACAAATGACCAACTGAATTTTGTTAATAATGAATAGAAAAGATTAAGGCTGTAAGACTGATTAACTCTTGAATATTAAGTTATGAATAACAGGGTACAAGATGTTCTGAGATTAAGTTTGTTATTGATAGTCACATATCAGCAAGATATGCTTTTTAATTTACATGAAACTTATACTTCTTCCTTTGATATTTGAATTCATGTTTTCTAACAATGATATCAAATATTGGGAATGGTTACTAATGGTTACTAAAATTCATGAATACATTTTGATTAATCTTCCAATCACTTCTCAGTGTTTCGTATAGACACAGACTTTCAGTCACATGTTTTAGTATATCTGGTATTGTAGATAGCAGTGAACTCTGGAATGTTGATTGTCTTATCCGGAACTAATTACCTTCATTTTGGTCTTCACGTTTATACTAAAACTCGAACCTAATACGTGTCGCATTTAATTACAACGTGTTATCCACTGAGCTGCTTAATCACGATAGTCACTGGCTTACTCAAAAGTTAAGTTAGTGCAGTTTGTAAACCAATACTAGGATCCAGATACATAGAATTGTAAAGTCGCAAAGAGGACGAAACGCACATTCAACTGTTAGTCACAATCCGAATAGGATCAAATAATTTAACATTAGTCTATTCGAGTTGATGTCACTTTTGATCACAAATGTAAAGCCTTAATGGAAATAAAAGCTCCAACAAGCTAAAGATTTCAGGTTATAATTTCACCGTAATATAAACCAAACATACTATAACAGAACATCAAAACCTAGTGTAATGGTCCATGATTGCTCTTTAAACGTCCATCTGCAGATCTTAAGTGTCATTGAATACGTTATTTGAACCATTTTCTTACTCACTTTCGACAATATTATGATTTATTTCATTTGTTATCTTTCTTTCCTTTGGTCATTTTATGATCAACAGATACATTGAAAGTTTATTCAGTGGATGAGAATAATGAAGCAATTCTTTGTGGCGAAATTGATTCACTTATTGTGTCTAATTTAAACAAATACTATTTGTTCTGTCAAAATCATTATCCAATGGATAAAACGAAATTTATTCGTTTAGAATGGAGTAATATGGGTAGAGAAAAGGCTGGTTATTTACATGTGAATATTACACAAATATTCGTTAGAATAACCCAAAATATGAAATTATTGAATATGAATTTAAATGTGAATAATATTCCGACGACAACTTATCCAACTACAACTGTTACAAAAAATACAGAGTTTATTAGTGAACAACAGTCTGGTAAACATTTTGTAGAGGTAAAAGAAGATGAAGTAAACGAACAGCACACAACTCAACAATACCAAGATCAATTCAATGAGTTGAAAAATGAGAAGGAAGAAGAAGAGGAGGAAAAGGCAGAGCACAATGTACAAGAAGTAGAACTACTTCAACAATACTATCAGCATGAAAAGGGAGAGTTAGAAGGCAAGAGAAAAGGCGAAAAAACAAAAGCACTACATCATCAAGGTGCATTTAGTGGCGAAGAAGAACAATATACTGAAGTAAACGAAACCAACACTCTTAATGATAGCCTAGAAGAAAATAGTCATTCAACCGACTGGTTGAACACGAATACTGGTTTCACAGACGATGAAGAAGGTGAATATGACATATCGACACTGGAATCATTTGATGGTAAAACTGTAGAAGACGACCTAACATGCAAGTCGTTTTATTTAAATTGTAGTTTAAGGAATATATTTATCAGGAACTGAGATCAACTAAAGAGCTTTTGGATATCAATCGTAATTAGGATGTTTGGGATTAAGTATTTGAAGGTAGTCTGAAAGAGACCCTGAGCCTAGATTACATCCTCGTTGGGATTCATTATCATGAGGTACTCATTATCTTGGCGAAACCAATGTACTATGTGAGATCTGCAGGTGAGTCACTCAGTCTCAAAGTCTGAGACACTACCTCTAGATTGTTCGGTAGTTAACGATTGATCACTGGTTAGTGATCAACTTATGCCGTGCTCTCCTAATCACTAGTGCTAATTGAATTATATCAATCATCAGACGTGTTTATAACTGATTAGTTGTGTACTGATTTCACATGTTTAATACATTCTGTACCAAGAAAATAATTAAATGAGTTTGAAAGCTTCCCTCATCCTTAACAATGAGGAAGACACTTTAATACAACTTCCGCCCTTTCCTTACTTGAAATAAATCTGTATGTTAGTTGAATAGACTGTGAAGTTACGCAACTAAGATTAGAACAACCACCATTAGAATACTGATAAAGGTAAATTAGTTTGCGTGTTGTGTAGCTTTGATCATTAGTAACAAATAAGATAGAAATACCCATCTGATAAATATACATGTAATTTTATAACTGATACATTGGTACATTCCGTATTGTCATAATGGATGCGACTATAAATTAAACTTTATGTAATCAGATACATGATTCTATATTCCAATCTGAATTTAGAAGCTCATTGTCAATTACATTTTTTTAATATTCAGTGTAAATTAAAACACATTCAAAGTTCAATATCACAGCTGCTTTAAACTCACACTTGATATTTTATGACTAGTTTTGATAGCTAGATAATAACAGTAAACGGTTGTGATTAGTGCAACATAAATCTAATAATCTGTTACTTATATATTGTAATCTTCACTATGAAATGATATCAAATAAACTAATCAAGCTGATCCGTAGCTGGTCAAGGATTATAGATAAACTTATCCGACTGTAGTAAATATGACAGACCATCTTATATTGTAAAATTCACTACAATTTCATTCCACCTACGACTCTACTTGCTGTTTTTACTTCTGTTAATAAACTCATGTTCAGGTCTATATCTGGTTCCTGATCTAATGGTCATATTACCGGAAGGCTGTGTTTTATGTGATCAGTTGTTGAGATCTATTGTATAGTGCTTGCTAGTAAGTGATCAACTCAAGTATTTTTTTCTTTCTAGCGGAACCTATGAAACTAACTTAACAATAAGCATCTAGGTTTGGGGAATAACTACTCAAATCATATATTGACAATTCAGTGGACATGCTGAGTCAAAATGAGTGGTCCATTTGAAAGATCGCTAACCTTCTTGTACTCAATGTCAGTCACACAATGTCGTGAATTGACTCAAGTTAAAAATTTGAACTCATGAATTCCAATTTGGTACTCTTAAATGCCATGTTTTCAACCAGACATGATATTTCTGAGTTAGAATCCGCATTATCTTCTTAGTGAATACTGTTGAGAAATCTTTAGCTGGGATGTAACAGCTATTTTATTTGTGGTAATGTTTTAGCACTCGATAACATTAGCTAGAGAAATTGCTACTGAGTGCTGACAGGTTTTGAAATGGTCTGTTCGTGGTTAAAACCAACTTTTAATTGAACAAACCACACGAACTTCGTGCTCTAATAATGGAAAAACTACCCATAAGATATTCTCAGTTAATTAATACTGAAATGAACACAATCTTTAAATCTGATTTCAATGTGTATGTTTATATCAAATAAATAAATATGAAGCTTTTTATTTCTAAAAATATTATTCTAGATGCAACAGAAAATGAATCGGATGTAAAAATAACAAATATTAATGAAGAGCATCACATATCCCCTGAACAAAATCACTTAGGCGACATAACCACTGAACCATATGATGTTGTAGAACATACTGAAACCATTGATCGTATGGTTACCAATTCATGGGCTCTGCAGTCAGAGTCACGTAAAGATTTTGACAAGAATGAAAAAACATATCAACAGAAAAACACGATTTCCACAAAGCTAGGTGTACGTGAAGCGAGAAGAGAAAAAGAACATAACAGTGTACGACTGACTGAACAGCAGCGTCATAATTTAGAAAAGAAATCATTGCAAACCGCTCGGGTTGATGAGAATCCAGAAAATAAATGCTCGCTGTTACATGGTCCTGCATCTGCTTTGGTTTTTCTAATTACTTTTTTCATATTTCAAGAGATTTGGTGAACTTTTTGTGAGGAAAGTGAAATGAAGTTACATTGTTTCAGAATGGAATTCGAGAATGTTTGATGTGTGACATTTTCAGATTAAAATGAGGTTGTCTGTATTATTTTGTTTGATTGAAGGAAAATAATTATGTTTGTCGATAGGTCACTTTATTATTCTGTAAGGTAACTTTTCATGAAACTTTTCTTTATTAAGAGCTGACCCATTCTCTTCTTATAATGGGCCTATATTCATTATTTCATTTTGCAAGATTTCAAAATTAATCAGGAATTTAATTGCAGTAGGCTGAATCAGTTGTTCTTTCTTATTCTTGATTACTAAAGACAAGGATTTAAGTCATTTTCACAAATAATGGTTAACTAATTTTAGCTTATATATTTGTTTTTCCATGCTGCCATTGATCTCAATTAAATGAATATCAGGTTTTGTGTGAAGGACAATTGTTTCGAATGTCTTTTCTCTTCGTTTAGCAAATTACTTAAAAACTTAACTTGAACTTTTTTGATATTACCGTTTTATTTATATACACTAAAGTGATTAAAACACAAAGTGTATCTTTATTTGTGTGTTTTCTAAACAGCCATTGTGAATATCACTTATATCTACGGATGCTTAAAAATCTTACTTTTTCCTTTTGCTTGACAAGTTGGGAATTATTACATCGAGTATCAGATTTAAATAACACTACTATGCTAATTAAACACTAAATACCAGTAGTCAGAAAACTTCACAGTATAGAGGTGTTCAGGGTCGAGTAACCATTCAGACATCCAACAAGAGGTAGGAAATCATAAAAACATGTTATTTTTAACGATTCCATCAGTAAGTTATGACAATTTCAACTGCAGATAGTTTTTTCAGTCATAACATAGCACATACGTTTTGATGGAAACAAATGGGTTTCATGTGTGTAGTTCACGAGTTGCGAAATATGAGGAAATTTTGTTAGATTCTACATTAGGAAAGCATTACAAGAACAGATTTAATACTTTGTGAAAAAATTTCTTGGGATTTGCAGAACATGTAAACGCTTTGTGTCTTATATATGCTAAGATATACGCTTAATGTGTATTGTATAATTGTAATTGCCTATTTACCGTGTTTTGTTGTAAGCTGCTATCAATAACCGTTAGTATATTGTTTATAAGTTGGCAAATATAATTTAGAGAATTTAGTGCTGCTCACCTGTCTTTTCACTCAGTGTCCTTACAATTGAAAGCTTCAACTCTCTGAAATAATCTTTGTAACATAAAATATCGAATGTCTTTGTCACAACATGGAATAAACGAATTGATTTCTTTACACTCGCTTCTTGTTTTCTTCTGTACAGTTTCAGTTGACGAAATTTGTATCCGTTCAAGCATATTATAAGTGAGCAAAAAAAGGATTTCTTCTCCTTCTCAGTAGATTCAACCAGCTGGCTTTAGATAACCCTAGTGTGACTGTAAAACTCCCAGTGGTTTCTTGATTTGTTAAGCATCAAATATTTCCTTTAGGTCTAAGGAAACTTTAAACCGTTCCACATATTTTATTTGACAAAGACAAGGACGCCTTGGACACCAAGGTAGTACTAAAACTAAGATTCGAATGTTACGGTAAAATCTGTTTTTTAAGGTTGTCGAATCGAATACCAGTGGATGATGGACGATCATGTACTAATTTATATTGCATAACAAGTGATGCTTTTGGGAATTAGCTGTGACGATTATGGTGGCTTTTTTGGATCAGTTTCAATAAATATATGCAGACTGAAAAGTGAAAACAGTTGCTTGAATTGTAAGCAACATTTTCTTGCCTACCAAAAATACACACCGTTGAATACTATACTCACTGGTGCATTTTAAGTAGCACTCTCATTGTCTTATGACTGTGTTAGAGACAAGTGTAGAATTCTTTTTGAATGTTTTGTTTTTTGGAAAATCCTTCCCTGTTTACATATTTTTGCTATGACATGACGGACTTTTTCTGTTGACATTTTTGGTATTTTATTTGATTCCAATTTGAGATTTTATCATTGTATATTGTTATTCTTTCTATATTTTGTACTTATATTGAAGTTTTTGTGTTTGCTTCTGAACTGTACATATATTGTTTAAATTTGATATAATATGGCTACCGCCACATTTTCGGACGGACGCAGTGGCTGCTGGACTTAGCTTCACTTATTGGCTATTGAGTTGGATACTCTGTGGAGTAATTTAACCCTGGAAGAAACACAAATTCCAGACGTTTTCTCCTAGAATTTTGTCCTTTTTTGCATTGGTTGGGACCCGGAACTAGGAAAGGCGTACAGGAGTGTTTCTATTGGAAACAATTGGGACAGCCACTGTCGAAATAAAATCTACAACAAGGACTTAGTAGACTATAGTGTCTTCTTTCGAAAAGTACATGTTTCCGTAGAGCGGATAATAGCTCAAATTTAAGCTTGCTATGCTTTATCACCAGAAACAGATAACATAAACAAGATCATTACAAAAAAGACAGGAAATATGGACTGTCATTTTCTGAAAGAGTAAGGTGTACGACGATACAAAAAATAAAAGAAGTTCACATAAACAAAGGAACAGAAACACATTAGGTGTTAACAAAAATGTTTCATTATCATTCTAGGTTGTTATGATAATTAGCAATAACCAGCCTCTATATGCTCATTACTAATACCCACAACTGTCCAATTTGTACTCTGCCCGTCACTCATAAACCAGTATTCAGGTCAAAGAGCACTCAGTTAGTGCTGTCGGAAGTAATAAATTCGGAATTCAATTTTCATCTGGAATTATTGTTGTATACTTTTATCACACTTACTCTCCATGTTTTGAAATCTCTCAAAAATTAATTACCGCAACTTATAGTGTTTCTAATTTAACACTCTGAGTTGAAAACTGCAGAATGCACCGTAATTATTGAAACTTAAGTAAGGATGTGTCTCTATACTGCATGTGTGGTCTGATGTTTTATGAAATGTAATCTGCCTAGAAGCATATGAACTGTTAAATGATGCCTCGTTCGTCACCGAAAGAAAATGAGTCTATCAGCAGTCCATAAACGGTCTTACCAGGAGACCACAAAGTGCCTTTCAGTGAATAGAAACATACTTCAATCACACATTCAAACGTTTATCATCGCTAACTGTAGATACGTAAGTGGTGATCTCAATATGCAATCTCTTCTCTGAGATTCATTAATCTATCCTGATTTTGAAATATTTAAAACAAATATGTGTACACAGATAGTCAATAAGCTCACTGAAAAGCTAGCCAACTGGACTTGATTTTTTTGACAGTCGGCTTACATATATTGGATTCACTAGCTGTAAATGAGACCTTACAATCAAGGCTGGGGCAATGATTACAGACTGTTCATGTTTAAGAGTTAGAACAATTTTTTGTCATGGTTAGAGACGAAGCAAACATACAGTGATATTGCGGTATTTCTCCCACATTGGTTCCGTCTTATGTTTTTTAACTTGTTTTCCTTCCACAATCCTTCCGAGCCGTCCTACTACATATAACTATTGGCTTTAGATAACAGTAATAAGAATGGGCAACTATTGAAAAAAGCTTTTGTCATAAAATCATCTTGAAGTTCATGCACTTTACGTTTGCCTTCGCATCATACTGTATATATATCCGATGGTTTGTCCAAAGTTCGTTCCACGGTATTCGATTTAGTGCAAAGGCAATTAGTTTTCTTTTAACCTGCTAACTAACAAACATCTCTTTCATCAAACACATATAGGTTTCATCAACTACTGGCCACTGCTAGTCCAGCGGTTCTTTCCTTCCCTTTCACTTTCAGTGGAACAAGTGGAAAGCGCGGAGCTGAAATTTGGATCGGTTTTAAGTTAGCAAAGAATACAAGTTGTACGTCATATTATTTTCCACATAATTATAACAACTTTAAACTTATAATGCAAGAGCAAAATGAAAATTCATTTGTAAATTTTTGGTATTTGTGCACTAATATTCGACCATATATTTTCAACTACTTTATTTGTCTCCCAAACGTATCTACATAGCATCTCACTTATACAGCCGAACTGATAATTAACAGTCATTCCCGTAAAATAGCGTTGTCTGTAAGAAAATTCTTCCACCCCACGATATAGCTATAAAAAGCCAGCAACGTAGTTGTAGTAGGCCTTTATTTAGGTCTCGTTCAGCAGCACAGGGTAGCGTAGAGTTTACAAATCAAACAAACAGGTGTTCCAAAATTCTTAACCAGAATATATAAAATATGAAGCCTACATAAGAAAAGAAGTTAAATACCCACATTGGATATAATAATAGTGAAATTTACCTTCAACTAACGATGAATCAAATGATGCATGTCAGTCTACACGCAAGATCGATTTGTTACAGATATAATGTTTTAATCCTAACTAGTCTATTCGTCTAGCTCGTATCTACCTAACGTAGGTTTTTGACATCAGCCTCCTCCTAAAATCGATTTCATTTTGAATTTCTATTCCATCCGTTTGGCGAACAAAATCATGCTACTTTGACATTTGAGCTTATTGCTGAAACGAACAGCGACACTTACCACTCAAAAAATTCTCTTACATTTTCTATAGATGGTACAAAGTTTGTTAGTTTACTAACTCATCTCGATAAGAGAGACAGGAGGGCAAGAAAATGAAACACGGATATCTGAGGAAATGCTACGAATGTGTTGCACAACACCTTGTCAGTAAGTTAAGTTTACCTAAACCTTCTCCTGCTACCAAGGGTTTATTCACCTGCCTCTGGAGCCGTCCTCAATGAAAAAGATGGAGAAGGTCCTAACTTAAAGAAAAAATGAATAGAACCAGTCAGACTTGGAGAATCACTTCACTGTGTTTACAAAATAATAAGATGCAAAAGTGAATCATAGAGTTATTAGTAATAACTGTTCAGTTCCATGTCAACGTAATTGAAATCTGGAAGGGAATAAACACTGCATAGAAATCTTGGAAACGAACTTACACTAAAATAGGACGTCACTTAAAAATCAATACCTACATAAACCCGCGAAAGTCTAAATACATCAGTCAACTAAGTTGAATACATGACACTGGGCCTGTGCTGACCTCTTTTTATAACTTGGATTGGACGAATATTTATCGCCTTCAGGTTTTATTGCATTACTCCGTTGTTTGTGACCTCTGTAAACTATGATTGCCCTGCCTTCCAATATGTGATCTCCAATTTTTTCATTAACCTCAGGAGTCAAGTTAAAATCTTCCGATCTTCCTCTGACAGATTTTGTCAACGGTTGCATTAGTTGTGCACAACCGAACATAAATCTGAGGTAAAAGTAAATCAACCGAGAAAAATTCAAAGTTATGCTGAGGAACTTGATATGGTGTAGTTGTTACGTCCAATTTTTTGCTCCTTGATCCTTAGAAGCACTGTGTGTCGATCTATTTGCAATTCACGATCCCAAATCAAAGCCAAACCAAATTCCAAAGTTAGGTACCAAAGTTCAATGTCAATTCACAGATAATCGACCAAAATGTCGTTCGTTTATTACAGATTCCTGGAGCAAAAAACTGCAAACGAACAAACCAAAACAAACAGGAGTCCAAAAATGGCCGAAAATAATAATTCAAACAAGTTCCTAAGTTAAGTAAAGTATTCCCAAAATACAGTGAAATTAATGATATTTATATAAAGGTTTTAATTAGTCAAATGTCTTCATTTCTTCCTTAACAGTAGGTCTTGATGGTCTCTATCCCCTTAGTATTGCTGTAATTCCTGCAAGTTTTCTCGTACGCCTGAGAAATCCAAATGTCTGGTCTCAGGAATCATATTAACTCTCATGTACGTTCATCCTAATTTTATTTAACCCTTCTGAAACAACTTTCACACGCAGTTTACGTCCGGACTGGAAATTAAAAGACCGTCTATATATTCTCGGAAAAAAAGACAGCTCAAAGTAGATTGCCCATTGGTATTAGAAATGCTTGTGCTGCCTTCCTTAGGCCGACCAGCATGCGCACTAATTCCGACAGTCCAAAGGATGTGGTATAATTCTGTATGTTCTGACCAAATCAGTTATAGTAAATGCGTTAATACCCTGTGATCTGTTTATAAAACCTTGGAGATGAGGTATCTGGTACCTAACTGGTAAAGTTTAACGGTTCAGAGCTCTGTAATCTCCAAATGGTCTCTAGTCACCCTAGTTTTTCTTTAGAACCATGTACAGAGGAGACACGCATTGGCTATCGAAGGTTCACATAATACCCAACAATAGCATGTAATCAAGTTCGGCCCTAACTAGTTTAGGCTTATCAGGATCTAGTCATCCGTGCCTATTCAACACAGGTTCATCTTCAGTTTTGATTGTCTGACTAACCTTTAGATTACCTTTAGATAGTTGGGGATTAGACTCAGTCAGATTTTGAAATTCGGTCAGTATATCCTGGAACTTTGTGATCGTTACTGGCGGAGATCGAACCAAATTTATTGAAATAATATGGATCCCCGTGCGTTTTGTGTTTTATGAAGTTTCTTTAAGCGTCGAATTTTGCTTCAGTGTATTGACTAGGAATTCGTATCTCTCTAATAATTCCCGATAAACGGTTTAAAGGTGTGTTCAGCTTTTGTTTATTGGAACACTGTTTATATACATCCTTGTTTCTTGATTGCTGTCACCAACGAAGGCTTGAAGGTAGTGCAGTGACTGAGATAGAGACCTTTAAGCTACCATCTCCCTTCAGGAAAAGCCTTTAGATTCTTTGACTGTCAAATAAGGATAGACGATTCATAATCTCACGTTTTGAAATGGTGTACGGTTGTGGCGTGGAGAGATTCAAAATTAAATCACAGAATTCTAAGGCAGCTAAAGGAGAGTTTGCGACTCTGGGTTGGTGCAATCAGATTCTAGAAGTCATAGCAATTTCTGTTTTTATGGGTGAAAAATCACACTTATTTTCCTAGCGTTCAATACGTATTAAGTCCAGCATTTTTTGGTTTATTGTAAAAAATTCAGTTGAGCATAGATGGAGAAACAGTAATTCCAACTCAAAATATGTATGATAAAAAACAGTATTGAATGCGCTCAAGGATTTATTTCAGGAAACATAAATAACAATTTGAGTGAAAATGAGAACTTTTCAATGTTGAGCCATAAATTGTACCCACAGAAAGCCTCCATAAAAGCCCGAACAATAAAGGGATGGTAGCCAACGCAAATGCGACTCTTCATTTTGTGCGAAGACAACTTGGTGCCATCACCCAACAATTATTCCTAACTTTATTTAAGACAAACGCGTGCCTACACTTTGAGGTTCACGTTATCTCACCTCCTCTCCTTAAAAAGACTAATCTCTTGAATAGAGTGCAGAGACGAGCAACGAAATGGGTGACAAGTTTGAAGAACAAACTTTACGAAGATAGACTCCAGTACATGGGATTATTCCCACTGAGTTACAGGAAAATCAGGTGAGAATGGCGTATAACATATTAGACACTCCAAACCATCCCAACGTGAGCATCTTACCGATGCATCACATCTACTCCCCTTGAGGTAATCCACGAAACATTGCGCATCGAAGAGCGAATACTCAGGTTCGTGTAAATGTTTTCTAATTGAAGGCCATTACACCTTGGAATGCTCTGCCAGTGGAGATGACCACATCCCCCTCAGTGGACAGCTTTAAGAAGAGACTTGATTAACACGTACTCACATGCGGATTGTCATCTCTCTCGTGGACAAGCTGTACATGATGCATGCCTTGAGACTTGCTGGTCGTCATTATTGCAATCTCCTCAGATCATTCAATTAATCTATCTCGCCTATTTTTCCTATTTCCTCTCCCTTGCTTACACTTCGGTCCTCTCTCACAATCTTCACTACCAACTAATAAACTAAATAATCTACTGATTTTCTTAGTTCTGAAACCTTATTCATATTAGCAATTGAATTTTCTCCTTTTTATTCCCCACTTTGCAAGTAAATGATATCCGGCCTGGTAGCGTGATAGCTGCTGGTGTCCAGAAACCCTACTACCCTGAAACAAACGTACTCATTCAAATCACGGGACATACAAACTCGCAAACAACTGCAAACTAACTGGAATTAGACAATGGAGTAGCTAGACCCCCATTCATGAGACACTATCAAATGCCTGAAACCATGAAGAAAGAACAAAAATCGAGTGCAAAGAAATCAATTGGTTCATACTAGCTCGGGAAGAAGATATTAAATATTGGACATTGGATATTGTCATTGAACGGCTCCCGCTAGCTTTGTTCGGATTAAGGTTGTTGTGGTTGTCAGGATTGTCATGTTTTAGAATTCCGTTTGATATTTTTATCTAGTCTCTGGTACTTTTTGTCGACTAAACTACGTACATATAATAATATCGTTTTTCTTACTATTTCCGTTTTGTCATTTTTGTTTGATTCTAATTAGTTTATTACTGATAACTTCAAACTGTGTTATGTAAAGCGGTAACAAAGTAGGTTTCTCTGTCAAACCAAATTTTACAGTGCTTCGGGAGGAACATGGAAAATTCTTTAGCAAGTATTTATATACTCTGAAGCATATGTTAGTTACCTGGTCTTAAGCAATCTAAACTAGATTGAAAGATTTGACTTTGAACGTCAAAGGGCTGTTTAGCCGTCTTAATTGTCGTGTGGATCTATATGCAATAATAACCTCAAGAGTAAAACAAACTTTCAAAATAACTTTTAATTCACAGTCATCTCAAAGCAAATTCAGACGATAACATGTCAGAATGTTACCAATTTCTTCCCATAGGAGAATGTAGCTGGATGTGTCGTGTAAATGCCTCACTGCAGGAGGAAATGTCTTGTAATCAGCACCTTAACCTACCTTCACACCAAGTGGTTACACGCAAATTGCATGTTTCCCCCTTAAGTAACACCAAGCAGTCTAGTTTTCCGACACATTTGCGCTGAATATTCCACTTTCACCTACATACTTTTGATCCTAGACTTTAACAAACTTTTCTACACAACATACATAGGTTAAACAAATGAATTATGTGCGAAAAATTGCTGTTCTACCGGAATCTTACCTACAGTCCTCATAAACATTAATACTCAAGATACCAATGACATATCTACGTCTACGTTAACAAGCATAACTCTCGGTGGAAATCTGATTAGATATGAAAGCTACTAGTCCTTGTGGTGGTTTTATATAAATTGTAACTAAAATGAAAAGTAGTGATTGCAGGTGACTCGACATTCCACTCACTGTCTCAAAAAAATTTAGCTATCAGAAGCATGACTAACCTATAGGGTTGAAATATATTAACAATTGGTTTGTGATAAGTATATCATGTTTCAAGTCCTTAGCACTGATCAAATTCCATTAATCCTATTGCAGTTCGGTCACTAGGCTAAGTCGCTTTACATGACGTGCACTGTATTAAAATGTAATGTAGTAGGGATTAACAAAATCTATCTAAAATAGCTACCGATTTGTGCATACTTTCACCAGCAAAACTTTGCTGCAACTTACTAGACCCAAATGAAAACTTACTGTATGTGTGAAAAACATTTTATTTGAAAATGTGAATAATATAACTAATGGCAATAATATAAACGCTAGTATTACAGGTTTTCCGATTGTCAGCAAGCAGTATTCATATCAAACAATGAACAGTGTTTCATACGGTGTTCTAAAATTATTACGGCCGTGTGTGACCGGTCTGAAGCAGTTGTCCTTTGCGCTCTGCGGTCACGCTTCCAGGTCGTTAAGATCAACACTAATCTACTTTCCTTCCCAGGTTCCTCAAGGAACACTCTTCCACGGTGTGGGCAGCCGGGAAATGACAACCTCCCTCATACCCGTAACAGCCCACAAGATCAGAGTGGTCACAATCGAATCCTTCCTACACCCCTTAATATCTCTCTCATCTCCACGACTAACTCTTCTCACATTCCTTTATCACGCCGTACTACTAATGCAAACCATTCGAGTTCACGAAACGTTATTCCTGGTCTCCTGAAACCTCGTTGTAAATAACATGTTCGGACATTGTGTCAAATAGGGCAGCAGACTTCCCTAGCTAGGGCTTTAAGTCCTAGGGCAGAATTAGCTCTCTTAGACTGGATCCCAGTAAATAGTCGCTTGTGTGCTGTCCGAGTAAATGGGACAGTAGGGAGTCAGAAAGATAGGAAAACTCTCCGTCGTATCTGCCTACGCTCCGACTGACTGAAGTTCAAACAAGGTGAAAGATGAGTTCTACAGAAAGCTTTCGAACCTCCTTGAAAAAGTTAGGCGCTCTGACGTAGTAATAATGACTGGTGACTTCGATGCTCAAGTAGGTAGGTGGATAGATCTTACGGTGTCGCGGCTAAGAGAACAAATAATGGTGGCCGTCTGTTGCAAGTATGCTCAGATAACCGCCTATTTCTAGCAAACACTAACTTTAGGCACAGAAAAAACACCTTTTGATCTGGCGACCCCTGAAGTCGTCTCAACGTTGGACCCAACTAGATCACATCGTCATGAGCCACCGATGTAGGGGTTCGATAGAGGACTGTCTCCCGTTCTGGGGTACATGTTTAGATTCAGGTAATGCTCTAGTGCGTATTAGTTCGAGGCTTACTGGACGTAGGAAAGACACCGTACGAAAGCCTCTTAGGGTCTTACTTAATGATAATAAGGCGAAGAATATATTTCAAGAGCGACTAGCAAAACAGTTAGGCAGTCATGTAGTAAGTGATGCCAATCTCGAGATAGCTGGGAATGATATCCAAAAAGGCTGTGTAAGCAGCAGTGATATCTGCTTGAAAGGTAAACTAAAAGGCTAGGAAGAAGTGGATCTCAGTGGCATCCACCGAACTGATATACGCTCGTAAACTCATCCCACCTGGCACTGAACATGACTAATAGCGAAGTCAGCTTAGGCGCAGGCTGATAAAAAGCCTACTCAATGGTTGTGAACAGTGATGGTGGCGAAGGCGAGAGAGATGGAAAAGGCAGCAGCGATAGGCAACTATTCAGGCTCATCAAGTAAAATGGTATTAGAAATGCATCTGTCAGCAAATTTATCACAGAAAATGATGGTCTTGCTATTCATTCTCAACACAGTAGATCGGATCGATTGGCAGAACACTTAAGTGATCAGTTCAACTGGCCTTCATTTATCCACGACCTAAAGCGGTGTCTGTCATTGAAACTGTACCAAAGAAGTACATTAACCTCATACAAGCTCTCTACTCGAACACTACAGGTCGAGTTAAAGCTTATGGCGAACTGTCATGGGAATTCTTTACTTCAAGTGGTGTCCGCCAGGTATGTCCACTTTCCCCATTCATGTTCAATTTTGTCATGGACATGCTGCTAGGTATAACATTATCTTCGTCTGATTTTTCAGGAGTAGAACTTCTACCAGGAGGCTCGCTTATTGGCTAAGAATATGCCGATGACATAGTTATATTTGGTAAAGACGCTAACAAAATGTAATCTTCTGACTACCCTAAGCAACAATACAAGCATGTTCGGGATGCGGTTTTCCACCTCGAAATGCAAAATGTTGCTTCAAGATTGGCTTGCGGCTTCACTGGAACTAGTGATAGGGAGTGAAATAGTCGAACGTGTAGATCGATTCACTTATCTCGGAAGTCCCATCAGTGCTGATGGTCTGGTGACTGACGAAATCTCAGCACGGATACAGAAGGCTCGGTTGACTTTTGCCATCTTGCGTCACCTATGGCGCAGGGGAGATATGCGTTTGCTAGTCGAAGGACGAGTGTACTGCGCAGCAGTTCGCTCGGTCCAACATTATGGATGCGAAGCATGGCTGGTAAGAGTAGAGGACATCCGCAGGTTATTAGTCTTCGATCATAGATGTTTTCGAAGCATTGCTCGTGTATCGTGGGATAGCCGAGTAAGCGATGCTGTAGTTAAGAAAAGCATACTAGTAAGGTAGTGAATCTTCATCATTTGAGATTGTTGGGACGTGTTTTTTATGCCCAACCACCGACTGCCGCGACGAGCTAGGACTAGGTTGTAAGAAGGCTAGGGGCAGCCAAACCAAAACATAGCACAAACCCATGAAGTCACTGACAAATGGACTGAGCCGTGTTTGTAGATGCAGGCTACATGGTCGAGATGAAAGTAACCGATAGTTAGAGACCTTGAATGACATGACTGAAAATCGTTTGTAACGGCACAGGTGTATCCGTTCTTTGTGTTCTCTCAAGTTTTAATTATTTAAATTCTTCATCACATTTATCCTTCTCTTTTCAAACTTACTTCACTTGATTAAACTTTTTGAATGATATGTTCGAACTCTAGTTTTCTCCATTACCGCTAATATTTCTGCTACTTTGGGATTTGAATTGGCAATCACATCTCTGTTCTGATGTGGTATGGCAACTTGAAGTGATGCACGTACGTACCAAGTTCTTTGTTGTAGCTAACTAACGGACTGATTACTTTTGCTCTTATGGTTTTCATTTTCCCCTCTCTGTTTATCTTCTATCGGTTTTGGTGCGAAATATGACAAATTAGTACCATATTTTAACTTGTTAATGTATGGCTATCTGCAACACTCGCAATATTATACTAACGATTACGCAACGTTTTGTCATGTATTTGAACGGCTGCATAGTAAATTTATTCTGACTTAAATTAGCCTGTCATGTTCGAACAAACAAAACAGTAACCATTATAAAAAGGCTAGGTTACTTCATAGCCGCTACATCTTTAACTCATGTGCTTTCCTTGAGATCAGAAATAGTGAAATTGTACACACTGTAGTGACATTTGTTATGGACTAAGGCTCACCAACAGAATAGGTGAAACCATTATAATCTTAAGGGAAGTAAAATTCCGTACAGCTTAATGTAGATTCTCCTAAAGCTGGTTATTTGAAGGTGAACATAAAGGACATGGGTCTTTTGAACATTAACAGAACCAGTTGAATGGTATATGTCCACTTCTGAGTGCTTTCATGTGTAGAATAAGTGGGCTCTGTGAATTAGTGGAATCAATCTAATGCACCTTCGTTGTGGAACCCCTGAAAAAATTATAAGTTAATTAATTTATCCTGTGTTCAACAATTATATTCATATCAGTATTGTAAAAACCATTATTTTTAAAAAGTATTCACTTACATCATAAGTAACTTTATCTCACTTCATGACCCTGTTACCCATTCTTTATTTTATTTTCACGCTAATTTTAAATAATAAACAACAAATTTCTTTATTTTGATTAATAATAACATTTTAAAGGATTTTGTATATGCTTTTGATATTTTTTTATGGTTTGCATAGGTCAACATGTTGGACGACTCAGAAACTTATAAATTATGGCGGATTCGTAAAACTATTCTCAAAGTAATTTTACTAGTTAGACCTTTTTACCACTCTCTGTTTAGATGTGCAAAGATAGGGGTTATCTAGTTATGCCAAAAGAATTAGAGCAATCACTTGAAGATTTCAAAGCAACGGTCGGGGATCCACCAACGAGGAAGGATCTTCTCATGGTTGTTAACCACGAAGAGGATCCTGCTGACATGTTGTATGTATTCTTTCCAGAGGAAGAAAAGGTTAACATGAAGACTGTCCGAGCATATTTGAATCAAATGCAACAAGATAGTACTTACAGAGCAATCTTGGTTCTTCAAGAGAAAGGCCTTACACCTTCTGCAAAAACAGTTTGTTCTCTATTATACTAAATTTTTTTTTACAATTGTAGGCTATTGCAGAACTTTCATGTAAATACACTCTGGAGTGTTTCTTTGAAAATGAACTAATGGTCAATATAACAGAACATCAGTTGGTTCCTCAACACAATGTTCTCACACAGGAAGAAAAAAAAGAGTTGCTCGAAAGATAGTAATTTAGTATTTTATATAATTTATTGAAAACTTAATTTTAGTCGGTTAAAGGAAAATCAACTCCCCAAAATGCAAGCTAGCGACCCTGTTGCCCGATACTATGGTCTAAGAAGAGGTCAAGTTGTACGAATTACTCGACCATCAGAAACAGCCGGACGATACATCACCTATAGGATAGTTTTGTGAATAAAACTGTGTACAAATTCTGAATTTTCTGAATTGTATTTCCGGTCTAAGATTCGATGAATCCAACTAATTCAAATTTACCAGTGTATTGTTACTCCTATCATGTGATACTAAATGAGCGAACATTGCTTCGATGATATTCTCTTTTGTTGTCTAGATTCTTATAGCCAGAAAGCATTTATGTTATATTTGTAAAGCTTCTAGCTATAGATGTCATACACTGAAAACTAAAAAACCTTTCAAGTTATTTGATATTTTAAGTGACGCTAATAATTCACCATACAAGCTGGGTTATGATGGACAGAAGTGAATATGATGATTGTTTTTATTTGATTTCCATTTTCGTCCTTGATTATTTGTTTGTTAGCTGATAAGTTTCTCATAGTCACGCTTTAGCAAACTATTCTGTATCCAACCAATAACTGATATCTTAATGTGTCTCATCACATAATGAGTGGTGATTATGATTCAAGGTTTCCTCTTGTGAGCAAACTGTCAATCCGGTCATTTCATTTGTGTATAACAAAATCTACCCGGACAGTCGCTTATCGGTTAATGCATATAGCTCCCAATTATCATATCGTAAGTTCGAGCCCTATTCTATATACTTTGCTCCTAGCCAAGTCAGTTAGTCAGTCAGTTGCAACGTAGAACTTCGTACGTATGTACATAAGTTCAGGTTGCCATACCATATTAGCACAGAGATGCAAATGTCAAATCAAATCCCATAGTGATAGAGATAGTAGAGGTATTAATGGTAATGAAGAAGGCTAGGGTTCGAAGATATTATTCAGGAAGTACAATTCAGTGAGATAAGGTTAAAAAGACAAAGGTAGAGGTGCTGACGAGTCCAGAAGATTAGGATATGAGAGAGCACAAAGAATGGATGCACTTGCGCCATTGCAAACTATTTTGAGCCATGTCGTTCAAGGTCTCTAACCATTGGTGACTTTCGTCTCGCGGACCCCAACCACGTAGCCTACATCTACCAACATGACTCAGTCCACTTGTCAGAGACTTCATTGATTTCTGCCATGTTTTAGTCTGGCCGCCCCTAGCTTTCTTCCAACTTACTCCTACACCACAAAACATAGCTCGTCGATGCAGTCAGTGGTTAGGCATGCGTAACACATGTCCCAACCACCTCAACTGATGAAGTTTCAATACTTCATCTATTGATTTGCCATCCTTACCTAGAAATCGTATCCTAACGATAGCATTGCTTACTCGGTCGTCCCAGGATACGACCAATGCTTCGGGTACACTGATAATCGAAGACTAGTAACCTGCGTACATTTACTCTTAACGGCCATGTTTCGCATCCATATAGGGGAACGGAGCGAACTGCTGCACAGCACTCCCGTCCTTCGGTTAGCGAACGGATATCTCGCCTACGCCATAAACGGCGTAAATTGGCAAAAGCAAATCGAGCTTTCTGTATCCGTGCTGAGATTTCGTCAGTCACCAGGATATCAGCGCTGATGAGACTCCCCAGATAAGTGAAGTGGTCAACACGCTCGACTACTTCACTCCCTATCACTAGTTCCGGTGCCGATGCAACCCAATTTTGAAGCAACATTTTGCATTTCGGGGGGGGGTGGATTCGCATCCCGAACATGCTTGCATTGTTGCTTAGGGTAGTCAGAAGATTACATTTTGTCAGCGTCTTCACCAAATATAACTATATCATCGGCATATTCTAGGTCAGTAAGCGATTTTCCTTGTAGAAGGTCAACCCCTGAACAATCTGACGAGCTTAATAATAACTCTAAGAGGATGTCTACGACAAAATTGAACAAGAATGGGGAAAGTGGACAGCCCTGACGGACACCACTTGAAGTAGAGCATTCCGATGACAGTTCGCCATAAGCTCTCACTCGACCAGTATTGTTTAAGTAGAAAGCTTGTATAAGGTTGATGTACTTCTTTCGTACACCTTTCAATGACAGACACTGCCACAGAACCTCACGATCCACTGAGTCGGATGCCGCTTTTTGGTCCAGGAGTACAACTATTGTCGGACGTCTGAATGTGTGTCTGTGTTCCAGGAACTGTTGAAATGTGAAAATGTGGTCTATACAACCACGTCCAGGTCGAAAACGAGATTGGTTTTCTCGAGTCTGCTCTTCACGAGCTTTCGTTAAGCGTCGAAGTATTATTGAGGCTAACAATTTAGAAACTATATTAGTTACACTTATTCCCTTGTGATTGTCGCAAGAAGACTTTTTTCCTTTCTTGTAGATTGGGACAATTAGCGACTGAGACCAGTCAGATGGGATTACGTCCAGTTCCCAGATTCTACCTAGTATCTCGGTCAGTCTAACTGTTAAAATTGGACCACCATTCTTAAACATCTCAGGGATAAGCCTATCAGGACCTGCTTCTCTACCCCGCTTTAGATTTCCTATAGCTTTCTCAACTTCATGTAGACTAGGAGGACTTAAATCGATTTGCCATTCAGGATCACTGGAGCTCGTAGGTAACCGAAGAGTGGCTCGTGGCCAGTTGAACTGATCCCTAAAGTGTTCTGCCCATCGATCCAGTCTCCTGGATTGAGAATGGATAATTAGACCATCCTTTTCCGAGATAGTCTCACTCACATTCGGGTTCTTAATATCAGTTTCTTTAATAAGGCGGAAAAGTTGTCTACTGTTGCCGATTGCCGCTGCCTTTTCCATCGCTTTTGCTTTCGCCACCCACCACTGTTCGTGGTCGTTACGCAGACTTTATAAGTCTGCGCCTAAGCTGACTACGCTCTTCATCATGCTCAGAGTCAGGTGGGATGCGTTTTCGAGCATCCATCAGTTCGGTGGATGCGACTGAAATCCACGGCTTCATCCTAGCCTTGTGGTTTACCTTCCTAGAAGATATTACTGCCGTTTCCACGGCCTTTTTGATATCGTACTAAGCCGCCCCCGAGTTGGAATCACTTACATTGCCACCCAACTGTTTTTCTAGTTGTTCCTAAAATAAATTCTTAGCTGTGCTATCATTAAGTAGAACCCTGAGAGGTTACCTTGCGGTGTCTTTCCCACGTCCAGTAAGTCGCAAACAAATACGCACTCGCACTAAAGCATGATCTGAATCTAAACGTGTGCCTCAGGACGAGCGACAGTCCTCTATCGAACCCCTCCATCGGTGGCTAATGACGATGTGATCTAGTTGGGTCCAACGTTGAGACGACTTTGGGGGTCACCAGGTTAAGAGATGTTTTTCCTTGTGCTTAAAGTTAGTGTTTGCTAGAAATAGGCGGTTACCTGATCATAGTTGCAACAGACGGTTGCCATTGTCTGTTCTATTAGCCGCGACACCATAACATCCACCAAGGTGTCTCTCCTGCTCACTCGGTCTACCTACTTGAGCATTGAAGTCACCAACGATTGTAACCATATCAGAGCGCTTAACTTTTTGAAGGAGCTCCGAATGCTTTCTGTAAAACTCATATTTTACATCGTCTGAACTGCAGTCAGTGGGAGCGTAGGCTGATATGATGAAGAGGCAACGACGGGTGTCCCTATCCTTCCGAATCCTTACTGTCCCGTTTAGTCGGACGGCGAACAAGCGAATTTCTGCTGGGATCTCGTCTAGGAGAGCTAGTTCTGCCCTAGGACTCAGTGCTATACCTACACCAGCGAGACCCCAGGAAGCAGCATCAGGGCTACCGGATACACGAAGGGTAAATCGAGTTGCTTCTTTATCTTGATATTCTGAGGTCAAGTGAATGGTGCTACTCGGATCCTGTATGCGCGTTTCGGAGACGCAGCGCACATCGATTGAGCGAGGTTCTAATGTCGCAGCTAATGATGCCTGTTACCCCATTCGACACAATGTCCGTACATTAAATGCTCCAACATGTAGTTTAGAGCGGGGCTTCAAGAGACCAGGAATAACGTTTCGAGGACTCGAATCATTTGCATTAGCAGTATGGCTTGATAAAGGTATGTGAAAAGAGTTAGTCGTTGAGATAAGAGAGATGTTAGGGATGTAGGAAGGATTTGATTATGACCACTTTGGTCTCGTGTGCTGTTACGGGTATGAGGGCGGTTGTCTCTTCCCGGCTGCCCACACCGTGGAAGGTTGTTTCTTGAGGGACCTGAAAAAGAAGGTAGATTAGCGTTGGTATTAACGACCTAGGAGCGTGACCGCAGAGCCCAAGGGGCAGCTGCTTGAGGCCGATCACACACGGCCTTTTTATGGGTAGTGTTTAAAGTGTTTGCCCCGTTCTTGTCTAAAAAACCTTACCGCTGGAGACGGAAATCTGTGAGGTAAGGTGAGGTGTGACATTTTTAGGGTTGACCTTTTCTAACCCTTCCTTCCTTGTGAGAAGGCAGCATCGCTGCAGATGCTGGTTGTCCGAGGGAAACACCTTATTGCTGTCACACCCCTCAACACTCAGCAATACGACTTCACCCTCAGACCTTGAGTAGCTGCTTTTAGTCTTATGGTTCTCCAATCGACCTGCCTGTCACGGTAGAACCTTCAGGAACATATGTTCCAGCCAATATAGCTTGGTTGGGTCATCACGATAGGTAAGCCCGACCACCACGTCAAGGTAACAGCTATGGTCGGGGTCCTGCCCAAGAGGCATTATCAATATAAACAGAATGATTCATGGTTGAGTACACAGTAGTCTTATTATAAATTTACTATTCTAGGGATAGTTATCTTAATCATACATCTGAAAGCTTTCTTTATAGAGAAGCTTTAAATCCGTCCTACTAAAAATTTCATCTGTGTCCCCTGTAAGTATTACTAAAATGCCTTTTACCTTCCATAAGTTGTTAATTTATTACGGACTTATCATTCAGTCCTCTTTCATTTATAACGTAGTTGTGCCCATATGGTATTTTTTTTTAGTTCTGTTGATGTGAGGTTAGAAGTTCGCTCTGTATTGTCTTATGAATTATTTATAAATTTGAGCTGTATAGACGTTACATACTGAGTTGTTCTTTATTTTGGCTATCGGCAACTAAGCATGGGAAACTGCAATCTGAACCAGTAGTCAATTAGTGTTACTGTTGGCTATCCCCTCACATTTGAATGTTATTGGTTAGCCAGATATCATTGGTACTAGATAAAGTCTAGGTGAACTAATCAATAATGTGGTTAGATCAATATAACCACTTTCCGGCCTTATGGTCCGATTCTTTAAGTACAAATAACTAAACAAGGGAATCTGTTTATTTTGAACCGGCACATCTGTATCGTGAAGCGGTCTCAAGTTACTGCTGCAATATACTTTTCAAAGTTATGCCATGAGATAGGCGCACGCCTCAGTCAATAGATAATCGCACAATATCATGAATTGTTTGGAGCTAGATATGTATACCACTGGGTTTGGGTTCAGTTGTCTAAAGTTTGTTTTTGCCGCGAGACCGGACATCCTGGGTTTCTTCCCGGTTAAGTTTTAGGTCTGCAATGCTTAGTGGCTCCGTGCTAATTGATATGCCATGCATTTCTCAGAAATAAACTTGGAAGATAAATTAAGAAAGTCTTAGGTACTGATTTAATAATACCCGCTAAAATAGACTTTCTTTAAACACAAATTAGAGCTTTACCTGAGTTACGTTGCAGCTGATAGGTTTTGCAATGAATTTTCCTGGTTTATATATATATATATATATAAAGGTGGGAATTAATTGCATATTACTGTAACTGAACACAGCTTATTTGACCATGTTCATGATGGTGCCACCGATAACTTGATGTGACTTAGCGAAAGGAAAAAGAGAACGGAAAAAAGGTTCATTTCACATCGAAAAACGGACCATGTATATATTTCGATACATTGATTAGTGGCCAGATTTTAAATAAATTCAGCTTAGTAACACTTGGCATATTAATCAGTAACTTATATCAATCGAATCGCTAGGTGTCACATATTCGATATTTAAAGACTGACATGTAAGATTGGTCGAATATTAGTTTTTTTTGCTCTTCTCTAACACATCTTGCTAATGGTTACTTTTATCATGAATGCTTCCTTTGAAAAGTTACTCTGACATATGCTACATTTCCTTACATTTAAGTTAACTGTGTACCGCCTCATCTCCCGTTTCCATTTAATCCCAAGGACTGAATCGTTTAAAAATTCAAACTGTAGGTCATTTTTTGTATATATCCTACATATTCTTGATTCTTTCACGTGTCAAATAGTGCATGGCTATTATAGACCAGTTTAAAACTATTGAAAAGCTGTCTACGTAGTTCTAGCTGCTCATTATTTAGAAAGATCATAGTTACAAATATAAATCCGCTTAGAAAATGCTTTAAATTAAACTCTTATACAAATAAGTAATTAATATGATGGCAAAAGTTTGCTACCTTTTCGATATTGAAGCGAAAACTGGCGTGCTTCCTGAATAATCAAAAAGAATTGTTCAGTTTATAGGCAACTTAAAGAGAACAAATCACTGCATAGCGAGAATGGTATGTTCGTCGAATAATTAATTTATGCAAGTCAATACGATGAATCGTTGTCATCACATGTGTTTCAACGTCTGTCATGAATATGGGTCTACTCGAACATCATAGCTTACTCGTTGGTTGAAACGACATGCGATTAATCAGTGAAAACACCAAACTATCCGTTTTCTGTACAACATCTTCTGACTGTGGTTGCTGTCCACTTCGATTTAAACATACGATTGGCTAATGCTCTCAACTTAAACTCAATAAAGATACTAGGCTCAGCGAAACATCTTTGAGATTTCCATGTGTAACCAACCATGATACATATTCCAACTGCTGGGCAGCTTGTATTCCAGAAGATGTCGACTAGTTTTTGCGAACTATAAATCCCATGACTTACTGAAGTTGAGAGTAATCTTTCGTTAAAACATTTCATTGGCGTCTACGTTGTATACAGTCCCTATAAAGGACAGCTGGTTATAGGCTAATGGCATGAAAGCAACATAACTATTACAACAAACTGTGGACACCAATTTGGATTTGTTATTCTGAGCTCTTATAAGTGATACGGTTTCCAACAACCATACACAACCCAGTGGCATGTTTTAACGATTCCACAAACAGTTGAAAGCCTCTACTTCAGCTTTTAATACCTCACAATGGACAGAGTGTCAGACGTCCTCGAAATTCATGACATAACACTTCGGTTTCCCGTTGAATTCTATAGTCCATGTGTGTTACTTAACATGGACCTGCCCTTATATTTTGGCCGGCTCGCAAACACCGTGTGTTTCGTTAAATCTACTCTAATCTGACCCCATTCAACAGACATATTTGTCCGATACACCTTGTAGTGCTGCAGATCGGAGTGTAATTTTCACTTCACTATAAGTTATCCCAAATCACCAGATTAAAAAAAGTAAAAGTTTAACCTTGAAATAAAGTCCCCAGTGAAAATCATGCTTTTTTATGCATTATTCACGCAATAAATGAACCGAACATCGGGAGGAAAATACATTACAAATTTATGGACACGTATCCAGCCGCCTAACTAGTCATTCTAGAGATTATAAATTCCTCGAAGAGAGTTATTCATAAATATCATTAAAACTACCTCATTATCTATATTCTGCTAAAATCTCAGGTAGATCTTGGGATGTAAACCAGTTAGCTTCTTGAAATAGCTTTTTTCAATGAATCGTAACTATTCGACAAACAGAAGCCTGGATTCCCGTGTGGTGGTCAATAGGACTGACTGATCATCAAATTTTTGTCGGGAACTGAAATTTCGATGTAATAATAGATGCTTGATGAAGTGGCTATTGGACTAACTTATAAAGAAATCACATGTCGTCAGATTTCAGTCTGGTTTATGATTTTGGTTTACAATGACAAATTGAGTATCACAAGGACTTATCCTTGGACCGAATAATTGATACCGACATTCATGTGCTATGGTGATGATTCTGATAATCTACAAAAAACAACAACTTCCAATTGAAAATGGTTACTAAAATAATATAATTATTGAGCAATAAGCCAGCAATGATTGAATCGACATCAAAAAATCAACAAAAAGCCGATAACGAATGAGACATAACAACCACAATGGCTTACGAAAATGGCTGGACTCAAAATTCCATCATCAAAATAATCAAAGATGGCAATTATAAAACTCAGGGGAGCATAACTTATTATTAATCAGCGTCCTAACCTCCCAAACGCCGCTATATTCAAATAATCTTAAGATTTGTAAATGGTTCAGGATCCATTAGATATCTCAACTATTCAAGAAGACTTTGGTACTATGAATAATTGAATTACCAGAAGTTTTCCCCTTCCTAACCTCTGTAAATACTGAATAAAAGTTGTGAATAGCAATGACACATTCACTTCGTATTTCCTAAGTGATGAAAGTCTGACTTCAGAAAAGGCATTTCACGTCACTGTATGCAATATACATGTTAATTTCCACTGTTTTTCCGTACCCAATAAAACACACTCCATCTTGAGGTTTCCGTTCGAAACTTTAAGTAGCATGGCTCTACTAATGTTTCGAAGCCTTTCAGTGTTCACTTAAGGCTACATCTGTAAGAAATCTTACCTCATGTTCCCTAACATTAAAAAATCTCTCTCTCTCTTCGGCTTAGTAAAAATGACAGTTCTTTTTGGAATCCCTCTCTTATTTTGAAGTAAGTATCCGGATCTAGTGAAATGCAAGTGTTTTCAGATATACAATCTGATTTGTGTTCATCTACAGACGTATCAGTTGACATGGACATGTTTTTTAAACGATGAACTTGCAGAAAAAGTCCCATTCATCAAAGATCTATTTGACTTACCCGTAAAAAAAGTTTCATCGCTAAACCCCATATCTTCTCTGAATATTATTTCCACCCATAGTTAGATAAGATTGACTTTCTTAAAAGACCAAAATATAGTCTTTTAATATCTGTCCTTTGAACCACGAATTCGAAATCCATGTCGTGGGTTCGTAGATCGGTTTTGTAGTATATTGTGAAACTAACATGAAATTGAAAATGTACCCTTTCTAGTTTTTATCAGTTGTACAAATTAGGTTCCTTTTCAATGAGAACATTCCTTAAAACTTAAATAAAGCAATAACAATAAGTGACAATGAATAATATGAATTTAATTTTACTTAGTAGGTTCTCGTCAAATGCTTACAAGAGTATTCATATCGAAACATAACATATTATTAAATAGTATATACATTTCCCGGTCACTAATACTAAGTATATACTATTAGGTTAGTTTCCAGTATTGTTACATTTGTAAGTAGCTGAGAAGAACTCACGAAATAAAAATGGATTTGCACTAATTTGTGTCAGTTGTTAGTATTGCCTTATTTAAATTCACTAAGGAAACTCTAATAGTAGGGGATTCTTTTAATTATAATAATTCTGATAAACTTATATAACATTTGTACGATATGTCAAACTGTATACGAATAAAAAGAAACGACTTTTTATCGTATCAACAATTTATTGAAACAATGAAATTTGTATCGTTTGAATCTGTAAATGTAAGAGAATTATTCATGAAGTGTATTAACTTTCCAGTCAGAATTTCCATCTTCTATGTATAGAAAAGGCATAAGAGTGTTTTAGTTAGAATTTGATTATTTAAGGAATTGGTTACTAGTTATTTAAACCTGGAGGTTATAATTCTCTTCTCCATAAAACAGTCTCACTCTAATTGTGTCGATGATTGGTTATAAAATCAGTTAACGCTTTATTTGGGTTTGAGCCAATAAAAAATTAAACACCATTAGGATGTCTTTTCTGATTGGTTGAAAATGTTAATGTTAGAACTGAAAAGTTTGTTATGTCATTAGCCAATTAGATCAATAAAGTATGTTGTGTGAGCCATTTAAATGGATCAAATGACGTTGAATGTAATAAATGTTCATTGTTACAGATCGCTAGCTGTTTACATTTCAAGGTAATTTTTAAGAATTATTTACTAGTTTTTTTTTCTTGTCGAAATAATACAATTGCTAATGTATCATGTTAATTATTTGTTGGATTTAGCTTCTTAATCAAAAGTACTTAAAGAAAATTACAGAGTTACTCAGTAAAATCGGAAAACCATATCGTAAATTGTTAATTTGAAAAAAAATATCAGTTCATCATATCGAACTGGATTGTTTGTTCCTGTTGCAAAACATCAATCCATTGTCACTATTCATGCGTTTCATACAAATTCCATTGTGTTCTAACTATTCCTTTCTTGATCTTCCCCCATCTTCTGCTGCCAGACATTACGTTGACACTCACGTCATATACTACTTATAAGTAGCTCGCACCACATTACAATTTAAAAATATGGGGAAATAATTATCAGTCAGTTGAGGATAGAAGATCAATCAAGGAAGAATATTAGCTTTAGAAATATTATTTGTATCAGGACAAATAATTCACTATTCCTGAGTATTTATATTTAAAAAATATACGACAGTTGAACAACTGTTGTACTCATAAATTTAGACTTTTCGAAAATCCAGTGTATGCCTATCTATTGTGGTAATGAAAAAAGTTCATATGATTTTATATTATTCTAAATCTAGTTATCAGTATTATTCATCAACGAATGTTGACTTTCATATAACCGAATATTAAATGTCGTTTTATTCACTTAATAATGTACAGCTTAGTTTGAAATCAATTGAATATTACTAATAAAGTAATATTTTACAACTTTATAACATTTTCATGTACTTGTTCATTTGAAAATGTGACACTAAAATAAGCGGGTCGTTAGAAAAAATTTTAGTAATTATTTTGTTAGAAGTATAATTTCTTATTTCATCATCGTCCAAATGAAATTATTTAAAAATAAAAAAAATGCATGTCACCATTTGAATTTCAATTTTTTTCGCTAAACATTTTGCTTGTATTTTATACTCTTATTTCTTTACAGTTAAACAAATAGAATGTCAATTTTAATTCAAGAAAATGATGATGATTATTTCACCAATGAACTTCCAATAAAACGTACAAAATATTTCTTTGAAACATCGACAACAACTAATGAAGAGACATTTAATCAGAATACAATTTGTAATTCATTCATTCAAAAGAATGGCACAAAATTACATTCAACCACTATTTTATCATCATGTTCAAATATATCACCATATTTAGATGTAAATGATAAATCAATTAACAATATGAATATATCACAATATAGTAAGTGAATCGGTTACTGATGGATTAAAGTTTTTAATGATATTATTATTATTATCACTGTTAAAATATTCACTTCTGCTGTAAAACTACCTCCAAATATCTAACGCGTTTCTTCCTGGTAAACGTTAAAGTTGTTCTAGACAATACACACCTATCATTCTGACAATGGTTAAACTGCGGAATTTCATGAATTGGAAAAAAACCAAAACACCATAAGCCATTTAATAGGGATTTAATTATTATTGTCGATTGGTACTGAATACTACTTAAAAAGTTATATTGTTCTTAACAAACACTTTTATTAAATTATTAATCGTAATAATACATATGCTTACTTAACCTTGTTGTCCTTAGAGAGATGGAAATCGCCTACCTAAGATCTTCAGCTAGCTTTATCCTAAGCTTTTCTTTCTAGTTTTTGCCAAGCTCTGTTCATAGCCTCTTGATATCTTAATTAATTTTTGCATAATGATAACAACGTTTATTTAGTTGGATATTGGTCAGGCTTGATTACATTCTATCATTATTTGAATATATATATGTGGCAGATTAGTTTCCTTTGATTGGACTTCATAAATGATTTCATTGATTTTTTCACCCTTTCAGTTTGCTTTCTTTAAACACCATTCCTCGGATCTGCTTTGTTATTCTAATATTTATTTCCTCAATATATATATATATATATATATATATATATAAAATGTCGTCAAGCTGTTATTGTTCTTATTACTAGTAGTACACCCATTATTTCACAATCATTTCGCAATTTTCCTATGTTACAATTAGATATGTAATCTCTTTTCATTGTTGCCGCTCATGCATAAATGGTCTTGGTTAGTTTTGTGTATTTAATGAATATTTAAGTGAAGCCTGATGAAAGTCTAAATAAAAACACTATTGTTCGTTCAAATGTGTATTATTATTGATGATTTCATTTAAGAGTTCGTACGTAGCAATCAACTTAACGCGTACGCGGTATTTACCATCAATCGGTACAATACATACATTATAATTCAATGATCCAAAGTCTGTATGTTTTAATTTGTTATTCATGAAATCAATTGAAACAAGTGACTGAATTTGAAATCTAGTATTTATTTATGTGTACAGGATGATGAACAGTGGATTTTTATGAATTTAATTGTATTAAAGCTTTTACAACAAATTCAGTTTATAATTTGTAGGGTTTCATTAATACGTATTTTATATAAGTAGTTTGTATTCATACTGCTAATTTATAATCTCATATATACAAAAAGGTGTCTATCTGCTCTGATTGGTTTAGTGAAGGTATAAAACAGCCAGTGTATGAAGCAACAGCTTGGAATATCATTATGAACATTGTAAAATAGAATATACATTAAGATTATTCTAAATAGAACGAAATGCAATATCTCCTAAATTCCACTTCAAATTATAATCTAAATTTACCAATGAAAAGAATGTTTGGTTCTAAATTCAATGAATTCTTGTTTGAGTTTACTTTTTAATAATTCTTTTTTTTGTATCAATGAGAATTAGTTCCCTGTGATTTTTAAAATTTACATGTTTATTCTGATTATGTAAGTTTGAGTTGATTGATTGAAAAAAAAACACATTAAAAATGAACATTGAATGAACTGAGTTAATAATACAAAATCTATTTTCATAACATTACGCTTTAATTGTGTGATGATCATGTAAATATTTCCTTAATTCTTATCATACTCACTTCATACAGCTGATCATATATATATATATATATATATATATATATATATATATATATATATATATATATATATATATATATATACAATCTTACAGTTGCATCATGGCAGTCAGTATACAGGAACCTTCAAATTTAAGTCTTATGACGTTTGACACTGCTTGGTAAAGCATATAGTTCAACAAAGTTACCATGAAGTTATTTATTCATTGTTGAGCATAGGTTAACATCAAGAACTGCAGTATATTTATTTTACGTCTCCGATTGTTACACAAAGTAAAATTGCATTACGGGGTTGTGAAGATTGTTAAGTGACACAGTTGAAACCATGAATCGATCAATGTTAGACCACTATTAGAAACCTGGAAGCATCGGACGGCTAGGTGCAGAAGTTGTGAATGTGCACTGCTGATGAGTCTCATGACAGGACGAAACGGCCATTCAGTGATCCCAGGTTTTGAATGATGGTCTAACATTGATCGATTCATGATTGCAAATGTGTAACATAAAGGATTGTAAAGCTCATATCTCACAAAGAATTGAGGTTATTAAACATTTCAAAAGATTATGAAATTTGATGTAGAAACAGAGAAAAAGTATTGTTTGTTTTTTTCTATTAACCTTGTTCTGAATGGAAATCGACAGTAAAGAAACTAATTTCGATTCTAGTTTATTCCCAATTTAAAACTAAATACATGTGATATTGTTATTTTGCAAAGCACTTTAGCATTTTCAAATGAACTCATGAAATCTATCCTTGATTTGAATAATTCTTTATTAGTAAAAAGAAACAATTGAATGATACCAATGATACACATTGTACTAATGAGTTCGTTTGATTTTCAATGAGCAACTGGTTAGAGAAAATGAAACCAGCGTCGAGTAAATAAAGAATGATAATAGTTTAGTGAAGTTTATTTTAACCTGAAAATATCCCCGTTTAAATTTCTTTAGTTTATGATAAGTTCATAGATTTCATGGAAGTTGAACAACAGAAAACCATAAATCAGCCTAATATAAATCAAGTTGTTTTAATAGGTGATTGTGAGTTTTATTTAAACCTTATTCACGGCCATCCGTTGCATACGTACACACACACACACACAAATATGTATACAACCAAATCTAATAGCGATTCTCTTAGTTTATTTCCTAATGATTTCCCTTGTTAGGGAACACATTATTCTCACCTTCCATCTCTCAATTTGTGATTTCATGACCAATTAGAAGAAGTAGAAGAAGGAGTGAAAATACTAAAAATACAAGAAAAATAAATGAAAAGACCTTGTCAACAACAACAACAAATAGATTCATTTATTAATGCATTAGTTACTGTGATCATTAAAAGTAAAAAATTGTTTTCACCTAAAAAGAATTTATAACATGTCACTTTTCCGTGTTCTGTATGATTTAATTCAAACATTAAATTATTCTACTGTTTCTTTTGCAGTCAACACTGGAATGACATAATATTCCAAATGTTTTAATAATTTACAGTATTCAATCATAAACTTAACTAAGTTTGACAACTATTAGAAATTAGGCAGCACTGGGAAGTCGTTTTTTATTCAAATATGAGACTTGTCGACAGCGCATATTCACTGCTTTGCCGAAGAGTGAGCTGAGAACCGTTGCTAGATTATCTTCATATCATGGAGTCGACATAGGGTGGTTTAAATTTTTAACTTCGACTAAAATACCACTGATGAATATGTCTTGCTTTTTCATGTTAAGTCGTCGAGAGTAGTGACTACCTGTCAGCTTAATCGACGGAATATAGTCAGTACTAATGATCAGACAAATGTAACACTTTTCAGAATCTAACGATTAATGTGGGGGCATCCAAGTCAGTGAATGCAAAAATTAATCAAGGTTATATTAACTGAATACTTTCTTCCTATATATGAATATAGCGGGAAATCATTGATAAGCAGATTATTCCTAGTGAATAAAGTAAAATACAGAAGTTTTGAGACAAGACTACAATTTATGAACTAACCTATCTAATTTAACATTGTGGCTGTTAAATGTTTACATAGCATTTTGACATGATAGTTTATGTTAGCCGGTGGTGAAAACTGTTACCCTAATTATTTATCCTAGCTTCAAACTTTAATTCCTAATCCTAACTGCTCACACCAATCTATGAATCTGTTTTGGCCGTAGTAAGTTGTTGAGCTTTTTCAAAGCCAAACCGTCATCCATAAATCATGTATGTATAAAAGGGACTAATTATGTCATATCCACATAAGTGTCAACGCATCTAATGAGTAACCAGTGAATACTAGTTTTCTGATGCATTTTATTTTAATTATCTGGGTTCTTGTTATAACTGGGTAGTCAACTATGTTATAACCGCATCACAACTGTTGCATCTGGATCGCAAAATGTTATAGCTGGAAAACAGGTCGCTCTGCTGAGTCCATAGTTTTACTGATTTTACTTGACAACTACAAACCACTGTACTTCCTCGACTACTGCTTTTACTTTGACATGGGAATCAATAAAATTCCCACAATGCAGTGAGAACACGAAAGACTGATGTCATGAAGATCTGTTAACCTCCACAAAATCACATCTTTCCACAATCACAACATTCGTCGTTAAAATTCAATCATATAAATATCGATTTTTACACACATTTGTAGGGCGAAATACATCAAGTTAATTATAAAAACATACTCTCACTCAATTCAGTTCACTTGAATTGATAAAGGGAATATAATTGTTACACTGAGCAAAAGTTCACACATGTTATTCTAACAGCGATTCTTAATGAAATGATACAAAAAATATTGAAAGAATCAGTTTCTGTCAGCTGCTTACAACCTGTACTATTGTTGAGGATGTTAGATCCCCAAAACTCGCTTGATAAATGCCTTATTTTGGATTTCACGTTTGCGAGCATGGGCTGATCAGTTGACCTTGAGATTTAATTTCCCACCAGGAAAATCCATGGCTGTGATTGGCTTCTGTGTATTTTAGTGTGCTATTTTCGTAACTGTCCCAATGACGTTTCTATGATGTATAAAAAAACGAAAGTTGTGATTGCTGGGTGTTTGTAGAATATACTTTCTACGCTTACAAAGTCTTCTATCTTCAGCTTGGGATTTAAGGTAGTCTATCTGGACGCTGGTAAAAGTCTCGTTCGCGTTTATCGACTAAGGTGAACTCGTAATAGCTTCAAGCGTACCTAGTGACGAACCTTAAAACTATTCAATAAAGAATAATGATAAAATGGTCTGAATTTAGTTTGGCAGTGTTTTGAACACACATCAATGATATTAAAAATTATTCTTATGTGGAAAAACATATAGCATCAATGTTGGCCACAGAAAAAAACACACCAGAGAATTGACTAGGTGACTGATAAACAGTCAAACTCTGGTGTACGGAAGTCTGTGGAAGCTGTTTCTGTCAGAAACTTGGTTTATGCAATGATAACTTGAACATTTGTTTGTTATACTATGAAAGATTTTGTTTAAATTCTTTTTTCAATTCATTATAGAACTGAGTTGTTGTTTTACTCTATCCTGGATCAATAAGCTTTTGTTTTAATTAGCTGACCATTCCTATTACTATGAATATGTATATATATATATTCATAAACTTTTTGGTTATAGATTATGCGAATGAATTGTCACTTGCAAAACCGCATCTATCCTCGCCAAATATTCAATCATTACCGTTACATAACACTCTTGATTCGTATTCTTCATTTGCTTTGAATAATCCGCCTCAATCACAGCATGAATTCGAACAACACAAACACTATGCACATTTAAACCAATTAGACAATCTATCGAATGACATGTCACATTCAACCAATGATCATCAATTATTGTATGCATTATCACATTCATCTTTATTATTGAATTCAAAACAGAAACATGATTTCAATTATCAGGACATTCCGAATGATTTTCTACAGACAAATAAACTAACTGTGGCAACAAATATATGTTCAGATATTCAACAATTAGTAAGTGGTTCATTCTATTTTAATCTAATGTGAATGTGATTAATGTGAATTTATCTATTGATTAGAATAATTTTATGTAATAGTGTTTATGTCACCATATCACTGTGCAGAATACAATTTGATGGGAAATCAGATGAAAAGCAAATAGTTTAGCGAGAAAAGTTTATAACTATTACTGTAAAGTGACTGTGTTAGAATTATGAAAGAAATTGGTTTTTACGTAATATATATATATATATTCGACAACTATGCTAACTATAAAATGATAAAAACCTTATTTTACTTAATTACTCCGGTTAGTCTTAATGAAGCATGAGGTCACCGATCAGGATTCTCCAACCTACTCTGTCCTGGGACTTGCTTTCCAGTCCTACCCGATTGCTGTTTTTTCTTTTCATATCTGTTTCCAATTCTCGACATGATGTGTGCTTTGGTCTACCTTTTTTTCATTTGGTCTTAAGTATTCCAAATTAGGGCTTGCCTTGTGATGCAGTTGGTTGCTTTACAATCTTGGCGTTTAGGTCTCCCATCAGAATGACCAAATCCTTTGTTGGGCATTTCTCAACGGTTGACTAAATCTTCATTTTACCACACTTATAATACATCAGTTTTGTGATTTTGACAATATTCCCTATTTGTTACTATACAGTTACTCCAGATCAGGTTCAATTCTTAAAAATGCTTCTGGAAATCTGTAAGAAACAAAACCTTCCAACGTCTTTAGCGTTTCTCACGTGTTCACGTAACTCTCCCAGAATTAGTTTTTTTAACAATCATTCGTATAGTGAATCGGAGATTGAGATACACAAAAGATTGAAAACGTTCAATGGTTTTTAAACAGAGGAAGTTAAAGATTGCTCTGTTTTAGTACTATCGATCCTCTGAGTGAAACGCTTTGATGCACATGGAGAGTGTTGTTTTCGGTAGGTGCATCATTCACGTAAATGGTTCTGAACCCTACCGATTCCCTGATAGTTTTACCCTAGTTTCATCACAGATTTTAGTGTCTTAGGTTTGCATGTCTGTACATTAAGTTTTTAAATAAGCTACACTGATAGGAGTCAAAAAGTGGGAGATTCAATTTAAAGGCTTGCTATAAACTAAATTTCAACCATCAAACTACTAATTAGACAGTTAAACATCGCGACAACTTTCATCATGAACTAATATCCATTGGATCATTGCTGAGTATTAAGAAAAGCACTGAATAACAGTTTCGCCGTATACACGCGACTAAACTTGGGATCTAATCAAAGACGTTTGACATTTCTCCGTAAGCACGATATTAATTGACTGCTAAGTTGGAATTAATTGACTGACACTTCCAATCTTAGTCAAAAAGTTTTCAGCTAAAGTTAATCAATCACAAAAGCCATTTATGATACCGGTTGTCCAGTTACGACTGAGAGCACAACAAGATTCGCTAAAGGAATGAAAATTTTTATTCCATTTCAAACCCTTCCTTTAACTATCAGTCAGTCAGGATTTACAATAAGTAAGAGAACTGACATCGAAAGTTTCACTTACTGTACATATTAGAAATATTGAAATAAACATGGCTGCCAATGTGAATAATAATAACAAGGTAGGATACATTTTCTACTGATTCAAACATTTATCCATTTTTTTTTCATGTTTTATGGAGAAATAAGTCAAAGGTTTCATATTTTATAATGAGGTAAACGGTAGATAAACTCTGGAGTTCAAGATCGTCCAGATAATTAAATCTTAAGAATGACGTTTTGTGACGTTTTGAGAATCATTCAGAATTTGAACTATTATTCAATTTATTAACTTCTACAGTTTCTTTTCACAAAGATAAGTATTATCTGAAAATGATTTTAAAAAAATACACTTAGAATAGTTTAAATGCATATTTTCAACATATAACATTTACGAACTATTGACAGAAGTTAGGTTTTACAAGATATACGATTTTACAAGTATAATTTACACTTTTTTCTCGTTGAAATCAACTTGTGAATAGATATTATCATGTGTAAACTTCCATAAATTGAACTGTAGTTCTAAATTGATAGATTGAGATTTTAAATCATTAGTTTGGATGATTCTTGATTAAAGTATATTTATGGAAAAAAACGATAAAACAAACACTGTACAATTGCACTCATATTCATCAATAAGCCTACATTGTTATTGCTAATGATTGAGTAAATAAATAAAATATGTTATTTTCAATTAGAGTTATTGGATTTTTGTGTTTTTACACATTTGAAATCATCAATTAATGATTGTTAGACCACCATTAGAAACCTGAAAGCACTAGACGGCCGTTTCTTTTTGGTATGGGACTCATCGGCAGCGCGGATCCACGACTCCTGAACATGACCGAAGGTCCTGGGTTCGAATCCTGCGAGGTGCATGAGTCGTGGATGCTCACTGCTGTTGAGTCCCATACTAGGACGAAACGGTCAGTCAGTGATTTCAAGGGGTCTAATGGTGGTCTAACAATGATTGGTTGATGATTTCAAATGTGTAAGTAAATATTAGTAATATTCAAAATTTAATGAATGTGTTGGTTATCATGCTTTAAAGCATTTAAACATCTAATCAATGGTATCGTTGCATGTAAATCTATTTGTTTTTATAAAAATCTCTCTTATATTTGCTTAAACAGCTAACAGAACTTATTTACCTTTTAGATATCTAATGAAAATTATATTACTACTGCTGCTACTATGATTACTACTACAACTGTTAGTACTACTAATACTACTACTATTACTACTACTGCCAATGATAATGATAACAATAGCAACAATAACATGAATGAATCCTTAAATAATTCATCGAATCTTGTATCTATAAGTGAAGAGAACAATGTTATTACACCATTAATATTTTGTCAGTACCAGTCATTACTAACAACTACAGCAGTCGATTCTGCGACGACAACAGTGACGACAACTACTCCGACAAACACAACAACAGAACAAACATTTACAACTAAATCAAATGTAACTACAAGAAATGACAATCAAACTGAATTGATGAATTCAAACAGCTGTAATGTGGAATCGATATCGAATTTCACAGAATCTAATGGTAAAATTAATTATTAGTTATTTTCTCAGTAGAATATAATTGTCACAGAATAAATAACCTTGGCAGGTATACTGTTGGAAAAGATTGAACACTGGACGACTGTTCTACGTTAGTATGAGACCTCAGAAGTGACTGATAGTACGTTAGCACTTAGGAAGTGAGATGACTATCATCAGGAGCATTAGATAAGCATAACACCATTTGGTTGAAATTGTATGATTGGACGAGACTACTCAGTGGTCTCAATGAATAAGCACTCAATGAAACACCGGAAGACTCAGGCTCATACTAAAATGAAACAGTTACCCAGTGTTCATTGATTTTATTCGTAATCTAGCTGGTACCAAACAACAACAAACTAAACGTACAAAATGAACTAATCTCCATAAAATCCCTTTAAATAAAATATTTAATTCCTTGTGATTAATGTATTTATAATAAAACGTAATTAATTCTCATATAATATGAATACAATAGTTTACCAAATTATTATTATTGTTATAATTATTACATCGATATAAACAGTTAACAATTAAGAACTGTGATACACAAGTTCAAGACACTGAGTAAACTGTCTCTTTGTATTTTTGTTAATTTAAAATTGAATTCTGAAATTTATTGATGTTATTGTATTGAATTAGACATTAATTAGATTTACCTATTCCCTCATCTCTCTATTATCACTAAAAATTGGGCATATTGAGTTATTTAAAATTACTTGTTGTAGGAAAAATAAGGAATTTTAATTGTTTTTAATTTTCGAAAATTGAAAATTGATCAAATTCTCCAATGGAGATTCTCATCATAACAGGCGCATCTTTGACACATCTAATCAGCTGACTAGGTTAAATCTGTTTCCGAAATACCTTTGATTAACTCTACAGAAAAAACAAAATTAGGATGAAACACAAGTCTAGTGCTTCTTTGGTTTTTGTTAGTTGTTTAACTCAAGTCGAGGCAAATTTTTAAAATGATTGATACTCATAAGGAAAATAAGTGATTGCATAAATAATGAACATAATCAGAAACAACTTAGTAAAACCAATCAGTAGATCAGTGAAAAAGAGAGAACAAAAGATCCCTTAACAAAGTAAAACTTATCATGCATACGGAGAATTTCGAACATCCTAATTCATATTGTATTGAACAAATGAACTTTGGAAAACTGATCATATTATTCTTTCTGTTTTACATTGAGTAAACAAATTTCATGATAGTCATTTTGTTTTCAATAATTAATTTTTAAATTCATATTCTAAATCCTGATTGCTAACAGTTAATCAAAACACTTGGAAATTTACTATTGTTTAGTTGTAAGAATAACGGTATTACTACTTTGCTATAAAAAGATTTTACATGAAAGAATTCTCAGTATCGATTGTGTAGTATTGCACTAGATTTCTAATTAATATAATACATTTAAATAGTAATTAGTAGGAAAGCGTATACGTTAATTGTATATACTATTATTATTATTATTATTATTATTATTATTATTATTACAAACTGTGACTGCAGCCAATACTTTCCAGTTTATGAATCGATAATCCCGACCTTTTAATTAACAAAACGAACGGCTTTTTTTGAATACCTTATGAAGTCAGTCAGTTACAACGTAGAACTTTGTATGTACGCACATCAGTTCAAGTTGCCATAACACATTAGCGCAGAGAGATGCAATTGTCAATTCAAATCCCATGGTAGTAGAGGTAGTAAAAGTATTAGCAGTAATCGAACAGATTAGGGTTCCACAGTATTATTCAAGAAGGAGAATCTAGTGAAACAAACTTACAAGTAAAACGATAAATGTTATGAAGAATCCAGAGGATTAGGATTTGAAAGAAGCCAAAGAATGGATGCACCTGTGCCATTGCAAACGCTTTTGAGCCATGTCATTCAGGCTTTCTAACCATCGATTACTATCATCTCGCGGACCCCAACCAGGTAGTCGACACCTACCAGCATGACCCAGTCCACTTGTCAGTGACTTTATGGATTTGTGCCATGTTTTGGTTTGGCTGCCCCTAGCTTTCTTCCAACCTATTCCTATATTAATGAAGTAATATATATTGAAATAGTATATCCCGGTAATTTTCACCAGCACATGTTATATGTTCCCAGAATAATTAGTGATAATTACCTCGTTCGCAACTTATTTTTCAAACTGATTTAAAATATATTACCACAGGGGAATTCGTAACTGCTTAGGGTGAAATAACAATCATGAATGCATTATCCATAATTCTAAAACCTTAGAAGGTCAGTATCTTCTTCGAAATTAAACAAGTCATTAATTTTGTTTAATATACAGTGAAGATCATTAGATATTTTTAAAAAACGGAGTTGAATATGAAATTAAATAACTAAGGTTGTTTCAATATAACCAGTTGTCTCTTCCATTTAATGTTCCAACACATCGAATTTAATTGATTTGTGAATAAACTCATTCACAAATGTCTATTTGCTAAATTAAATTCATGACATCTTATAAATTAATGTACATTTTCATGCAACTACCTTCATTTGTTCAGTAGTGCCAGTTGTGTTATTTTATTGTATGAAGGAGTAACAATCTTACTTTAGTTAATTTTATTGATTTATTCACATGTATCTATCTGTCTAATCATAATATTGACGATGTAAAATGACTATATATATATATATGATGGGGTCTGTTAACTGCTCTGTGAAATGTAAATTCCTGCAAGAAATTGCATAACCTTAGACAAAAATATATTAACCATTACAAATTATCTTCAAATTAGAATATGTTTGGCAGCATGGACTGAGTTTAGGTAGAAAATCAGTGAGAATCTGTTTTTCATGACATGGATCTTTTCATTGGCACACAAGAATCAAACTCAATATTGCTAGGTGTTGCAATGATCTGATTACTTTTCCACTGATGAATCCGTATTTATTGATTTACTTTGTTAATGTCAATGAGTTTGTGATATTGTGAAACTATGATCCATTTCATATGTATTGTATGTGTATATGTTTAGGACTGCAGTTAATCACTCTCATTTGGCATATGTGTATCCTGTGCAGATTGCCTCGATAATGACTTTACGTTACAAGCATTATTAGCAGGGGTGGATAGAAACTGCTAGCGATGTAGTTTAAGAAGCGCGTTTCGTCCTCTTTTTGATTCATCAGCTAGATGTACCTCCATCTCAAAATTGATGTTCACTCCGAGACTCGAACCCGGCAGCTTACTCTTCAAACCCCACTACATCATCCATCTCCGCTAATATTATCCATTTCAACTTGGCAATACTTATTTGTCACCCAACATAAGTGAACTGCACTAGTGATAAATATCATGTCAGACTAAGTGTTCGTAATCATCATTCGAAATATGTTATTGTTTTTCTATTTTTAAATATTTTAGAAATTATTCACAATTCACCAAAATGCATTAATAACACATCGAATTCATTGGAAATTCCCACTTTATCATATCATCATCCTATAACAACATGTCATGTTAAATATTCTTATTTTCCATCAATATTCATTAATAACAATAATAATAATAATAATAATCATAGTAATTCATTGCTTGAAGAAAATCAATACACATCTGGTGAGCCATCGTCAACTAGTTTACATGATAAACAGTATTTTCATTCACAACTCCCGCTTAATTATCAACAATTTTACTATTCAAACAATGGCATTCATTTACCATGTCAACAGAATCATGCATATAATGATCATGCAATGCATCAGAACGATTTGATCAATGATTCAATGAATGCATTTCAACAACACCAACCACAACAACAAAATCAAACGAACTCCAGATCTGATCAATACACTAGTAGTGATAGTTATTTACCAGCAGAATTAATCAATTCCATGCGATTACACTCAACCAATGACGCAGCAGTACACCTACAAACTGAACAACAACACCACCAGCAGCATTTGTATTCACAACCGCCACTGCCACCGCCACAACAACAGCAATCAAGTATAAATTATAAAGATTTGGAAAAATCCGACAATAAATTCACACGAATATTTATATGGGATTTAGATGAGACATTGATTATATTTCATACTTTACTTACTGGTTATTATGCGCATCGATATGATAAAGTAAGTTGGATAAGATAAAAAAATTATACGTAATTCTTTGTATGTAGCATTGGTTACAGTGTGTATGCTTGAGTAAATGCTTGGTTTAATTTTCGTGTTCTTGTCAGGAGATCTAATTTTTAAAACGAAATTCTCTAAAAATTTAGGTGATTCACTAAACTCATCTTCTATGTGTATTAAAAATCGAAACAGTTGTGGAACAGGTGAGAAAAAAATGAGACAGTCATAACAACTCAACAAAGTATGATCACGATCTAATTTTTCTTTTTGATTGCAAGCATCGTGATAAAAAAAATCAACATCATTGTGTTACACTACTTAATAAATAACTTATTTTGAATAAAAATATATGAATGTTTTGGGCGCTTTCCTATAGTTGTTATAAGTTAAATATTCAGTGATAACCTTGTATAAGAAGATGTGGGCTTTCATCATTTACTTACTAGTAATTAACTTGACGTCAGAAGCCATGACCAATGCAGTTCACCCGTATCGAGTGTGAAACAAGTTTCACTAATGGAAACAGATGACAGTGGCTTGATATTTTGAATTTGTTTCAGCTAGATTTGTAAACCTTATGGTTCTGGACTCAGTGTTTGGTAGGATCAAGGACGCGCCCTTGGCTGAGAATTCCATATTAAGAAGCCGTGTTTTCTACTGGTTGTCTAACTGAATTCAGTCTGTGATGTGAAACTTAAAATTTAACAGAACTCAACAATATACTGTAAACAAGCATCATTATTGAAACCGATCTCTTATAAATAACAATAAATACGAATCATGTAAAACTATAAACTTTTATTAGTTTCCATTTGGCGCTATTGGTTTATTGATTAGATCATTTAACTTTGAACAAGTAAAAAAAACACCTTTCTCCTTTTAATAAGCTGATTTCGGCGATTTGCACGGTACCATTAATATTATTCACATTAGAAAATAAATTAATTATTCGTTTATTTGTTTTTTTCAATAATTATTTTTTAGGATCCTGCTATAGCGGGTGCTTATGGTTTACGAATGGAAGAATTGATTTACAATTTAGCCGATACATATTTATTTTTCAATGAACTTGAAGTAAGTACACCTCAATATTATAATGTTTAGATTGGATAATTTTTTTTAAGCTTTTACTATGAAAAAATTGAAAATTTAACGGAAAGTGCTAATTAATTCGATTCAAGTGAAGAATATTAAAATTGTTTATTCATAATTAACCTCTGAATAGAGAGGTTTGCAATTGTTGAATGAAGTGTAGAAGTTCTTCATTAGGAAATCTAATATACACGACGGTACACATTTTTTGAAATCATGAGTCGATAGATGTTAGACCACCACTAGAAACCACGAAGCACTGGACGGCCGTTTCGTCCTGGTATGGGACTTTTCAGCAGTGCGCATCCACGACTCCTGAACCCCGCAGGATTCGAACCCAGGACCTTCGGCACCGTGCGCGAACGCCCTAACCGTTAGACCACTGGGCCGGTTTCTAACGGTGTTAATGTCTAACTTGATCAAATTCACGAAGGTGTCAACAAGCTAAAGTGAAATTACATTTTGACACTTGATGATTTGTAATTGTTCTTGCTAATGAATAAAAACCATCCTTTCAAATTCATTTGTTTACTCTTTCATTAAAAAAATCATATGATTTAAAAAAAGAACAAATAAATATTCTGATAATAATAATAATAATAATCAGGTGACATTCATTTCAGAAATATGATGAAAAAAAAACTGATCAGTAAATAAAGTGTGGTAATTTGAAAAAAACTAAGGTTGGTCTTAATGAAGCACCACTGTAGTGAAGGAGAACACAGGTGAGGGCAACCGAATTGTATTTAACGAAAATTACAGAGTTACTCAGTAAAATAGGAAAACCATATCGCAAACGGTTAATTTGCAAATCTTCAATCCATCATCAATCGATTGTCTGACATTTCACTATTCATGCGTTTCATACAAATTCCATTGTGTTCCAACTCTTCTTTTCTTGATCTTTCCCCATCTTCTGCTGCCAGACATTATGTTTACACTCGCGCACCACACTACATGTCATTGTGTTGATACATTTTTTGGATCATGTTGTTGTTAACATTCCAAAACTGAATACAGACAGGTCTGAGATGATAATAAATCATGTATGAGACGAAGCATGCTCTCGCTGCTGACCGTTAATTTACATATATTCTGTGAAACTTGTTCAACAATTGACTACATAGAGGTGTTGCGTGTGAAACTCATTTATCACAATAGTGATTGAACAAACTAATTCAGGTCTGAAAATTAACAATCCGGTAATTTTTTAAATTTTAATTCGAATGATATCAGCGTTATAGCTATTGAACAAGTTTGTCATGATTTCTGATTCAGTAGACGAAGTGTTGGCGTTTAAAACGAACGGTCAATAGATTAGAGTCATATTGTAAAATTCAACAATTAGACGAAATATATATACGTTTTTTTTATTCCACTATTAGCTATAATCCATCTGTTTTGAAGTGTCATCATTAATTTGTTTTACTGAATAGTTCTGTTTTGAATCGTCTGTTACAGGCTGTGAATATTCATGATATTATAAATGTTATGTGTTGACAAGTGAAAAATAAAGTTAGGTAAAAATAACAAGCACTTTATAATGATCTACTCTAATTGTTTGATGTGATTTATTATAACTTCACAAATCTAATAAACATTAAAGTAGAACAGGGAACTAAAACTGATTATTATTTTCTAAAGCGATTTGACACCTCAACACAGTACCTTCTGATGTTTATCAGTTTAAAACACAAGAATGTTTATTAAATAGTTTATGGTATCAACTACTCTAAGAACTACTTTTAATGTAGGATATTTTTACACAAACAAGAAACATTGAGTATGTGTAACTAGATTGGCAGTTCAATGCTCTGTAGCTGAGAAAATGATCTAGTTGAAAAGAAAATTTCCCTTGCCAAGTTCTCTTTACTTTAATTAAGTCGACTAATTAAGAGAGAACAGAAAACCATGAGGAGTTATTTATATTATCATAGCTATTTGTGGGGACCTTTAACTTTTCACGCTCCATATAGCAGACTGATATGACGTAGTTGGTCATTAAACAAGGAAAAGCACTAGACATTTGTTTCATCCGAGTATGGAGCTCCTCAGTAATGCGCAGCTAATACCCCATCAGAGGCGTCGAACCTGGAACTTTTGATCTCAGGCGCAAATGCTAATCCTTTAAACCATTAGATAGGAACCCAATGGTAAACATATTTAATTCTCAATCATTTTACGACCATCCTTTACTGCATGCAGTAAGAATTTTCACCAGAACTTCAGGCGATTCCATCTAACAGTTAGTCAGTCACTGGTGAGCATAAAAATATTATTCAGGTTAAGCTATCTATGATGGAGTTTCGTTCTCTGAGTTGGATGTTATGGTTGTGGAGATTTCATTGTTCTTCTGAACGATATCATCAGTACAACAAACTTCTATTTGAAGTTTGAAGAACATCCACCACCATCCACCTGAGCTGGAAACTTCTCTCTCTCTCTGTCTCTCATTGCTTGTTTGATTATCATTTATCCTGTAAGGGTGTATACAAAGTTATTATAAGTTAATCGGATTAACTGTAGATTTTCATAAAATAAACATTTAAAATATTATAATATAATTTGTTAACTATAAGAGGAATTTAGCTAAAAATAAAATCACATTCATCATCATAAATTGTTCTAAAATATTTATATAGAATCGGTGAAGCTAATTATATTTTCACACTAAAAATTTATACTAATCTTGTGATTTGTAAACATTTGAAAATATCCTAAAAACTAATGTGCGAAATGTGGTCCACCATATCAATAACGAGGAAATCCAGATCATCACAAATAGCTTCATATACACATTGAACAAGTTACTTACTTACACCTGTTGTCTTTGATGGAGTATAGGCTGCTGATCAGGATTATCCAACCTACTCTGTCTTGGGCTCTCACTTTCAGTCGTTTCCAATAGATATCCATTCTTTTCATATCTGTCCACAATTCTGTTCTTTGGTCAGGCACTTTTCCTTTGGTCTTGAAGATTGAAAGTGAGGGCTTGTCTTGTGATGTGGTTATCAGCTATCTACCTAGGTAAGATTGACATAATCTGAACAGTCGAATCCCTTCAATTGAGAGTAAATCTTGTTACAGTGCTAATGAACTCAATCATAGAAGTACTACTCAGTAAAATTTAACTTTGTCCTGTTTAAGTGAAACATCAAAGGAAACATACATTTATAGTATATCAGCTTTAATATACATATTTGTTAGAATTACTTTTCAAAGGAACACTTCATCGATTTCCACTTACCATGACAATCGCATTCTCACCATCAACTTATCCTGACCTGCATTCTTAGTGTCCACTTACAAAGCCATACTGAAATCATGAATCAATGAATGTCAAACCACCATTGAAAACCTGGAATGCCTTTTCTTCCTGTTGTCGGACTCATCAACAATGCACATCCACTACTACGCAAGCAGAAATCGAACTCAGGGCCTGCTGATGAGTCCCATACTAGGACGAAACGGATGTCCAGTGCTTTCGGGTCCCTAATAGTAGTCTTATAATGATGGATTCATGATTTCATCGGAACACAAGAATCTTCACTATCCAATAATGAAATGTCATAACCAATAGAGTAAACTGGTCGACATCTAGGATATTAGATAAATATATCTCTTCACTGGGAATTGGATTCAGTTAAAGAAAGTCAACCCTTGAATTCTGACTAGCACGGGATGCGAAGATCTCATAATCGCAGGAAATTTGAAGATAGTCTCTTTAACCAGTCGTTAGATTACATAGAACCAGTAAAAATTAGGAGATTTTACTTATCAATGAATTTTCATGTAAATCAAGAATTCACTTGTATAAATATTTCCGTGTAAAGAAAGATATTTGAAAACTAAAATTTAAATGAGACTTGTTTAACAAATTTTCACTTCCATATACTAATTTCACTTTATTTTTCAGGAATGTGATCAAGTTCATATTGATGATATACGTGGAGATGATAATTGTCAAGATTTAGCGTAAGTGAATAATAAAATTTATTTGAATTAAAAGAGTAGTTTATTTTCTAATGATATATGCATATATATGCATAGCTTTCATGCTGAATGATCAAAAGCAGTGCTCATGAAACCCTGTTAGCTGGCATTTATCAACGAGGGTTACTTACACTATTTACGATATTCGAAACCAATGTCACCAGTTTATTAGACCTGGAAGTTGCCCCCCGAGCTATCTTTGTAGCCACTGACCTTCTGTAGGATTGAAATATATTATATTAGTTATCGACTGATTAGAGGACTGACTATATAATGTTTCTCTAGCTTTATCAACCAGTTTTCTATGTAGCTACTGATCTATATAATTCAACCTGGCTCCGAATCCCACAGCGATAATTGAGTCACTAGAGACTCCAAATACAGATCACGAATAGGCTAGCATCAAACCTAGATTAAAAGTACCCTATCAACCACTTATAGCCAAACAGAATCCTAACATAGTACAGGTGATGTCGAGTTACCTAGGCTTATGACTATATTGGAACTTGATCGATTGAATTCAATCAGCACTAAAGACTTGAATAACTATGATAATTTTTTTACTGTACAATGATTTATCAGTTTGTAGTGTACATTATCGGCCTAAATCTTGATCAAATACTAGTTGATAAATCATCTCATCAATTACATTACAAACAATAATATAATGATTCATTGTGCATCGCGGTTAATGAAATTCAATACCGTTTTCGTGCTTCTGAACTTATGAATGATGATGCTCAATGATCAATGAAAATGTTAACACAAGCATAATTAATGTGTGCACAATAAATTCAAGATTCTAATAATAAGATGTTAACATTCATAATTTTGTCACTCGCAATGATGTCGAGAAATTTAAAGTGAAACTATCTGATAGTTGAGGTGTTTTTCAAATGCTGGCTGCGACTGAGATATAAAATCCAACTATCTATAGTCCAGTGAAATAATCATAACGTGTTGATAACAAAATATTCAAGCATTCTGATTATCATTTTCGGTAGCAACACAATTATACGGAATTTAAACAAATCATTAATGATAAAATTTGCATTAAGAATTTTAGCGTATAAGTAATTTGATCATTTTTTTAGAGCAAGTTTTGTAGTATTACGAGTTATTTCTTGAACTAAAGCAAGAATTGTGAAATACCTGATGAACTCATGGTATTCCACAAATACTGTTGTTTTGTTTTATTAAAATCTAGCGTTTGTAAGGACTAGTAAAACAAGGATTAAACGACCATTCTATGATATTTAGTATTGTGGTGGTGTTTTGTTCCCTGAGCTCGGTGTTTTGGTTATGGAGCTGTCATTGTTCTTCTGAACAACATCATCAGCACAAACTTCAAATGGAAGTGAAATATTGGAATTTCTCCATGTTTGGCCCGTAGCTTGTTCTGTTAACATCGATCTTCGTTGGTTGCTATTGATCTGTTTCTTGATCTTAGCTCAGATGACGAAACACCATCATAATCATCCATCTGAGCTACAAACTTTCTCTACCATTGTGGGTAGGTATTCTCTCAAAGTCATTCCTAAAGGAAAATGATAAGTTTGCTATCAAAGCACTTTGATACTGCTTTTCTAACTGGCTTCTATAACTTCAATTACTTCTAAACATCAACTGGAGCAACCGAGAAAAGATGTGAATTGCGAATACAAGCTTTACGTCAAGATTAAGTCACGTACTGTAACACGAAGTTAGTTAAGCACAACTTTAGGTATCAAAAGATTCTTGGAACCATAGATCAGCCAAATAATCCATTGTTCAACCTCTCTTAGACACTAACGCATCACAGTAGATACATAGATAGTTTTACCATCTCTAATTTTTAGCTATCCACTGGTCGACTAAAAAGTATTGAGTAATTTTTCATGTGTGTTTCACACCATTATTTCATTCATTTAAACTATTCGACCAACATCACCACCACTACCACCATCTGTTCGTGTGCACACGTCCCCCTCTCTTTCATTTTCACACTCATACGTATACAACCGACAAATCAGAGACATACATATATATAGATTATTGTATGCATACAAGCATATTTTGTGAATATACGTATGAAGGCACCAACAAATAGACATACAGAGAATAAGATTTCACATTCCATTGGTTATAAATCGACTAACGAAAACTATACTTATGTAATCAGACTCTGGGTCAAATTTCATTTTCTTTATTCAAATAAAAAAAATTTTTTCCATTAAATATTTTGATTAGACTTGTTCGATTGGTCAGGAGATTTTCAGGGCATAAGAAAGAAACTCCATTTAAATACAGACTATATTTGGTAAACTTTATCTGTACAAATCAAAATGGTATATTTTGATATTATTTACTGAGAATTATTAATTCAAAACGGTGGTTCCCTTTGATAAATTTGAATAGAGAAATAAGAAGACATATTTTGTGAGATAGTACCATTTCGTGCTTTCTTATTAATTGTAATAAACTATCATACAAATGATGTCACCAATGCTTTGAAAACTAGTTACGAACCTAGAGAGCACTGAATAATTGATTTATGCTATTCTTACGGACTATGAAATCATTCGTGGCCCTGTCGTTTAGATAACACACTGAACATGATAGGTTTAAACAATTGCGTAAAAGTCGAATAATCTTCATTTCTTATTCCATTTTATTCACGGCATATAGTGCGCTGAGTAGCTAGCAGCATATGAAAACCTATTCATCCCAAGATCAGTTGGCTCTATTGATCTGAACCCCTCACAGTAAATCTATACTCTGGTGAAAGGACAGTCAAATTTCAGGGGAACCGATTACTTTTACTGTGTGAAATTCAAAAATTTTCACTCCAGTTCTCTACAAACAAGTTTCCACATTTGAAATCATTAATCAATCATCATTGTTAGACCACCATTAGAAACCTGGAAGCACTGGACGGCCGTTTCGTCCTAGTATGGGACTCCTCAGCAGTGCGCATCCACGACTCCTGCTCCTCGCAGGATTCGAACCCGGGACCTTTGGCATTGTAGGCGAACGCCTTACCATCGGACCACTGGGCCGGCATCCAACGGTGTTAATGTCTAACTCTGATTGATCTAGGGATTTTGCGCGACCTCACCCATTTGTCTTTGGTAGTTACTGCCTACACCCGACAGGGTTGAACTCCACTGGTCACGTCTTCTCAACTAGAACTCCGAGAATTTCCTCACGAAGCTAGTCACTAGTGAGCACTGTTACATTATATTGGGGCACAGTTTTGGAGGTTCGCGTTTTTACACATTTGAAATCATTAATCAATCATCATTGTTAGACCACCATTAGAAACCTGGAAGCACTGGACGGCCGTTTCGTCCTAGTATGGGACTCCTCAGCAGTGCGCATCCACGACTCCTGCTCCTCGCAGGATTCGAACCCGGGACCTTTGGCATTGTAGGCGAACGCCTTACCATCGGACCACTGGGCCGGCATCCAACGGTGTTAATGTCTAACTCTGATTGATCTAGGGATTTTGCGCGACCTCACCCATTTGTCTTTGGTAGTTACTGCCTACACCCGACAGGGTTGAACTCCACTGGTCACGTCTTCTCAACTAGAACTCCGAGAATTTCCTCACGAAGCTAGTCACTAGTGAGCACTGTTACATTATATTGGGGCACAGTTTTGGAGGTTTGCGTTTTTACACATTTGAAATCATTAATCAATCATCATTGTTAGACCACCATTAGAAACCTGGAAGCACTGGACGGCCGTTTCGTCCTAGTATGGGACTCCTCAGCAGTGCGCATCCACGACTCCTGCTCCTCGCAGGATTCGAACCCGGGACCTTTGGCATTGTAGGCGAACGCCTTACCATCGGACCACTGGGCCGGCATCCAACGGTGTTAATGTCTAACTCTGATTGATCTAGGGATTTTGCGCGACCTCACCCATTTGTCTTTGGTAGTTACTGCCTACACCCGACAGGGTTGAACTCCACTGGTCACGTCTTCTCAACTAGAACTCCGAGAATTTCCTCACGAAGCTAGTCACTAGTGAGCACTGTTACATTATATTGGGGCACAGTTTTGGAGGTTTGCGTTTTTACACATTTGAAATCATTAATCAATCATCATTGTTAGACCACCATTAGAAACCTGGAAGCACTGGACGGCCGTTTCGTCCTAGTATGGGACTCCTCAGCAGTGCGCATCCACGACTCCTGCTCCTCGCAGGATTCGAACCCGGGACCTTTGGCATTGTAGGCGAACGCCTTACCATCGGACCACTGGGCCGGCATCCAACGGTGTTAATGTCTAACTCTGATTGATCTAGGGATTTTGCGCGACCTCACCCATTTGTCTTTGGTAGTTACTGCCTACACCCGACAGGGTTGAACTCCACTGGTCACGTCTTCTCAACTAGAACTCCGAGAATTTCCTCACGAAGCTAGTCACTAGTGAGCACTGTTACATTATATTGGGGCACAGTTTTGGAGGTTTGCGTTTTTACACATTTGAAATCATTAATCAATCATCATTGTTAGACCACCATTAGAAACCTGGAAGCACTGGACGGCCGTTTCGTCCTAGTATGGGACTCCTCAGCAGTGCGCATCCACGACTCCTGCTCCTCGCAGGATTCGAACCCGGGACCTTTGGCATTGTAGGCGAACGCCTTACCATCGGACCACTGGGCCGGCATCCAACGGTGTTAATGTCTAACTCTGATTGATCTAGGGATTTTGCGCGACCTCACCCATTTGTCTTTGGTAGTTACTGCCTACACCCGACAGGGTTGAACTCCACTGGTCACGTCTTCTCAACTAGAACTCCGAGAATTTCCTCACGAAGCTAGTCACTAGTGAGCACTGTTACATTATATTGGGGCACAGTTTTGGAGGTTTGCGTTTTTACACATTTGAAATCATTAATCAATCATCATTGTTAGACCACCATTAGAAACCTGGAAGCACTGGACGGCCGTTTCGTCCTAGTATGGGACTCCTCAGCAGTGCGCATCCACGACTCCTGCTCCTCGCAGGATTCGAACCCGGGACCTTTGGCATTGTAGGCGAACGCCTTACCATCGGACCACTGGGCCGGCATCCAACGGTGTTAATGTCTAACTCTGATTGATCTAGGGATTTTGCGCGACCTCACCCATTTGTCTTTGGTAGTTACTGCCTACACCCGACAGGGTTGAACTCCACTGGTCACGTCTTCTCAACTAGAACTCCGAGAATTTCCTCACGAAGCTAGTCACTAGTGAGCACTGTTACATTATATTGGGGCACAGTTTTGGAGGTTTGCGTTTTTACACATTTGAAATCATTAATCAATCATCATTGTTAGACCACCATTAGAAACCTGGAAGCACTGGACGGCCGTTTCGTCCTAGTATGGGACTCCTCAGCAGTGCGCATCCACGACTCCTGCTCCTCGCAGGATTCGAACCCGGGACCTTTGGCATTGTAGGCGAACGCCTTGCTTTTTGTAGATAGTGGGGACAGGATTTCGATCAACAAATGTGCTTCCTGGACAGATTTTCTCGGTATTACCATTATGTTACAAGTTTTCAAGTAAAGTTGAATATTAAACATCAACGGAATCCATTAGGTATATCCAGTTGATGAATCGAAGACCGGATGAAATGCACGTCCTGGATTCTACTATTAGTTGTTATCCAGCTTTAAAAGGATATTTTTAATAATCCAGTGAAGAAATGATATTTTAGAAAATAGCGTAAAAATAATGTTGATCTCAAAATTTTTTTTAAATCTCCCAGGTTTAAAAGTTAAGAGCAATACTCTAGTATAACAGTGAAGTATATTTCTAATAAAGTGTGAATAATTACCATGGTCAGTTATGTCATTGTTAGCAAATGTCCCTTTTTACTTCACTGTTGAGATTCAGGTCGAGACATTTGTCCCGGATCACATTGCTAAGTGTCATCAATTTATTCTAAATACTAAAACCATTTTTTTAATCAAGTAGTTTGTATATATTTGTTAGTTCTCAGTAAAGCCTAACATCATCTAACAAACTAGTAAATACTAAGAAATTGTTCTAATCTCGTTTAACACTGATCCAAAAGGACTTATTTGGCTAAACTTATAAATTCCAATCTTTGTGCTCCTAGATTTCTAATGGTGGTCGAACACTGATCGATTCATGCTGTCAAATGAGTAACTTACCAATCTTCACAACTCCGTAAACATTCTTAACTAACTAACTAAAGATTAATTCTCACCGTTGTACTCATTTATTAGTCCTAAACTTATTGGTCTTTGATTATGATGAAAGTGCATTTGATGAGCCTAAAACGGGACGAAATATCCTTCCTAGATTCAACTACTTGCCATAATGCAACTTTTTTAAAAAAAACATATTACCCTGTGGTAATACTGAGTCATTTCGTTCACGAGACATACACGTCAATAGAGACTGGTCAAACACAGTTCATGATATTAACCGAACAGTTTTTCTCCTTATTCAAGCAATAAGAACACGATGATATAAGTGACAGTCTGGAGGTGGGATTAATTATTCCTAGCGAATTATCATATTCCAGATTGAAACTCTATCTCATCTCCTCCATTTTCAATAACTGAGTACTGTCACTAACTTCGCGATAAAGTATCGATTAGAACCAATTGCGTGAAGTCTGCACTTGGTCAATAAAATGGTCACATTCAAAGATTTCTTAACAAATATTAACAGTAATAATGAAACATAGAAGAAGGTGACTATTTATACACACACACCTACTCATGAATAATGATGGTGTATATATATATATATATATATATATATATATATATATATATATATAATTAATCTGTTCATTGAATGATAAATAGTCCAAATAGTCTAAATTTTATTCGACTTGTAACTTGAGCTTGTATCAGCTTACACGTTTCGATTGTTATTCTTCTTATTTATTAGTAGTAGTATTGTCATTATTATTATTATTATTATTATTATTTTTGTCTGTTTGTTATCTATTATTAGTGCGCTAAGTTTATTCCCCATGATTTTATTCGTTTATGTAATTAGTTACTTTTTTTATTATGAAAAAATTAGTAGATGAAATAGGTAAACAGAGAATGACTAATAAATTAATTCCATTTGTTATATAAAAGGGACAATGTCAAAAAAAACCAGATGATCAAGCAATTGTACCAAATTATATTGAGGACTGATTATAGTTAGACTTGTACACTGTTTAATTTCGGCTCAGTGGTTTAGACGTTAAGAGATCATGGGTCCTGATTTCGATCCCTGTCTACAATGTGGTGGAAACGCTCTGCCTAGAAATCCCATCCTGGAGTAAAATGGTTGTCTAGTGCTTCTAGGTTTTCAATCATTGTCTGACTTTGATCGATACCTGTTTATATATTGAAATTAAACAATTTCCACATCCCATACTGACAATATCTAGATAATTCATTTATTTGTCTTCGTACAACTCCTATAATCAATATTTTAGTTTTATCAACAAGAATAATGTTATTGATAGATTTATGTAAGTTCTTAGACAAAGTTCGAATTGATTTAACCAGAAAACAAAATCTGTTGCATAAATTTGCAAAGTCACCGTTACACATTTAACTCTGTTAAATCATAGTTGGTTTATAGTAGTTCTAATTGTGATGAGTTATCATAACCATGTGCAAAGTTACACAGTGATCACCATTGGCATCTCAACATTGTCAACCTACATTGTACGGATTTAAACTGTCACACCGTAATTCAATGTTCAGTCTTCGATAAAATCATATATGCCTACTAATATGAATTTTCAAATATAGAAGACACAGTTGTTGATGACTATCAAATTTTCAATGATTTTTTAACTGTAGTCATTTTGTAAAGAAAACTATCTTCAACTTCAGACAAGATGGGCTTTTTTCTGAAATATATCAAAATCAGAGATAACGAAAAATCTTATGGTTTAGAATGAAGCTTTTGCAATGAAGTTGAGTTTATACTCACTCACATTATGAAAATTTATTCAGAATAATTAGCGATTACGTTTCAGAAAAACTAAAAAATATATATATCTGGTTGGTTTTGTAAATAAATAAAGTCAGCCAGTCTTGTCAATTAGTTTCAAAGTTTTTAATTGTTTCTACTTTATTCTTTGGATTAGATAAATCTGTCAGTCAATAGCAATTTCTTCATTCTTATTTAACCATTACTAAATAGGAATTATCGTTTCGATTCTGAAGTATATGGAGATAATTCATCGACAATGTCACAGTCAATTATTTTATCGTCAACACCATCATCATCATCATCATCGTCGTCGTCAACAGCGACGACGGTACATGCTCCGATGACATCTTCACTGGAAACCTCATCACCACCTGTACATGGCGGTATGCTGTCATCACCACCACCGCCAATATCCTCATTTTCATCTGTAGTACCACTGGTTAATATGACTGGAGAAATTTCCACTAGAGTGAATACACCCACCTTACATGGTAGTATGGAATGGATGCGTAAATTGGGATTTCGATATCGTAGAATACGTGAAATATATAACTATTCAAGGTAAGATAATAATAATAATAATAATGTTAATTGGAAGTAATCATCTAAAAAAAAACAATAAGCTTAAGTTTCATGATAGTTTGTACTAATCAACAGGAGCTAATGCTCACATAAACTATTGAATCTTGATCACCAAAGAAAGCTTGTTCTTCATTTTTATTTATATTGACTTGAGGAATTTAACAATTACCTAATATAAATGTAATTAAATAATTTGAAATAATGATAACAATGACTTTCTTTGCTATCATAAATTGTTATATATATTCTCAGTACTAATGTAGTGAAGGAGAACACAGGTGAGGGCAACCGAATCGTATTTATCGCAAATTACAGAGTTACTCAGTAAAATAGGAAAACCATATAGTAAACGATTAATTTGCAAATCTTCAATCCATCATCAATCCATTGTCTGACATTTCACTGTTCATGCGTTTCATACAAATTCCATTGTGTTCCCACTCTTCCTTTCTTGATCTTCCCCCATCTTCTGCGTTTTCACTCGCGTCATATACTACTTATAAGTAGCGCGCACCACACTAAGTTTGCAATGTTACTATAAATTTCTGGATTTGTTATTGATCTACAACAAATTCTATACAGATTTTCAATAGTCAATATCAGCTATCTATTTTCAATTTAGAGAAGTTTCCTATCAGTTTATGTGGTATAGTAAACAGTCTTTATCCCAAATGTACATCGGTTGTGAAGCTAACGAAGTGAATAGCTCGTTTATCCTATTTTAAGTAAGATCATACACTATTGTACACAAAGTAGTTTTCATTCCGAATTCAGTTAATGATGTAAACTATTAACAAATCGAAATAGTCTTCATGAAACTTCATATAAACCATTTATTATAAGTATAAAAGATTTGTAGTTTTACGTCATGGACTCAATTTACCTAGACAATCTTTGGATACTTTGAAATACTGAATGACCGTTCCGTCGTACTAATATATGATTTATAAGCAAGTTGAATATGCATGACACTACTGAGCATTAGAATTTCAATCTTCAGGTTACATAGCAGGCATTTAACTTACAAATCATTGATTTTTTGTTCAGATTTTCACGTTTTCTACTTCAGTTATTGGCATTTGACGTGCGAAAATTCCCAACTTATAAATTAATGCCTAATATACCAGTGAGTTTATACTTTAATCTCGAAAAATTTCTTTCTGAGAAATTCGTCCGACACTTAAGTGTTTATGATGTTCACAAATAGTGGGGGGGGGGAGTTTAAACTATTGTCTATGATGTGATAAACAGATAAAGTATTGAGATGATTTATAAAGACCAAATATAACAACAAAGCAGTCTTGGTTATAAAAATCTATTTTCAAACCATGAATGCATCAAGTAATTAATCGCCTGAAGTTCTACGATAAAGCAAACGTGTTCTGTTTTATACAATTAACTTGCCTCATACTTTATTATTAGACTTGAAAACAGTAGTAAGCTGGTTTCTTCTTGAATTAAATCTATGAAATATGTAGGCAAGCACTTTCATAAACCGTAACTTTCTTCCACCTGAAATTTTTGGCTGTAGACGAGTTTTCAATACATTATGTTGTTAGAAACTATTGATATTTAGGAGACATTAGATTGAGTAACATTGATTTCACTCGGAGTTTATCGCTTAAATAGCAGTAAAGTTGTATGTTGCACTTTATACTACTTATCATTCAAACAGTAGTAATGTCATTAATCGATCAGTATTAGACCACCATTAGAAACCTGTCAACAATGGAACTAGCATAAGACTCATCAGCAGTGGTCATCCACAACCCCAAAGATCTTCTAATGACCCTTATAATAGGACGAAGCGGGTGTCCAGTGCTTGTAGGTTTCGAATAGGGGTTTAACACTGATCAATCTACGATTTCATTGGAACACAACAATCTTCACAATCCCATAATGATAATTAATATGTACTGGTTGACTGAATCTTGCCATCCATATTTAGGAGTGACATTGATCTCTTTTTGACCCTGATTTGCATCGTGTGAGGATTTCTTCAGTATTGCAACTAAATCGTAAACATTTTTAATATGTTCCACTGTCCATCACGTCAAATCTAAAGTATGAAGAGTAGACTAGATACATAAACCCTAGAATTCAGTCATGTCGGAAAAATTTTTTTTTCAATATTTCCCAGTCCAGTCTCTACACTAACATACAACTTCAACAATCAACAAGTAAAATTAAAATGTATTTAGTATTTTAGCTTGATTAATTAGTTGTTGAAATATCACAATCTTTCAACCATATAAGTATTAGTCTAGCTATCTAAGAATCATTCATTCAAAAAATGCCTATATGCAGTAGATAGTTTTTCAGCTGAAGTTCATAATGCTTTAAAGCTGTGTTAAATTAACCGTAACTCAAAAATTAATCCAATCCTGACTGTAGCTAACTGTATTTCCTTGAAAAAAAAAACAGTTTCTTTTGCATGCTATTTTTCTAATCTTGTCAAAATTGGTCATAATATGATTCGCATACTTATTCAACCTATAGTCCATGACTTTGAAGCCATATTTTAGCGCTCAATATGCTCATCCTTAAACTTTAGTCTTGTCATGATCCAAATATCTTAACTACGAGTTATTCAAGTAACTCAATAGATTGCATAATTTCCTATTTTTTCTTTAATTCATAAATATTCTTATCTCTATGAAGCTTCATTTTATGAAATGCATGTGAATATGATTTAGATGTTTGTATTAAGGGTTATTTGCCTTCTAACTTAATCTTTTATTACACTGATCACTAATAACTATACTGCGTTGTGAAATGATTTCTACTAATTAAAATAATGTATGATGTTTTTGTCTTATTTTAACCTGTTTATCAATTTTAAAGTAACTATTATGCTCGTCACTTGATGTGCTTGAAGCTATTACGAGTTCACCTTAGTCGATAATCGAGTACAAGACAATGAACCAGTGACACGGTAGGCTACTCTGATCCGTTGCCACAACTAACTGAAGAGAAAAGTCTTGATATGGCGTAGAAAGTGCATTCTACAAGCACCCAGCAAACTCAATAATCTCAAGCACACAAATTGCGTTTGGGAGAGTCACAAAAATATCACACTAAAATAACACATCAACCAATCACAGCCAAGGATTTTCCTGGTGGGAAATGTGATCTCAAGGTCAACTGACCAGCCCATGAATAAAATTACAAAAATTACAAAATAAAGACATTTATTTATCAAGCGAGTTCTGGGCATCTAACGTCCCCAACAGTAACTGATGAGTTCGAAATATTTAAGTATAGTGAATTCATGTAATTGTTCATTTCAGTTAACTATTGGATTTTGACTAGATGGTTAGAAAGTATTATTATTTGAAGTATCACAGAGAGTAATATCTTTCGTAAGACAACCATTGAAAACCAGGAAGAAGTGGACAGTCGTTTCATCCTATTATTAAACTCATTAGTGTTATGCATACACGACTTCACCAGGAGGAATCTATTTCATGACCTTTTTGGCCTCACGATAAACACTTAAGCTTCACACCCCATAATAGTAACTTGATTCACCAGATTATTTGAAACATACGTCATACATAACTACACAACATTCACCGCAATTTCTTGAGTAGTAGTCGAATGTGGAAATCATTGAAATAATCAAACTTAACCTTCTTTAACAATGATGGAGTTGTTTCAGACTTTATATTCCTCATGTATTTTATTTACTCTTCACAATCATTCCATAACAATTTAATCTTGAATTCTTTTCGTCGGTTTGTATTCTATTGACTTTCTATTAATAGGATGACGAAAAGCATGAAAGTATACACTAGCCTTTATTTCTTTTAATTGACTTTTGTGCACTCCTGGATAAGCTAAGCATTTGGAAAACCAATGACTATTTATCGATCATAAAAAGTTTACTTTATTATGAGTTAGTTTTTACTATAAAGTGACATGAACTAAAGGTCACACCATATTTAGTTTGGTGTAGTTTGGAATCGCATACTAGATTCACTTATTGATGATAATCACAGAACACTAGTTGTAGCTTGAATATCTCAGTAGTAATGCTTAACACGAAGAATCTTAATGACATGGATTTTAGTCCTATAAGATGTATTATTTCCTTTAAGCTTTCAAGGAGGCCGTGCTGACCAGTCCAAACTTCGATTTAAGGTGTCCCCTTGACTATCTCTAACCATCTAACATTCAATGGAATTGTTTATTATTCACTGTATACCAACGATTTCATACGCGATTGAGATCGAATTTCACAGTCTTTACAATTCACTGTAAAAGGTTATTCGAATAAAACTTGGCTTCAACAAGACAAATTATTACTTTGAAATAAATATGTTTATTATTATTATCGTCTATAGTTATTTTTTTCATCCTTTCATTTCTTAGGCATAATGTTAGTGTACTTTTAGGTTATCCGAGAGCAAATCAATGGATGAATTTAAAAAACAATTTGGACATACTCACTGATCAATGGTTAAGTTTAGCTGTAAAAGCAACTGAGAAAATTAATAATCGTGAAGATAGTGTTAATCTATTAGTAACCACAACACAATTTATACCGTCATTAGCAAAAATTTTACTCTATGGATATGGTAATTCATTTCAAATTGAAAATATTTACTCTGCTACCAAAGTGGGTAAGTCTGAGATGGAAACAATTCATTGTCTGTTTGAATCATATGTAAATATTGAAATTCAGATTATACACCTTAGATTTGATTGCTAACAAGTTGGAAATGTGATTAACAATAGAATAGAACTCACATTTCGTTCTATATTGTAAACTTTATCAGCTGGGCGTAGGCGATTGCTAGTGTTGGTGTTCACATCAAGATTTGAATCTAGTACCAAATACCGGATTCGGTTTCTACAGAATTCAGAAAATCATTACATATTGTTCCTTCGATATGAAGTTATGGATATGTAAGGATTCTGTAATTTCGCGTGTTAATTTCATGCAATGTATCTGGTAGATGTTCATCCTGAGCAGATTACTTCTATCATCGCCTTTAGTTAGAAGTTTTTCACAGTACAAAACTAATACACACTGCCCTAGTTAGTTTTTGCTGTTGACAGAAATAAAACTATTTAATAGTACACTTTTACTATCCTCGTTCTTATTACTCTACAATCAATTACAGTGATCAACATCTAATCAGTGATTTTTCACCGATCGATAAGTAACAATAAAACACTTGGTCTCAATAGATTTGTGAAGAGTAGTAAAATATTCCTCTATTAGAAAATTATTAATACTGGTATGACCGAGAGGATTGATAACACCAGTCAGAACCAATTTGTACCGTGAATAAAAGAACTAACAATGAATCTGATTATTATCTTTCATATCTTTAGCCTTGAAATATTCAAAGACTAAATATGGCCTATGATTCGAAAGAACCAGTGTTTAGCCGGAATATCCATTTATCTTACTCAGTTTTAGGGAAAATAAGATTCTAATGAAAAAAAGGAAATTGAATGGTTTAACAACAAATTAAACTATCTAATATAGTTTGTAGTGAGCGAGTCAAGATACCAGATTGACTATGCTCACCACTAAATGTTCCATAATATGGCGCGATCATTGAAATCAAAATAAATCCATGACCCAAGGTTTTATTGAAGGAGACAGTAGGCATCACATCGGGAACAGCAAATAGAGAAACATGGCAGCGACGCGAAGAGACGTTGCGCGCAAGAAGTCGTAGAAGTGTTTTTGGTACAGTTAAACAAAACGAGAACAATAATGTTTATTTTTCACAAATCGTATTTTCTTCGTAGAAGCGTTCCACTACAAGTTTATTGTAGCTAATTTGTTGATTTTTATTTCAAACATATCTTTATCAAATAATTAAACATCAGTATAATTTAGTGGGCTCTCAGTGTAACGACTTGTATTAGGTCATAAAGTGTTAACAATGCAGAATTTTATTCATTGGGATATGATAGATAGTAGTTTGTATTTTCATATATGTATATAAATACGCTCGATCAATTAAACAGTGATCCTGTATCCTAAAACCTGTTCAGTGAACATTTAGAAATAGGTCTATTGAGTGGATTCGAAGTTAAATCATCTCCAACATATTGATTAAGCCTTTAGAAACTCAAATAAACATTTGAGTTATAAAAAAAAGTAGAGGCAACTATAGTAAATGAACAATTCCGTCTTCAGATGCAAATCCTGTTCGACCTATTTCGATTTGGCCGAACAGATTGCATCACTAGTATTTAGATAAATGTAATGATATTATCCAGTACATTTACATGTTGTACCTTATGAGTGCCAAATGTCAACGGAAAAAGCTAGAAGGTATAAGGTCCAGAGTCACATAGCAAGCAATCTTATCTGTCATTAAAAATGGCTTGTTTCACATATTTTTAAATTATAACTACCTAAAGTATTGAGCAGAGGTGTTTAAATCTAAGTTAGTGAGTCAGAAGTAACTTTAGATCTAGTACAAATAAGTGTCAACTTAAATTGTCACACTCGGCCTTGGAACAAAGAGAAGAATTAACAAGATAAAGTATAAAGTAATCGAAGCGATCATATCAACATTATTGATAGCTGAACCATATAATGTGATTGAAAAAAATAAGAAGAATGAACTACGCGGATTGAAAAGTATACGCCCATAATATACTCAAATTTGGGAGAATATAAAAAATGAATGTATCTACACAACTCAAACTTATTTTGAAATATACTTAGATTTATTGGAAAGAACACAGCAAATCGAACCTGCTACATATATATCTGGTAGTAAAGTGATTACTTAATGAGTAAATTTTCAATTTGTAACGTGTTGATAATGTACTAGTTATGTGTAAAATAAGGTGTGGTATTTACAGTAATCTAAACCAAAAGATCAGGAGGAACTAGTAGATTCCCATGATGTTAGAGGCTCTAAACACGATGGGATGCGGCAAAAGTTCAAACGTAAACTAACAAAACTGTACGGAATGACTGTGAGCAGTAATGGGTAACGAAATCAAAAAGAGGGAAAAAGTCAGTGGCGATAGGTGACATCAGAAAACTCTGCTGAATGACCAAGGAAACAATTGTTAGGGATCGGACAGTAAGGAGACTTTCTCCAAACAGCTGGTACTATCATTCATTCGCAATCCAAGGGATAAGATCAGTTGGTAGAACCCTTTGACGAACAGTTTAATCACTTTAACTACCCTTCAGTTGCATACTTTGATGAAATTCAGACAGTTCATTGCTTCTTAAAGTAAATTCGACTGATGTTGTTTAGGAAAGGCAGTGAAAATGAAACAGTGGCTTAGTAGTTAAGGTATTCAACCTCTAACCATCAAGTGAGAAATTCGAGACCAATTTCACATATTTCAGATTGAGCATCCTGTTATTGTCATTAGTCCGTACATCCGTGTACACAAATCTGTGATTGGCAAGTAAGTTTCATCACTCTCTACCTGTAATGAAAATATATTTGACATTAACAAAATCCATCTCTTCAATCACTAAGTTTTCTCAATAATTTATTGTTTATAAGAATAGTACCTGAACTGTTTTCATTCATTGATGATGTACTTGGTTAGGGTATGCACGCTTTTATTTTGTCGTAGAATAATTTTAGTGCAGAATTAAACAATAATGATTTATGTAATTTACAACTTCATCTAGTTAATATCATGTTTTATGAACTTGAAATGAATTCTCAGCAAATCATATTATTATTTGTACTGTTCAGAAAATTTTTATTGTTGATATTTACGAATGCATCTGATCGATTTCTGTCAATAATGTGAACTCTTTAAGAGTGTTCCAAATTCATATCTGATGTTCGTATAGGGACTAAAATCCAGCCTACATCGATTTAAACACTAAGCTTTAGAGATATTGAACTTATGAGTAACCAATCTATTCAACTAGTTTATTATTTATCTACATTAATCTGGCTGATGAGTTCTAAACAGAATGAAGGGCGTTTCCTTAATCTAATTACCAGTTACTATTAAAAAAATAGTCATCATGAAGTTATTATATAAAATAATCATCATATATATATATACGACAAAAAATATCTAAGCCAACTCAAATTAACTTTTATTATATTGACATAGGTAAAGAGAATTGTTTTGAACGAATCGCATCAAGATTTGGAAGAAAATGCACTTATGTAGTGATTGGAGATGGGAAAGAAGAAGAAGACGCTGCAAAACAGGTCAAATTTATTTTATTTAATAAATTATAAGTTATTAGTGTAATTATATAACTAGCAATAAGATTTTGGAACTCTGTCTGCAGAGTTAGGTATGCATCACTAGTTGTCTGATTGTGGATATACACTTTTAACTGGTCTGTTTATATGAAAAGTTTCTTAATGTAATTATGACTTTATTAGATTTATATTATTACAAGTTATGATTAGGTTCTTGTATTCACACTAATGATAATACGTCAGTTGGCTGTTTCTTCTGTATTATTTCCATCTCATTATTCCTTCCCAAACTTTGAAAAAAAAAGATCGCGTTGTGTTTCTTAAGTACTCAATACTTTGTTCGTTAGGGTCAATGATTTATTCTCTGAATCTATTACGAGAGAGAGAGAGAGAGTAAGGATGAGAATGGTGATTCGAAATCTTGGAAGAAACCTCATAACTTTCCTCCGATAGAATAAGATACAAGTACACTAGAATTTAAACTGAATGACAAGAAATCCAAAACTCAACTTTATCGCTAACTAAACTCATTTACTTATTACCTTTAAATTTTCTGAAAGGATGTTCAGTAATACATACATGTAAATACTAACTGGAATATTACTGAGAAACTACAGTAACCTGTTGAAATATTCAATGAACGAACCGGTATTTGAAAAAATGTTAACTGCATTCTAGTTTCATTATACAAATAAACAGTTATGTTCAGCCAATAAACTTTTAAAATAGAACAAAACGGGAATTCACGGTTTAATTGCTCGTGAGAATTCAACATTACTATAAGTTATAACTTAATGCCATTATTCAGACAGTCGATTCGGAATGTATACCTACTAAGAGTGATTGAGCAATTAAAATTCAAAATAACAAGAACGGGAAATTACAAACTTTTACTAAAGCAATAACTACGCGGTGTTGGGAGAATTATTATTATAATACCTTGGTACGGCCGAGTAGGAAGAGTTCTCTCTCCCTCCTTCTCGAAAAGCTTTCATAGAGCCACGAATACATAGCCACTGTTAAGGAAATCGTACATACTGCTTTTTCACATCAAGAGTGTTGTTAGTGAAAATGTCATGAGGAGAAGTGAATGTCCGGTGCCTAAACCGGATTACTAGGGGCAGAAAATCTACCTAGGGTTTGAGTTTTGCAACATTCTAAATAAATCTTCATTATGTCATATAATAAAATTATAATCTCCAGTATTCTAGAACCACTAACCAAATTATTGTTACAAAAATCTGATTTTACTACATATTGCTTCTTCAAAACAAGTTACCCTTCACTATTGAACAATCGACTTAGTAAAAATTCAATGTATTTGATTAAGTTGAATTGACTACACGTGGAGAAACTTGTTTATACAGATAGGAAGAATTTGTTTTTTGAAATGCCTACTATATTTGTTTTCTTTTTTCAACTGTAGTTCCAATGGCCATTCTGGAGAATAAATGCTCATTCAGATTTGATTGCTTTAAATCACGCTTTGGATTTAGGATATTTATAATTCATCAACAATCTTATGATATAGTGAAATATTAATTTCTGATTTTTTTTCCCTCACGTTACTATTATTATTATATTTATTGTCTTTAATATCAATGGAAAGTTTATATTTTTGCTTTACAAAAAAATACTTATCTTCAGTAAATCAATATGTACATATATGATGGTCTTAGAGATACAACATTACTGATTATTTATAATTTATTTCTCAGCATTTTTAGTGTAATAAATGTTGAATCTAACACATTATTAATTCTGTGATTTTTTTCACTATACTCAAGCCAACATGAAAGACATTGGTGATAAACTGTGGCTGATGCGCTCAGATATTTGACCTACAGAGTTATTCTTTTCTGTTAAGGCATTACGATGGTTTTCCATTGAGGTCATCTTAAAGTGTAATGTTTAAGTTTAATTAACGTCAGTGTATGCAAATAGCATGTCCCGATGTATTTATATACATTAGCTATTCGTCTTTATTCATGAATTAGCTATGTTTTCTTTCTCAACTTCACAATCTAAACGATGAGTGTTATCGTGAATATATTGAGAATTTTAAATGATTATCATTAGCCTTTTACTTTGGTAATTCACTATTCTGTCAGACGATCTGCGTTACAAAGACTACTCTTAATACCGTATTTGAGTACGCTTAATTTGTGGTTAACCTAAATGAGCATTACTATGACCTTCATCGACCAGAGGTTGAATTATTTAGCTTTCAACCACTAAGCTGTATTTATAAACTCGATTTACTGCACGTCTAGATAGTTAAGTAATGTCACTTAATCTTATTAAAATCGATGTGACTTAAAATTGAATACGTGTATCCGTGTACTTGATCAGTGAGTTGTTAAAACTGATTATTGAAAATCATGTCAACATTGTTTAAAAAAAAATCATAATTGTATAGTATGATATAGAGATCTCACTGCTCTATCTCATAACTGAAATATATAACATCTAAAATAAGAAGATAGCAGTTTCCTTCCAAATATTACAAAAGAATAATAGAAGGAATTTAATCATATGTAATACAACTTCAAAATAGACAACATGAAGCATACGAACTTACAGTAATAAGACTGAAAAACATATATATATTTTAGAAACGAATAACCTAGTAATAATCCATTCAGTTTTAGTTAAATGAACGCATAAAAAGAATAAATAGATTGACTAAAAAAAGTGTATTAATTGTGAACACCACATAAAATAACAATTGTATACTGATTGATTTTAAACAGTTTCATGTAATATATACTATTACCACATTAGAATAAAGGCGAATTATTGAAAAAATTATCCCTATTAAAAATACGGATGTAACGTTCAAATTAATCAATCCAGTTTCGATTAGAAACGGTTGACAAGGCAACGTACAACAAATCCTATCATATATATGTACATATATATAAAATGAAGTTTACAAAAATGAGAATTACGGAGAATAACGTTTACTTGCTGCTTTTAAGCATCGTTCTCGTTGAACATACAACTGTAGACTGTTCAAACATAACTTCAGAAAATTTAACTGCTAGTTTAACAAATATGATTTTCAAATGTCAAATTAATGGTCAATATAGCAAAACAATTACGAATAATCAATTAAAGAAAACTGAATTAACTACAATGTGGAGAGTACTATATGAAATACAACAAATTCTAACTGGTTTCCACTGCAATCAAGTAGCTTAGCTCAAAGGAATGTCAGATATTGATAAGTAAATTCTTGGACTGTAAATTGCTTATAGTCATCTGGTTGGTTTATGAAAAATAATGTTGAAACTTTCTTTCATAACATGCTTTATGATTTATGAAATAATAGAATACACTTTTTGAGTGCTAACCATTAATACATTTGATGTTTTACACGGTTTTAATATATAGACAGTGAGATTATCCATTGATGTTTGTTATGAATTTGCACTAGTAAATTGATAAGCTTCCGATAAACTAATTATATTTTTTCACCCTAGTGGTATCTTCTTGGTAAAACAGTGTTTTCGATTGATAAAATTAACCGTTCAGGCCAGTCTCTTCACATTGATTGAACATATGGTTTTATAATGCCATGCATCTCAATGTCAGCATATAGATGAGAGGATTTTCGTTGATGATTAATTTTATATTTTAAGCAAAGTGATGCAGTTATTATGTAGGTTTCCGGGATTGTAGACGTTAGATATACATTAAGAACCTGAACTGATTTTCACTTTAATGAACTCATATTCCCGCAATGATACTTATCAGTAACCTTATATATCGATTATAAGTGCTAAAAGTTGAACACTGGTCTCCGTAAGACAGACAGAGAGGGATGGTAGTCTCTGTGAATGTTTTATCTCATGGGTTCCGTAGTAAGACAATAGTGTGATTATTTTGAGCTCTTTTGCCCCAATATCAAAAACCTAGAGGTGTTAAGAGTCTTCTTGATTGACCAAATCAACTTTGTATAAGTCATCATGGAAATAAAAACAAGTTTCAAATTTGTTATTTTAGGACGGATAAACTTGACAATGATATTGACAAACGGCGCCAGGTGATGGTTAGTGTTGCGATAGTGGCAAGGAGAGTATCATATACCAGACCAGTTTGTACTGTTGTTAAAGTTTTTGTTCGTCCATTCACACGGATATCACTTGCAGTGTTGATTGGTTCCCGATACAGAGGTTCCGGAGATGCCTCTGATATGGAACGGAATTAATGAGAGTAAATATAGAAAATAGGACTTTGGAGAGATTGTCTGAAAAAAAGACAACTGGATGAGTCAACAACGCACTATATATAGTGGCTAATAGGTGTGAATTACTTGGCTCTTCCATATTATAAAGATTATAATGATACTGAAGCGTGAAAGGATACAATGATACTGATTCCAATCAGAATTAAAACTGCGTATACTGCACAGCAGGTACATTTAATGGCAATGATTCACAAGAAAAGTCTCGGATTATGGGAAAGCCTCAGGTGATTGGTACTGGCCCATAACAGAACCTATGCATGACACTCAGCTCTAACTTCCTCGGTTTTTGTTTGCCAAGTTTATGAAGGTAAGTGCTTGAGGAAATACTTTTTTCAGCACATCATAATGCAAACTTTGACGTGGCTCGAATACTCCAGTTCAGATAAAATAACTCTTTGGGATATAAAAGCCCAGGTGTGAAGTCGGTCTTTTTATTTGATTCCCCATCACTGGTTCACGAATGGACACTACCGGTGAGAACGATGCAAGGACGAAGTAGATGTCTAGTTTTTCACTGGATATCTATTACATACAGGTTTCCTGACTTAAAAATGGTTCCATCCTCATTACCGAAGCAGCGGATGAAAACGTAATGCACATGAATTCTAGTCAAACAAATGTGACTGAGTTTCCTCACTTTTAGAACAGATCAGATAGGTTCTAATGTTGGGCTAATATTTTGCAACTACAAATTCAATAAAGTAAACGAGACTGTTTCCACCCTGCACACTAACTACAGTGAGAAGTCCAATTTAGTAGTGCAAACTATGTTGATGATGATCCCCAAACAGAAAAAATGCATTTTAAATTAGTCGGTTGTGTTAGTACAGCAGCTGCGACTTACGAACAGTTATTGTCACTGAACACATGGTAGAAATTTATTCAAAGTTTATAAAGTAATGCAACAAAAATGTATTTAAAGTCAACTTTAGACAAGCCTTAAATCAGTCACTTTTCCTTCTGATAAGCGGTATTATCCAATGCAGATAAATTAAGACATTATTTGGGATTAAAATATTCATCTATCATCCTAGTACTATTATTTGCACAGACCAACACACGGTTTTCCTGTCAAAGTATCAAATAACTGTAGCACGAAATTAGTTCGCAAAGAGACAACACCGGTATGAAGTTTGTTTGTAGAGGAATTTCAATCTTTTCGAAAAACGACTACGATAGCAATGCCGTTGGACTGGGTCTTTTTTATGAACTAAGAACCGTTAGGTACTTAGGACGGAGCATATTTCGGCTAGCTGTGATGCTAAAAACTTTACAAACTAATGATTTCGATACAAAATTACGCTAAAACTTACAGAGTAATCAAATTTTAAGATTTTATAACAGCAAACTCAGTAAGGTTTAAAAAAGTCATATACTTTGCCAACAGGAAAACATTAACTTATTCTCATTTTAGACAATTTTACTGTCCCTAGACCACAAACACAGCGCAATTCTTTCGAATGAATTTGAAACATATCCATGCCACTTCTATATCAGACTTATCGGACTGTTTATTGAGCAAAAAACAATCATTAATTTCTGGCTATTAATTAGTGTTTAACTGAAGATGCTTAGCTACTTTATGAAACGTACAGTAAATTAAACAATAAAAGCATGATTAAAAGATGTATATTTAGTACATTGTAAAACGCATCACAAAGGTGGCAGGGTATTCTATCATTGGACGTGGATCGTGACAGTTTACGGAAGTAAAACCATATACAAAAACGGAAATAAATTATACATCGGGTCAGGCAAAAAGAAATCTAACGCCTTGACACACGACCGGCTGATCTTGAACGACGACGTCGACTCTTGGATGTTGAATGAGAACGTGATCGACGTCTTCTTCCATAACGTTTCTTGCTCCGATTGTATAACTTACGACAAAGTTCTCTGGAAATAGGCTTCAAATGCATGAAGTTGCAGAAACCACCCCTTGTACATTCTCTGGAAGAGAGACGAAAACATACAATCTTGTGATTAGTGACTTGACCTAGTAAGTCAGTCAGATGCAACGTAGAACTTCGTACGTAAGTACATCAGTTCATGTCGCCATACCTAGTACACTAGGTGTTCGACAGAATATACAATCCAAGTACAAACCTCGATAAAAAAGGTCATAATTTAGAAAATACTGATTTCCAGCCAGATTAACTACTATAATAAAATTATCTAAGCCTCTACATAATTTATGACTTTTCAAATGAAATTACTATCACGTTCTTGAGACGTGTGTCAACTAGTTATAATCATCATGAAAACCAGCACAATTGTACTACTCGAAGTTATTATACGACAACAGCTCAATGGAATAACAAAGAAAACAAAAAACAATACAGGACGCCTGCTTAACTTACTAGTTTTATTGATGCACAAACATGTAACAATTAGTTGCATTTCAGTATGGATTTGAATCATCCATCTGGTTACATAAATTTTAATTAGCTGGTAACAAACTCTCGATATACTGAACATGTCTATTAAATAGTAACTATTAACTTTAGTCGTAAATATAACCTGGTATACGTATTAGCTACTTACTGCTAACTTACATGTAACGAGAATCGTAAGGATCAAAAACTGCTTAAATAATAAGAAAATTAATTTCTACTCCAATAAGAATATAAATTATACCATCCTATAAGAATCAACTAAACCTGACCTTCTTAGCTGAGTTCAATGAAACAACAGTAAGTCAAAAACGACTACTGCCTGTGAATTTCATGAAAAGCATAAGTGTTACATACTACATCAATAAGATGTATTGGATGTCATTAATGATGAAAGGATCCATACCAGTCACCCGCAACGTAGAACCTGACACATATCAGTATGAGTACAATAAGAATTCATGGCAAATTTATGATAGCATGAAATCACAACAAATAAACATCCCAGTTACACTAAAGATTAAGTGACTATTAGCAGTACTGTATAACATATTGACAAAATTACACCAAAAATTTACCCTAGTTCATACTGACGACAACATGCTTCACGAAAATCTGTGACAGGAGAAAGTTCAGCATGAACTGGTCTTCCACCAAACCAACGTTCGTTCAAATCTTGAACAGCTTTTTCAGCATCTTCTTCACGTCTGAACTATAAACATTTATGAAGTATCATACTGAACTTACTTTTATATAAACGTTTCCGACTAAATGGTCACCAAGATTATCACACACATTCATTTCCTCTATCTCCCCATACTAAGAGATAAAAGTATCATGCAAAAATTTACCTTCTCCTCACATTCAACAAAGACCTCCTCGAAAAATTCGTCGAAGATTTGTTGAGCTTGGACTTCTGTAAGGTTAACTTTTAGGAAATAAGAAATCGTTCTCACATATAAGTCAAGAAGCGTTGACGTCTAACTTGTGAAACTTAAAGCATAAATAAAACCAGTGACTATCATGGTCATACCGACTACTGTAAGCAAATGTTATCAAGACATTTAAATGTCGTTATGGTTGCAGACAGTTTAGCCAATGAATCTAAGCACCACTAAGCCCCAGTTAACTAGTTGGGCAGAGAGAACTTAGAAACAAGTTGCATTAGAAAAACCAAACTTACATAAATGTATCCAGCGACTTGTAATCAACCTGATCGAAAGTCACCATGTCTAAATGTCAGCTATCAAAATGTATGGCTCCTATGATTTGCTTACATGCTTTAAAGATTATTTGAATGCCATGCCCACTATTAATGGTTAAATATTGGTGTTCATTCATTATTAGACACTTCGATAATAGATGCTTTCGAAGCATCGCTCGTATACTTCGGAGCAGACGAGTAAGCAATGCTGTCTTCAGGAAATGAGTACTAGGTAGGGATGGAAGATCAACAGTGAAACTCCATCAGTTGTGGTGGTCAGGGCATGTGTTATCAATGCCAAACTACCAACTGCCTCGACGAGCTTTGTTTTGTGGTGTAGGAGTAGGTTAAGAGAAAGTTAGGTGCGGCCAAACCAAAACATGGCACAAATCCATGAAGTCACAAACAAGTGGACTGAGTCATGTCGGTAGATGCAGACTACATGATTGAAGTCCGCGAGACGATAGTAACCGATGACTAGAGACCTTGAACGACGTGACTCAAAATCGTTTGCGATGGAGCAGGTGCATTCATTCATTGTGTTCTCTGAAATCCTAACCTTCTGAATCCCTCGTCATCTCTATCTTTCTCTTTCTAAAGTTATCTCACTGAATTATACTTCTTGAATAATATCCTCGAACCCTAATTTTCTACTATCTCTACCACTGGGATTAGAACTGACAGTTGCGTCTGTGCTAACGCGGTATGGCAACCTGGACTGATGTACGCATGTGCGAAGTTCTACGTTGTGACTGACTGGCTATTAGATACTGACAATTGGAAAACTTCCGTCATACAGTAATAACTGTTGTGTTCATTACGAATACCTTGTCAAAAACTAAATCTTATTTCTAAATAGTCACTGGCATTTACTGTGCGTCCAAATTATTAGAGATTGGATGCCCTTATGATCGATTTCGAAGAACTTGAAATTAACCGGTTGGATTATAGTGGCTGTAGTGTATGTACTTAATCAACCCAGTGAAATAAATTTAAAAAGAGAAAAGAGGTCATGAGAGAAAAAGAACGGTTGCAAACGATAGCGAGTGATGTCATTTAAAGTCTCTAATCACTGATTACGACTACTATTCATGAACATTTTATCCTAATACAGAAACGCGCGTAGCTTCACCATGGTTCTCTGGATCAATAATATGAGTGACTGTGATATTTACATGTTGGGTGACCAAGTGTACCATAGCTATTAGTATAGTGTAAGATCTAGACGTATCGAAGGTGATAGGTCATCATATGTGTGTTTAGGGGATGACAACCCAACCCCCGTGTTTATACTTTGAATTATTAGACGTTTTGTAGATTAGATATAGACCACACTTTTGTTACTCATATGAACTAAAATGAACCGGCTCAGCCAAGACGAGGAAAAACACGGCTAGGACACTGTCTTTGGTCGATACACGAGAGAAGTGATATATTTTATTTTAATATGTTTTTGTGTTAAGATCATGTTCACAGAAAGTTAACCGTATAAGGCAACTGGAACCGATGAAGTATCTTTATAGGTACTCAGCCAACTCCATTGACAAGTAGTTTGTAGAAACTTCATCACTCTCGAAAGCTAGCAAACTTTCCAGGTTCCGTATGTACTGAAGGACTTAATTTATGGGTATGCTTTAGGCTAAACATAAATCCTTCTAGAGATTTTATTTTAAAAATAGCGGACTAGATACAACGAGCTGACCACCAGAACTTGATCTCAACAATCATGTATAATTACTGACTAGACACCTACACGACCATCTGCAAGTTAGAACACCACAGCACAAACAGATTTTTAGTGAAACACAAGTGTACTTACAGACATTCCTGATAAATGATGAACGCTGGCCTACTTGTTCTTATCGGTCATTCCCCACTGACGTTAAAGTTGATGAAACGTTGATAACGATCCAAAAGTGTACCTAAAATTCGTCATGTTTTCATCTCCCTGATTTATTACCCATCTGTTTATACTAAGTCTAAATGCTAGTGCAGAAAAATGTTTAGCGAAAGACATACCTAAATATCACACTAGTCATGTGCCTAAATATAATCAGCTTTTGGAAAAACATATAACTAAAAAATATGTAGCTTACTGTGAGACCCATCAGCACTTTGCGCTGTATTCTGAGGAGCTATATACAGGTTTTGCAGCAAAATAGTCTATACATAAAACAGTTGAAAGCGAATCGTACCTGACCAAACGACGGTTTGTTATGAAGTCTCGAACATTGTTCTCCATGACGGCATGCGCCGATTTTGAAGTAGAAAGAGCAGTTTACTCTATATTGATAATAAACTCAAAAAGCGATTCCTACTTATCCTTTTCCGTACCAAATATCGATGCTAAATACTCCGCCATGTTCTTGCGGCTTAAATTGCGCCCAATTCGTGAACGGAGTAAAACAATAAACCCACGAGATAAGCACTACAAACAGCAGTATTGTTAACTTAAAGGGAGATCTATTTAATTACCGATATGAATATTTTTTATTGCGTTTTTAAAAAGCTTTGTTTCTAATTGTTTTTCTATCAAAATCTTTGTGACAAGCCTGTAAGAACGGATAAACTTCCTTGACTTTGCCTCATGTTGTTTCGCTCAGGCAACGGATTTGGGAACATTTGAACTGGTAGCAGTCTAATCATTCAACTGAACTAATTTGTAAGCATTCTGTTTGTTATTCATTGGTTTATATATCCCACAATCTGAGTGAGAACGTTTATCTGATGATAATAGAGCTAGAGAAATTATAAGCCATCTGGGTGGCAGACATTTTGTTGGTCAGCTTCAAGAGTAAAAATAAGGAGAACAGTCTAACGCTAAACTAATACTGGTGCTCCAAAGAGTGAATATATTATTGAGTTAACCGACTAGTAGTGCAGACAGTTTGAGTAGAACAAATTGTAATGATGGAAAAGACCGGGGGTGAGAATAAGTGAAAGAGGAATAAGTTAATAATATGTGGTTATGACAATGTTGTATAAGTTACAAGATTTGCGTCAATTACAGCTAGTTCACTGTAAACTAGATACATATTTATCCACTTTTCTTTTTAGGCTAGGTGTCCATTGGGAGTGCTGAAACAGCACCAAAAATGAGGATCACTACTATTAAGCAAACGTAAACACCCGTGCAAGATTCCTCGCTTTGATGTGCGATTTCAAGAATGGTGATGCTGTTTTGGTGTTCGGTGATTTGGTTTTTCCTTAGGGTGTTGTTCTATTATCACATGAGTTCTTATTCCGTTTGCAAGATTTGTCTCTAAGCCCTGCAATCCACTTATTTGCCCGTCTTTGTGCTTGGTCGGAAGGAAGTATATCTCTTCGGTGAAGAAAGTCACAATGTTTTAAACGAGGTAACTACAAGAATTATGAAGGATTTCAAAATTATTTGTGATCTTGAAGATGAGTATACATCAGTTGAGTGGCTTCCATTTTTTTCCTTGTAGTGTTGAAATAACGATGCTGATATTCTGGACCAAGTAACGATATGAGACTGAGCATCTGAGTCAGACATGATGATAGCTCATTTCTTTGGGAAAGTTTTTCAGCGGATGTTCACAATACCTCTAAACTTAATATTGATCAGGTGAAATCTCACGGTTTTTCATCCATATCGTTGTTAATAATCCACCACATACATAAGACACCCAAATTATAAATTTGTTTGCCACCTTACGAGAATCACCTTCCACTACTTCCACGAACATCAAATCCACCAGCCACCGTGGTTTTTAATGTCTTCATAATCAATGACCTGGTATGCCGAATAACGTTATTTAAATACCACGTTTCAGGAGGATTGGTGTTGCTGAAATCAAATTGTAACAAACTTCGGATTGAAAGTTATTGTCCGACGTTTGTCTCGTTATCCCTTATGTAATAAATTCAATAAAGATGTTCAGTTGGAGATCGACGCCACACTTCCACAAAGCATTGTGGACATAAGACATTCATATCTTTCGTTTACAGTTTGGGGTTGTGGAGTATGCTGAACGATTTCAAGTTTGTTTACTTGCGTCTTAAACACAGTAACGTTTTTTGCCCTTAGAAAACTCCAGTATATGATTAACAGAGTGTCAAATGCCTCTTCTGTCAAAAATTCGTATCTGATGTCTGTGAACCAACGGAGACATGAAGAGAAGACAATGACCATTGGGGTATATCCAACAGTCAGAAATGGTCTGTGAATCCCATCGTTGTTTGTTGGGTTGTGCCTGTGTTGGAAGAATCAGGCATTGGGTCAGGAATCGATACGGCTATTTTCAGGGCAGTTTTGTGCATCTGTTCATGTTTCTATCCGTGACAGGGGACAAATCTGCAAGAGAAGAAAATATAACACAGCTGTTAATAAAACGAAGGCAAAGAAACATATGATGAACCGGAACCGCCAGTCAAGAACAAAGAAGACGAAGCTATCACTGACAGCCAGAAGCAGAGAAACAGGTGGTTAGAGCACTATGAAGAACTCTTGAGCAGACCAGTCTCACTAAACTCACGCAACTTTGGGGCAGCAAACACAGAGCTTCCTGTGGATGTTTCACCACCAACAATCGGCAGCCATCAGATAAGTCTAGACTTGTGCATCAACGATACCGGACAACATAATAGTTAAAACAGTGAAGTCAGGCCTATAAATGACAGCAAAGATACTCCACATTCTCTTCAGCAAGATTTATGACGAATAAAAATTACCAACAGACTGAAAAGAAAAACATTTCACCAAGATACCAAAGAAAGGTCTTGTCAGTGCGAAAACTGCAGAGAAGTCCACAACAGTGTTGTTGGACTAGGTGAGACATTCAGTAGACACCCAACTTCAAGGTGAACATGCTGGATTTCGTCAAGATCGATCGTGAATTGGCAGAATCGCCAATCACTAGAACGGAATTCACCACTATACACCAACTTCCTTGGTTGCGAGAGAGCATTCGATATCGTCGGTTGGACAGCACTTTAGAGGCTTCTTCAACACTACGGTGTGCCTGAGGAGATAGTCAACATTATATGGAACCATTACTTTGGATTAAACTGCAAAATCTTGCATGGAGGACAGCTGACAGAGTCGTTCCAAAAAAACTATTTTCAGGCAAGGTTGATTGTTCTCTATCTTACCCCTTCTCCTGGTGGTCCACTGGATTATAAAGGCATCAAATTGTGAGGGAAGTATAGGATATAGTGGACAGCTAAGATGCAGCTGAAGTACCTCGACTTCACAGATTATCCAGCCACTGTACCTCGAAAGCAACAATGAATGAGAGAGAAGTAGACCAGGGTAGCAGCAGCCTCAGTTGCAGTAGGTTTCAACATACACAGAAAGGAAAAGTAAGATTCTTCTATAAGGCACAACATGCACCAAGGAATTCACACTTGAAGGTGAAGCTTTGAAAGATGTAAAAACCCTTACATATCCGAGTAGAATAACTAAGGAGCAAATGGATCTGATGCTGATTTGAAGACACGGTTCGGCAACGCAAAGACAGAATCGCTACTACTGAAGGACATTTGAAACTCATAACAACTATCAACCAGTACCAAAGTTAGAATTTGTATTACGATCATCAAAACCATTCTTGAACAAGATAAATTAGTTTCATGAAGATTGCTAAAGTTTTTCACCTAAAATTACAGATAAACTAAATCATCTATATATTACTTAGTTCTGAATTTTTTTCATATTAGCATTAGAATTTTATCCTTATTATCCTTATTACTCTCCACATTCCAACTAACTGATCTCCGATCTGGTAATGTGATAGTTGCTGATATCCAGAAACCCTAATGCCCTGAAACAAACGTTTTTATTCAAATCCTGAGACCTAGAAACTAACAACTAACTCCCAACTGACTAGAATTAGACAGTTGAGTGGCTGGAGGCCCACACATTGGGCACTACCAAACATCTGGAACCATACCGAAAGAACAAGAATCGAGCGCAATGAAATGAATTGGTTTGTACTAGCTCATGAAAAAGATATTGGATATTGGATACAGATAATGTTTCAGACAATGCAATGTCGATAGTCGACGCGAGTTATGACGGTTACGTTACAGCAGACCATTAGTCCAATATTTCTAATATCTAGTATCTTTTTTCACGAGGTAGTATAGACCAACTGATTTCTTTAAGCTCGATTCTCGTTCTCTCGGCATGGTTCCAGGTGTTTGGTAGTGTCCAATGTATGAGGCTCCAGTCACTTGACTGTCTGTCTAATTCTGGTTAGTTGGCAGTTGTTCGTGAGTTTATATGTCCCTTGATTTCAATGGTTACTCTTGTTTCAGGGCAGTAGAGTTTCTGGATACCAGCAACTATCACATTACCATACTGGAGATCAGTTAGCTGCAATGTGGGGAATAACAAGAAAATTCTAATGCTTATAAGAGTAAGATTTCAAGGCTAAGTAAATAATGGATAATTTAGTCTATTAATTGTTAGTGAAGATTCTGCGAGTGTACCGAAGTGCAAGCAAGGGAGAGGAAACAGAGATAATAGCCGGAATAGATTAGGCTAGTGATGTGAAGAGATGGCAATAAAAATGACAAGCAAGTCTCAAGGCATCCATAATCAGAAAAAGTGTGCACTAACCTGAGTGTGCGCTCTTTAATTCGCAATTTTTCAAGGATTACCTCGAGGTGGGTGTGGTGATGCATCGGTAAGATGTTCACGTTGGGATGGTCTGGCCTGCTTAATATGGTTGTACACCACCTCTGATTTCCCCGTAACTAAGCAGGAATAATCCAAAGTACTAGAGTCTCTCTTCGTAAGGTTGGTTCTTCAATGCTATCACCAATTTCATTGCTCGTCTCTGCATTCGATCCAAGAGATTTATGTCTTTTTGAAAGGGGGTTTGGCGACGTTGTGAACCTCAGGGTGTGGGTGCTCGTGTGTCTTAAATAACGTTAAGAATAATTGTGGGGTGGTAACACCAAGTTGTCTTCCCCTAAAGTGAAGAGCTGCATTGGATTTGCCTGCGCCCCTTACATAGTTCCGGCCTGTGTGGAGGTTTTCTGTCGTCAGTAAACCGAGATCACGCTCTGAGAAGATATCAGAGAGTGGACTTCCATTGAAAGTGTTAATCGTTTGCGTCATGTGGGGCATAATGTACATGACATGACATTTTGGCTTGTTTAGTTTTAAATTGTTTTTCACTGCCCGTACCTCAATAGATATAATGTCATTTTGAGGCTCAGTCGAATCCTCTACGCCTCTAATAGACCCCCAGATCCTTGCATCATCTGCGTAGATCAATGCCGGTGTGCTAACTGTGTCTAACCGATCGATGATGAATATCAGGGAGAGAAGTGGACTTAAGATGGTTCGCTGTCAAACTCCCCATGAGGATACTCGCCAACTCGCGTGCACTCTATTTACCTTGGTACGAAAGTTCTATTCTCAATGTAGTTTCTGAGCCAAGATAGGAGTGGGACAGTGTAGCTCATTACCGCAACCTTCGCGATTAGGCGTCCGTGGGGTAATATGTCGATGGCTTCCGCAAAGTCAAGAAATACTATTTGCACCGGTGTTTTTTGGTCCAAGCAGGGTGTCTTGCTGTCCCATGCTATGCGATTAGATGCTCACCACCTGCCTTTCCGAAACCCGTGTTCAGCCTCATGGAGTATTTTCTTCTTATCCATGTACTTTCTCATTAGTTCGTTCACCAGCCATTCCATAATTTTTATAGTGTTGGTAATAATGCGACTGGTCTGTAACAGGCTGAGTCCTTTCTTTTTTCGTTCAACCGGGAATCGATGTGACTCCACTGAATGCCTGAACAGGTAACATACCAGTGAACAAAGGGCTTCTGCACATTGTTTCAGTACCACGGCACTGGGTTTGCTCAGTACTATGAACATGTGGATGCCTGGTCTAGATCGGCGAAGTTTCTGTTGAAGATCTCAGCCATTCATAGGTTGTTGAGGTCTTCCTCATTCAAGCCTTTGAGAGAACACAAACTCTGATTTTTTGGTTTTCTTTTTGTCATGAACCTAAAGAGATGCTTAGGGTTCGCCTGTATTTGGACAGCTAGCTTCATCTGAAAGCGTTGCCTATCACTACGAACTTTGTTACTACATCTGTTTCTCAATGGCAAGTAAGAAGTACGATCGGAATCCTTCAAGGAGACCTTCCTCACATTCACCCGCTGTTCAGCATTGTTAACAGAAACCGGAAGGTTAGCAACAACCGGCAGTTATGTCGGCGTGCTGGTTTGGGTTTTGGCTGCCTTGGTCGCCTATTTCAATGGGTTTGTCCGTTGAGACTTTCGAGTTATCTTGTGTGGGGCCTATGGCTCCACTAATGCCTTAGTTACTGTGCACCGATGACAGGTGTACCAGAACCACGGACAAGGTGACTCAACATGAACCCATAGTACTCTTTAGGTACTGTAGTTTCGCAATGACGGAATTAGCATTCATTAGCGGATTCACTGATTTTGACTGGCATTGATAAGGCGATTCAGTCATCGTTATGGGGTTTGTGTACGACAGACCTTGTCGACTGAACTTTGGGACTCGTTTTTCTAGTATTCTTATTTAGCCTACTGGTCTTTTTAAGAATAGGATTCGGAGGAGTGATGTCTTGGTTTCTCTGTTTGAGACTTAGTGGAGATGTTTGGTTTGAGTGACCTGAACTATGAACACTGCCCTGAGGAATGCTTTCAAGTGACGGTTTGAGTTTTTTTGACAAGATTGTCGCTGGAGACTTGGATTTTCGACCCTTTATTGACCCCTGGGTTTATACCGCTGCAGGTTTTCCTGGTTGTTGTAGTGTAAGATGTGCTAGCTACCTTATTACTTACCATGATGCCTGAGAGATTTAGAAGTGAAAAGCGAGATAATTCAGAGAGGAAAATAAACGAAACAGGAGTTTTGGAAGAAAGAATTTAGTAGTATATAAATTTAACTACAAAAGAATAGAACGTGAAAGAACTCCAGAACTTTTCGCTTAACCGTTATAGCAACTAGGAAGAGATCAGTTGGTCAAGACAGCTAGACCTACCGCACAATGGTTATGACTTCAAATGATTCCCTTAGTCCGAATCGGTACTCAGATCGTCAACCAGTGAATGGAGTGATTAAATATCCCAATCTGGTGTCAAAAAATCGATTGTTTACTGTAAATGGATGGAGGACAACGAGGTCATGTCAATTTCAAAGCGCGCGCTTAAAAGAATAATAGTTAGGAACCAGCGTAGGGTGAACCCAAGTCTACATATAACAAGAATTGATGAGCTAAATGTGTAAAAATCTTCCTGTTGATATTCGTCTGATAATAAATTCACAGTAAAAGTAACCAAGTTTTCGGCATTTATCCAGACTACTATTTACGGAGTAGAATATAGTGCTTAAAAAAAAGCAATGAAGAGAAAGGGGCAGAAACTCGGAAAATTACAGAACCCATCATCCAAAATATACGGCTGCTTTTTAAAAGTTGCCCACTTTAGATTCTTCATATCTGTGGGTCGAACACAATCAGAAAACAAACTACTTCCCAGTTGATGAACAAATTGTTGCAAGACGCTGGATCGGGACTGACCGAACATAACGCAGATCATTCGCTTACATTCAGGGCGATAAGACAACAACAACACCCAGTTGTAAAACAGCCGAACGCAAAAAATATGACGGGTGCAAACTGGCGGTCTATGCAAAATATTTTTCAGCCAATAAGAAAACAGTTTGTCGATAATTAATGCAACCAATAAGATAGAGTAAAAATGGCATAAACTCTGGTTACTATTAAGTAATATAGTGGTTTACGTTTACTGTCAATCCAAATTTTGCTGGAAAGATTTATCTAAACGAATAAAAAGCGGGGGCTCCTTGTTACGGGAGAAACGAAGACATTTTGCTGATCAAACCTTTATATATATAATCACTAATTTCACTGTTTTTTGGGTATATTTGTTTTACTTAACTTATGAACTTGTTTGAATTATTATTTGCGGACATATTGGACTCCCGTTTCTCTTTGTTGTTCGTTGCAGTTTTTTGCTCCAAGAGATAATAAATTAGAAGGTAATTGTAATTATTATAATTATTGTTGTTAGAACGACATTGGTCGTCTATTTGTAATAAATTAATTTGGTCGAATTTGTGATTTGGAATAAACTTTGGTATCTACTTTGGAGTTTCGTTCTTGGTATAGAAATTTGGGACCGTGAATTACAGATAGACGACAACAGTGCTTCATAAGATCAACGAGCAAAAAACTGGACGTAACACTCCTAATTACAGAAATAAATGTTCTTGTTTCGTTTCTCTAGAGCCTGAAGAGCAAAATCACTGATCGGTGACTCAGGGACTGATCGCGGAGTAATAATCAGAGTCATCTGCCTAAATGCAAACTCTCATGAATACTCGTTCGCTTTCTAACCCACTGAAATGCGTTATTACGTTTAGTTTACAACTGAGTAGTAAAGATGACCTTTTAGGTTAGGGACGTTTGTGAGTGATATGATGAATGACGATCATTTTTTTATCCGGATGTGTTACGCATGAACGTAAACAAGTCATTTTGATATGCTTGAATTATTATTATTATTACGAGTTTCCTTAGTCGGAAAACGAGAGCGAGGATCCGGGGACACGACATCCCACTCTAATCCGATTGTCCCAAAACCCATTGAATGAAAGAAGACTTGACATGAAGTGGAACCTGTGTTCTACAAGAATGTAGAAAGTACATGGTCCGAGTTCAGAAGAGAAGCAGCATCCCAAAATAAGGATCCGGATCCGGTCCATTAAACGTTACAGATAATGCGTACTTATACATTTAGGTCGATAAGGAAACAGCATTGAAGTCTGTGACATTGATATCTAGTACGACCATAAAATTAACCAGTAGGAATTGAACTAATAATTCTCTTAGGATATTGGATGAATATCCTAACAGGATGTAATGTACAGTTTGCAGGTTTAATCCCCCCTGCGAGGAAAGTCATTTTTCTAGCATGGGCAACTTTTATCTGCCTCTTTTTGAACATGTTATAAGTACACAATTTCCCTCTTAACGTAAGGCGATAAGATGTAGATAGATTTTTCCGATTATGGCATTGGATAAACACTAACGGCAGTTTTGAAAAGCTTGAGGGTCATGATAGCTGGAGGGTCGGAAGAAGCCCAAAGATCAGTGTTTGATTAATTTCAGAATATCAATGTAACGAGAAGCAGATTATCATAGAGCGATGCTCAGGTCCTTACCGATAGTGGGAAATTCTTTTCTGGGGTCATCTGTAAAGTAAGGATTAGGTATATCAATGTCGTCAGGTTTGCATGCGACTGATACCTCATAGTTTAGATCACGAGGTGGTCTTCGATAAACCACCCTTTAAAAACCGGGAAACCGAACTTAAGATATTCAATCTTATTTGCGAACACTTAACGTACAGATCATTGAGCCAGAGTCCAAAGGCGTTGATTATTAGCTTTAATGAAATCATGATATTACACTTCTCAGGTATCCTATTCTAGGAGGAAACCGTCAAATAGTGCTTTCAGACATCTATGGAAGATCAGTCCGTGATTACGATATCCACAAAACCCTACAATGGCAAATAGATATGCATGGAAATTCAGAAATCTGGATGTGTTGAATTCCATTCTCCGGCCAGTCATAATTCCCTCGTAGTCGATCAAGATAGTCACATTGACGCACTGATGGGTAATAAAACTTTCCAAAAAGTAGTGGACATAAAAGAATCTTGGTTGCTGTAAATGGATTTCTACTGTAGCAGTTCAATTTGTTTCCAGTAAGTGCAATTCGAACGCGTTATCTCCCAACCCAATGTCAAAAACACAATAATTCTAGGAGAAAACGGTCTATATTATATTAAAAAATGGAAATACAAATCAATACCTGAATTTTGATGCACTTTCCAAGTCACAATTACTCCGAGGGGTATCCGAGATTAGAAGGGACTAAGTGATGTTAAATCCAACCGCCACAGTATCAATCCAAATATGGCTGTAGCCATATTAAAGATCAAATTTAAACAACATATATACAGTTCAGAAGCAAACATAAGAACTTCAATATAAGTAAAAAATATAGAAATAATAACAATATACAATGATAAAATCTCAAATTGGAATCAAATAAATTACCAAAATGCCAACAGAAAAAGTCCGTCATGTCATAACATAAATATGTAAACATGGAGGGATTTTCCAAAAAACAAACGTTCAAAAAAGATTCTACAGTTGCTCACCATCGTTACGCAAAATTAAGGAGTACTCTAAAGTTGTGCTGGAAAATTTAAAATAATAGTGCTTTCCGTTACAGTAGTTCTGCTTCATCTTTTTATCTTTTAGAGTAAGACCCTCGTCCTAAGGAATCTGTTAACCTAATATTGATTACGAGAAGACGGAGCTGTTGTCCTTAATAATTCGGAGGTCCTGAACTTACAGAACTCTGAATCAAGCTTCTATGTGATACGACAGTTAGGCATGGTAACTCAGTGATTAAGCTGTCCTAAAGAGTTATTAACCAGGTTTGTGCAGTCGACGTGTATCCAAAATGATTACAGACCAGTTTACTAAGCTCTAAAGGTGATCAACCAATTATTAATTCACTGGGATGAGAAATAAAACTTTTAAATATCAATACACGTCCACAACAAATAAAGAAAAGCGATTTCACTAGTAGTGGCTCCAATTCACGAAGATCATGCGATTGGGTTGAACAGAAACATTTTTTATTATAACCCATTGTACCAGTGATTGTGTTAATGACACCTTGTGTATTCGTACTCTGTACAAACACTTTGCGTATGTTTCATCACCATCTTGGTTATGCTGCTTGTTGTAGCTTCGCCCATATTTTTAGGCACGATCTTGATATTCTTTCGGTACCACGAGATCGCCAGCGAATATAAGGTTTCTTCTGGACTATATCTTCTTCTGTGTTTTCAGTCTACGACGGTATGACGATTGGTGGTGGAAACGTATTGGTCTGTAATGGTGTTCTTAGTCAACCTCGATTGGAGCTACTACACACTCTGTTGACGTTGGTTATTAAACCAATAGCGCAAAAATGATGGCCACGAAGGTTGTGAGAGAATAAAATTCAGGGGTGAATAAATTCCCCGAAAACATCTGGTTCTTTAAGTCTTTCGCATTGATACTGACCTCACTAGTTTTGCTGAACACACCCTCAGTCATGCATCCTCTCCAGATTACCATTCAGTACGCCATATGACTTATCCCTCGCAAAAAGTAACTACCTCAGATCACATAACTCTCAATACACTGTCCATCTGCCAAGCAAATCTTTAAACAGAGTTGTTAACTACTGAATATCCGTAACGTCTTCAAAGAAAAACTTCAAAAAGTCAGTGAGAAACTACTTAGTAGTAAAGATTTAAGGAAATTGAAGAAGAATAAATGACTTTAATTTCATGTGATTTAGAAAATACCGCAAGCATACAAATAAAGAGATCAAAAAGGCCAACTTTGCATTTGCATGAAAAACTACCAGTTATCATCACAAAGGGCAACACGGAGGGGTTTTCAGACACTTTTACACACAGGCGTAAAGAAAGCATGTTACAACAACAACAACAACATTAATAACTACGAATCTATATTTACTAAATTTCCACACGTTGATACAACGGAAGAATAACTTTACCTTCTTCTTTGGCTGCTGATCGGAATTGACATGAACGTTACACAGAGTTCAATGTTTATATAGTGTTCTTAATTGGAAAATTTGTCAACATGACGGCTGCCTTTTGAAAGGTATCCTTCTAAATTAAATAAACTTCAATGTTAGTGTCAAGTTCCTGGATTTGTATGTTTGTCGCTCATTAGAACTTAAAGCAAGGGAATAATCTTCTCAAATTTCATAATATGAATTGTGTAGATCTGAATGAACAAAGGTATTGAGGACTCGAACTCGTAAACCAATGAGGACTTTGATTCAGTGATTAAAGATTCTGACTGGTAGACGAAATATTTTTTTACCCAATTCACTATCATGTAGAGGAGAATCGTCTCGTCTCACAACCGTATTTTATTTATTTGGTAGATATAATACATTCAATGAACTTTGATTTCGTAAGGGTATCAGATGATAAAAACGCTCAAGATGGATTATGTTTTATCAAAATTACAGTTAGAAGTCAAGTTAACATTGCATATAACTGACTGGAAGAAAGCTTATTTGGATGTCAACATGTAATCAACGCACACAAAGCTTGTTACTTTCATAACAAGTGGTTAAACAGGAGAAAACAATATTTATGATATCCCGCAGGATAATGTTGATTCTTTTCACGTATTGTATGCAAATTACAGTCAACACAAGTTATTGTTACATGGTTTATTCGAATATCGAGTCTAGGCCCTGTATGTCCTGAATAGAATTTTGGTTACCCGGGCTCTTGGTATCGTTTGAGTGAACGATAGAAGAACCATCTTCCACTTAACTCGGTACATTACACCTTGACTAACTCTAAGTGACAGTATCAATAACATGCTAAATACAGGCTAAGTTGGATAGACCTATTCCAAGCACTCATTTACCAAGACAAAAATTAAGATAAGAAGCAGGAAAGCGAAACATAATGGGGCAGCTAACTTCATTTGATAGAGCGTATCTCACTATTCACAGCCAGATAAAAATAAACTAGACATGTGATAAGAAGAGTTGGTGATACACATATACATGGTGATCAAGAACAGACAAGGTTATCAGTGAGTAATTGACAAAGTCGAAGCTTGTTTGAATAATGCCTTGACAAAAGTAAATGAACTGGTCGGTCGGAAAGCTAGAATAACGCATATAAGTGTGGCCTAGTGTTAGATACTACACAAGCACGTTTATTTAATCTCAGTCAGTTCTATCTATCCAAAATTCATTAGAATATTAACGTTGCTAATGTTATGGTGTGCAGTAATCCAAGTGTGCTATTGATGTAAAGGCTTCCTGAAAGTCGACAGAAACCAGCTACTTGAGTGAGGAAGATTTGTTGACTAAAATAAAATCGAAAACATGTATACACTGATTCATCAACATACAACGTCTTCTCTTAGTAAAGGAAGTCATATATACAACCATCAGTTCGTTTCTGTTTCCCTTAGAAGTGAAGCTAAATCTCACCAAAAGGATGCACTTATTATTTGGCCTAAGTCTGATAGTAAATGTCATATTTGAAAACAAAATGTTTGTATTAGTCATCCATAAATTTTATCACGAGTAATAAGTTAGTGGAGTTAAACTAATTTTTGAAGAACTCAGTATGTTAAGCTTAATAATGTATGTTTATCTGCTAACTAACTGGAACACCAGTTGAAATTAATTTCTTCTGTGGTTAGTTACACTCGCATTTCTTGAATAAGTCTTGTAATAAAGATACAACTGGAAGTCGAGATATGCAGTCAGAATGCCGTCAACAACATAGACTTACGTTGCTACTAAAAACTAATCGCAGTAAAGTTTGAAAACCTTTTATCATTTCAGATAACATTCAGCCAATAAAGTGTAAATAGTATTTTACTTTTCTAAATATCTTTTTGAGTTATTTATATAAAAAAGAGTGCTTAGTTAATTGTCATTGTGATTTTGAAATACACTTTTATAAGAACTGATTGTTTTCGAATCTTGTTGTGACCAATATCATACGTATATGGAAGTGGATTTAAATTTCTTGAAATTGTTGTTATTAATGAATCCGGTTTTCTGAGCAGTTTCCTTTTATGGTAGTATTTATATTTTGCTGACTTCTCTATGACCTAATACTCAACTGATCTCAATATAGAATCCGAAACATTTGTAGTGGAAATGTATTGTTACGTCAAAGACATAGCATTCAATAATAACAACATGATTATAACTGAAGATCGATCAATATATGCATCCAAAGTCAGATATGACTGACATTAATTAATTCATTGAGAAAACTGGTACATACTATGCAAATTTCTTCGTAATTTTTATCCGCTTAAAATAATTATTTGCGAACCTGAGTAAATCCAAACTCAACAAACAGAGTGATTGGTTTTGTAATAACATTGCTAAAGAAACAACACGAGAACAATTTAGCTCTTAGCTAAATGAAGATGATTATCTGGGACTAACTTATAATTGATGTCACAAGTTATTGGAGTATTGAGTCTGTCGACATATGATAGATAATATTTCTTTAGTTAACTGATTCAATTAACTAATCGATATAGTTTATTAGTTGCTAAAGGTAAGTGATTTCTCTTGGTTGGGAAAAAACGTAAATTTTGATTTCACACAAAGAAGTGCATTTATTTCTAGAGTAGAGCAATCAATTAATATTTGGCTGTCTATTTATTTCATTTTGCATGTACATGCAGAAAAAAAATAGTGAAGAAAATAGCAGATTATTAATTCTTGATAAAAGTCACTCCGAAATATCAAATGTCGGCGGAGCCTAAACACCGATTGATGATAACAATATGAAGATCTAGGAGAAATAGGGGTGATTAGTCATGTGATACTATTCAGAGTACAGAGTGACGTTGATGAGAAGGTTAGAATTATGAGATTTCAGTAATCCGCTTACATCATTCTACTCATGATTCATAACTAAAAAGTAAATAAGTATCAGAAATAATACTGAGTAAAATATTGATGATAAATTTGAAGAATTATAATAAAGTGAGTAGACAGAAAGATCCTCACCAGGTTTCCAGAAAACATATTAGGAAAATGGTAGAAATTATAAGTACATAATTGAATTTGTCTTATTGCAAATGAGTAAAAAATAAAGTTAGATAAGTTTGTACACAGTTCCTAATTTCTAAATAATCAATTTACACGTATTTTACGAGTCCACTATTCAACGACGAAACAAATGAAGGGCATATAATCTATGTATTCAAATCAAGATGAATAAATATTAGGAATATTAAAAAATAAGGCAACAAAATTAAATAAAATCCAAAGGTGGAGGATCTGTGGGTAAGGAAATCTCTCTTTTAGGCAGTTGATTTAAATCTAAACTTGAAAGACGTATACACATGTCTAATTCGGTTAAACGTTCCACATCTTCATTGTAATAATCACTTGGATTCTACAGAGTAAAATAAAAGCAATGAGAAAGAATAGTAACTAAAAGAAACATTTCTTCCATTCATTTTTCTCATTCTTGATGGCATGAAAAGAATGGATATATATATAATCATTGTGCTAATATCAGCGTGCTACCAGACATAAGTAGAATCAAAAGTCTCATTTCATATAGTTTGCAACTCATTAGCGGAAGAGGACACGTATTGTAGGTGAACGCTTACATACCGATTCCCTAACCGCTTCACTGACCTTCGAGATCTGGTACCCCCGAACGCTGAACAAAAAACATAAGACTTAATTTGGAGGTTATTTTGTTGACATATGTTATATCTAACTAGGATATTCCGGAAGTCCCTAGAATATAGCCTGATATTGGTGTCAATTTATGATATGGAAAGAGATGTTTGCAGAATAGAGGCATAACTAATAATGTTACAATTTTGTTGAGGTGGTCAAATTAAATCGTTAACATCACTGATTGACCAACTGCTCCCGATTTCCGGTAGTTGCCTAAGGACTACTTGTGTTGTAGAACAGGTAGCAGCGGAACCCACGAAGCAGGTTTCGCCTTCTGATATGTTCGTCACTTAGTATGCTTGATGCTATTACGAGTTTACCTTAGTCGATAAACACGAACGATGCTTTTACCAGCTTCCAGGGAGGCTACCTTGAATCCAACGGTAAAACAGAAGTCTTGGTAAGCGTAGAAAGTATATTCTACAAACACCCAGCAATCCAGTACAATCAAGCATACAACTCTCGTTTATTTATACAACATAACAACGTCCTTGAGACAGTTAAGAAAATAGCATACTAAAATACACAGCAGCCAATCACAGCCATTGATTTTCCTGGTGGGAATTGAAATCTCAAGGTCATTTGATCAGCCCCTGCTGGCGAACGTGAAAACCGAAATACGGCATTATCAAGCGAATTTCGGGGATCTAACATCCCCAACACTCCTCCCCTTTTTAGTAGCGTGTTCTCCTGTGGTTGACTTGCATCTTGACTATTGTTCGCCGCTGTCTGAGTGGATACCTTCGGGAACGAAGAACAGCTTGCTGCTGAGTTTCTTCTCGTGGCGGGGCTCTCGGTAGGTTGAAGGTATCAAGCAAGATGTCAAGGGGAAGGCTTTCTGCTCTTGATGGGCGATCTGGGGCTAGCCGTCTGCGTATCTGATTGCGATGACGTGACCATTTATCACCTCCTACCTCTACTTCGTACATAACTCGACCAACCCTTCTGACCACTCTCGCTTCTACCCAAGGACCATGGTTCGTTCTGTAGTCGCGGGCAAACACAGGGCATCCCACCTCGTAAGCGGATTGTCTTTGCTGCTTTGTCTCTACTGATGAGGGTGCATTGGTCGGATGCATCAGGCTGTGGATCGTTTTCAATCTTCTTCCCATCAGGATTTCAGCTGGGGACGTTTGCTCCGGTAACAATTCATTTGGTGTTGTCCGATAGACGTACAAGAAATTTTGTAACGCTTCGGCTGGTGTCCCCTCCCCTTTTGACTTCAGCAGTGCTCTTTTAAACGTATCCACCAACCTTTCCGCCTGCCCATTCGATTGCGGGTGGTATGGTGGCGAGCGTAAGTGTTTAATGGCTAGCCGTTGACAGAAATTCTGGAATTGGGAAGAGGTGAATTGAGAGCCATTGTCGGATACGATCACATCTGGTATGCCATTTCGTAAGAAAATTTCAGTTAGGAGCTGTATAGTCTTAGTTGTAGTGGGCGGCATAACGGGGCTGATTTCCGGCCATTTAGAAAAGGCGTCGACGACAATTAAATACATAGTTCCATTTATTGGGCCAGCGAAGTCGACATGTATCCTGGACCAAGGATGCTCAGGTTTGGGCCATGAAACCGGCGGAATTTTGGCATTCATCTTTGCCGCCTGCTGACATCTCATGCATTTTTCAACCAACGCTGTGACATGTTGATCCATGTGAGGCCAGTATGCATAACTCCTGGCTATGGACTTCATTCGTTTAATCCCAGGATGACCAAGATGGAACTGTCTCAGCACTTTTGCACGAAGGGATTCTGGCACCACTACTCTTTCACCAAACATCAGGCAATCGTTCACGATGCATAGTGACTCCCGCCGCTGATACAGTTGCTTCATGTCACCTTCAAACTTTTTCGACGGCCAACCGTTAGTGACATATTTCATCGTCATCTTGATGATGGGGTCGTTTCTAGAAGCATTTTGTATGTCTGTTGCAGACACCGGTAATGCGCGAACTGCGGTTGTCAGATCACATTCTGCGTGGTCTTCTACTGACAGAGATGCGATCACCATGTTTTCCTCAGCCGCCACTTGATCATTAATGAGTCGTGACAAAGCGTCTGCTTGACCGAATTGTAGAGTGCGTCGATATTGGATTTCGAAATCATACCCCAAAAGTACCAAGGCCCATCGCTGGAGACGATTTGCAGAATGGGCTGGAATTGCAGACTTTGAACCAAATATTGATTGCAGAGGCTTGTGATCTGTGAGGAGCGTGAATCTCCGACCGTACAGAAACTTATGGAAACGGCGAACAGCAAACACAAGGGCAAGAGCTTCTTTCTCTATCTGGCTATACTTCTTTTCTGCTGGGGTCAGTGTACGGGATGCATGCATAACGGCTTTTTCCGACGCGTCTGGAAACTGATGTGAAATAACAGCACCTAGGCCATATGCTGAAGCGTCTGCTGCTACGATGATCGGCATGGATGGATCGTAGTGTGTTAATAACAATTCCGAGCTAATTATAGACTTGAGTTTACCAAAAGCCGCGTCACACTCTTTATTCCAGTTCCATGTGCTATGCTTCTGCAGTAGACAATTCAATGGAGCGCGAATATCATGCATCGAGGGAACAAAAGCTGAATAATAACTGATCAAACCGAGAAAAGATCGTAATTCGGAAACATTAGTGGGAGTAGGCATCAGTTTGATAGCTCGGATGTTTTCAGGATCCGGTCTGCGACCGTCGGCATCAAAGATAAATCCCAAATACTTTACCGACTGCAATAGAAACTGGCATTTTTCTGGGCGTAACCGGAAACCATTGTCACTGATGCGTTGTAGTACCAATGTCGTGCGTTCCCGTAGCTGTTCTAACGTCTTCGCAACAATCAAGATATCATCGAGATAAGCTGCAACCCCTGGGATATATGACAGGATTGTATCCATTAGTTGTTGGAAGATAGACGGTGCAGTCTTAACTCCAAAAGGTAGACGGTTATATTGAAACAAACCGCGATGAGTGTTGATAGTAAGCAGCTCTTTAGATGCTTCATCGACTTCCACTTGCAAATAAGCATCAGCTAGGTCAAGCTTTGCGAAGAACTTTCCTCCATTCAGCATAGTGAACAGATCTGCTGGAACTGGCAGAGGATAATGATGCTGTTCTAGAGCTGCGTTGAGACCTGTAGAGAAGTCAGCACATATACGTATCGTTCCGTTGGCCTTCTTGATAACGACTATAGGTGCTGCCCAACTGGAGTAAGAAACGGGAGTAATAACTCCTTGTCGTTGAAGGCGATCCAGCTCTTCATCTACTGTTGCTAATGTAGCATACGGTACAGGTCTCTTTGGACGAAAAGTAGGCTTAGCCCCATGTTTCAACCGAAGTGTTGCTTTCATAGCAGTGCACCGACCTAATCCAGGTTCAAAAATGGTTGAAAACTCTGTCATCAGCTTCTTCGTATACGCTTCTGGGTCATGTCGTTGTGATACCAGGTTGCATATGGTATTTAGCGGGACATCAGCCAATTTTAGCTGGTCGAACCAATCCCAGTAAACGACGAATCCCGGAAAGCAACTTTACATTCCAATTGTCCTAACAGACGAAGATAATTACCACATGCTGTGCGAGGCTTTTGTGTTGTGTGCTGCAGGCTTGGGCTGCCCAACTTGGTCCAATTTTTGCGTGAGAGGATAGTGACATCAGATGCAGTATCTATTTGCATTCTGGTGATGAACTTTGGCAGGAAGATATTAGGCTCAATGCATTGGTACTGGATCTAGGAAGAGGCTTCTTAGCACTTCTGGATCGCTTTGGCTTTTTCTGTAGGCAAAAGCCATCTTTATGACCGATGACTTTACACTTCCTGCATCTATGCTGCCTAAATGGGCAGTTCCGTACATAGTGCCATGAACCGCAGTGCCAGCAAGCAGAAGGTGGATTCATTTTGGGTTTTTGGGCCGAATTGGAGCGGGGTGAACTGGGTGTAGCATGGGCAGACTTATAATGATTAGGTGGCTGCTGTACCAAATGAATTTCAGATCGGCTTGAACTACCACTCTGGACTATAGTCGAGTCTCGTTGTAGGTCAGTGAGACGTTGGTACTCATGAGCCATATCATTAAGCGTAAGCTTTGGATCTTGCTCCAACCGACTTAGTAGCCTTGTTCTAATGTCACTGAACTTACTCGACTGGAGGCTGCAGATGAGAATGAGGGCTTTGAACTGGTCTTCCGACAAAGACTTCAACCGAAAGCGTTCGCATTCACGGTTGACGATGCCCACGTGCGTAAGAAAATCATCATCTTCGTTCATAATAAGCTTCAAACATCGATAACGAGTATTAAATAGTGACGAGTTGTCTCCAAAGTGTTGGCTTAAAGTCTGAACAGTCTCAGAAAACGAACAATCTCGTGGGTTCAAATTCATTTGTTTCCTTAACAGCTCCAACATACGTTCCTGCAACTGTTCATATCGTTTACCTTGACGTTCCAGTAAAGATTCTAACTGTTCAAGGTTAATTGACATTATGAATTGTGAGCCCCGTCGCCACTGATATGTTCGTCACTTAGTATGCTTGATGCTATTACGAGTTTACCTTAGTCGATAAACACGAACGATGCTTTTACCAGCTTCCAGGGAGGCTACCTTGAATCCAACGGTAAAACAGAAGTCTTGGTAAGCGTAGAAAGTATATTCTACAAACACCCAGCAATCCAGTACAATCAAGCATACAACTCTCGTTTATTTATACAACATAACAACGTCCTTGAGACAGTTAAGAAAATAGCATACTAAAATACACAGCAGCCAATCACAGCCATTGATTTTCCTGGTGGGAATTGAAATCTCAAGGTCATTTGATCAGCCCCTGCTGGCGAACGTGAAAACCGAAATACGGCATTATCAAGCGAATTTCGGGGATCTAACATCCCCAACACCTTCTTTAAGCATTTTCAATCGGACATACCTCCATCTGTTTTAATTTCCGCAACGGCACTAGAATTCACTATCTTATATTCCAAATATCAACAACTAAGTCCAGATAGCCGTTACTTTGATAAGTTCATACCAGCCGAATGAATGATAAGAAAATACATTTTCGCATTGATCAGATATTATGTGTTATTCAAAGATTTATTGTTTTGAGAATGAATATTTTCATTTATGTCAAAATATAATTCGATTACATGTAACAGTATTTTAAAAACACTAACTTACGTTTAATTTGTTAAGTAAAAATAAACCGTCTAACCAATAATTATATTCAGTTACTGATCTGGCTAATAAAATGACTCGAAAACAACGAGTTTTGTTACTTGTCGATTCATTAGCATCATCTTGATTTGGTACATCGGATAATTCCACTTGAAAGAGTAACGTCTGAGTTGGATTGTTTTTATAAAAAAGTAGGTAAACATACGTGAACACTTTTAGAATAATACTACTTGTTATAAGTTAGTAGCATACGGTTGACTACTAATTTAACTAATGAGGTCGAATTGCGAAGGAACTGATGTAAAGGAGAATAATACAAGAAATTAAAAATGATAATAGAAGATGGAATCATTATTTGTTCTTCTGAAATGCATCAGTGTACTATGCGCGTCTTCACCGATGACAATTATTTGTTGATGAAATCGAAGGGATAATATATTGTACACAGATATGTCAAAATATTTACAAGAATAACGATAACCTAGTGAATAAGTTTATATTTTAAGTTGGCGTGCCACATAGTTTGACAATCAGAAGTGAAAATCTCATTATAAATACTGAAATCAAAAATCATATAGTTTATGTAATAAGGATTGACATGGTTTTGCATTGTCACCGAATGCAAATGACTATTTCAATGTTATATTCAGCGAGATCAGATGATATTGGCTAAGAACCGGTCAGCAGTTTTTATAAAAATATATAGCAACAAAGATTTTAGAGATATCCTTCTTTTTATACATCAAAAAGATGATCAACAGATAAGTATGATAGTGTAGAATGTTACAGGGAGGTAACATTAGTTTAAATTGCTTATCAATCGACTATCTATTTCTAAAATGGTTTATCAACCGTTAAAACAGTATAAGATTAGTTCTTATCATGAATTACAACAATCGTCAACTTTTTATAGGAATATTTTATAATTTATTCAGCGATCTGAAATCATTTAACTGGAAAGAATTCAGACAGAGGTGGATGATGGCTAGCTGTGAAACTGACAACGTGCATTTCGTCCAATTTAAGACCCGTTAGCTGGTTGTACTTGCGTCGCAGACTTGATGTTCACTCTGAGACTTGAACAAAGTGTTATCCACTTAGTTTCTAGTCCAAATAGCCAGTAGTGTGTGAAGTCGAATAGATTAAGTTTATAATAAAGTATGCTTGGGAATTTCTAAACAATAGCTTGAAAAGTGTATACACTAAATGATTATATTATTAGGAGTAATCCAAAATCCATTTTCAAGTAATTTTAAGGTAATAATCCCATCTCATTATACCTGAATGGTATGAAAACGTGAATCGATGTACATTTATGCCGAATTCTATGTTTTTTTAGAACGAACTGACTGAAATGACGGATCTCATAATTGAAATACAGTTGGATTGAAAAAGTCATGTGTATATGTTTATCAACCTGTATTTATAGAAGCATTTATTATTTCTTACAATCCTACAGAAGCCTGAGTTTTCCAAGCACAAACTGAAGGTATTATTAGTTAATACTGAAATGAATTAAGTGTAAACAATTGCTACGGTGTTTTATTAAATCATAATGTTATGATGCAGATAGCCAATCAGGACAAGCAGGTAACATAAAATGACAGTCAGAAATATCTTATGGGATGAATGCTTATCGTTGGTCAAGAAATGGATTCATTTACTAGGAGAAAGGAATGTGTATATAAATATGAGTATTTATGTGTATGATAGACTTTTACTTCCAATTTCATCTTCTCAATCATGTAGTCAGTTTGCAGGTTAGCACGATTAGCGTTCAGATCTCGAATATCATTGATCAAAAATGCTGTTTTCCTGCTTGAACGATACTCTCAAAGATGGTAATCATGTTTTACATAGTTAAAGGTGTGTATACGGTGTATAATAATAATAATAATAATAATAATAATAATAATAATAATAATAATGATAATAATAATAATAATAATAATTAACTCTCTAATTTCTATTGTAGGCTAAATTATTCAACACATTTTAAAATGTGTCAAATTGATCACAGGAGTTCTTACACATAGTTAACATTCTTCGTAAGAATTGAGTTTCATTATCAATGATATGCCTACATTCGTGCGAAATTTAAAATACGGTGTTAGATGGTTTGTACCTTAGTAGAAGCTTAGTACAGCTTTCATTCACATCCAGTTTTTAAGATGTTTAATTGATGACTACATCTATTGTGTAGCCATACAAAGTGAATACAACATGGTGTGAAAGGAAAACTAGAAGAAACACCTATCCTTGATGTTGACTGAACTCAAAATGATAATTACATGTTGATTTTTCCCCATGGAATTCATAGCATGATCAGGGATTTTTCTCAAAGTACCCTTTACATTGTGGCATGGTTGATACTGAAATCCAACTTTAATAGTTTGGAATATTTTAGCTTCGTATATTAAATTATTCACTTATGTATACTGGATTCTGGTTAGCTCTTAACAGGTTATAGCCCCCCAAAGTCACTGATCAATATACTCAGGATCGTCAACATACTGCGTTTATTTGTTCTGCCCGAAAAATTATCTAGTAGCTTTAATGGTAATCAGGTAGAATCCCACTTGATAAAAATATATAGCAGTAATTTGTCAGGTTAACACTTACGCGTTCTGGATATTTTTTCACCTTCTCAGTTACACCCAAAGAAACTCGACTAATACAGTTTAGTTGCCCTTTAGATAAAGAAAAGTAGGAGAAATAAAATATAGTATTATTACGATTAATTTTCAAGTTGAACCATTAGTAATCCTATTGAAAAATATATATCTACACAAATTAATCGAATTTAACCGTCTCACAGACTAAGTGTATCGATGAGAGGGATTGTTTGATATCTAGGTTTGGTGAGAAAAGACAATACATTTAAAGGCAAAACCATGTCCTTTTTGCTTAACTGTCCACAATACTACTGACTAGAATATAAGTAATGTAACTTAATTTAATACCTAAGTATCAAACTGATTCTCAAATATCGAACTTATTCTGATCGAAATAAGATTCATCATTCACAAAATAATACAGACCAATGTACAAAAAAGGAATGCTAGTAATGATATTGTTGCTTAGTTTCAAAATTATCTTTGATTTCAATACTGCCTTTCGTCATTCGATTATTTTTGCATACCTGTATCACTGTTTGAAAGATGATATTATAGCAGACAAAGTTCCTTATGTATGTTTGTCAATGTGAATCCGTTAGAAAAAAATAAGCGTCTTTCTTCTTTTTTTAGGTTTATTGCATCATTAAATTTAATGTTAAGAACTTGACAATATGACGTGTTAAGCACAGAAAAAACAATTAGGCAAAACAATAGTACATAATTTGAAGAAAATGACTATCTTTTTCACGTCGAACAATATTTAAACATGAAGCTATAATCAATGAAATGTATCATTGGCTTTGATACATATGTAAGTGTGAAATCGATTACACTCTTAATTAGGTTTCTAGTACAATTAAAACCTAATCAAAAACACTAAACAAAACAGTGGAAAATATTTAATTAAATTAAATCAACTGATGCAACTTACATATTTCTCTGACAGTCTGGTTTGCGTCTCTTATAACAAGCGATTTACGATCAGTTGACAAGAGTACATTGAAGGATTGATTATCTTTGTGAATTTTAAAAACAATATCATATAATATTAACATTTTTATCCAATACGATAAACTTTATCCTAATCATTAGTTGTGCAATGTTACAATACATTTCCATTTAAAATACATTTCTAATTTGCAATTAACGTATAACATATTCTATACTAGTTTTCAATAGTCAATGTCAATTATCTAATTTCAATGAAGAAAGGTTCCCTATCAATTTTGGTTGATACAATTAGATACACAACAGAACATACACAATTCGCATGAATTCTAATGTATTGATCAAACAACGGACACGAAGAAAAAACATTCTAGCACGTGTAGTGCTATCGTTTGAGTTTCCCAACAATATCTAGCATTGTAATGAATTTTAAGTCTCTTTCAAAAATTGTATCAGTATATACAGTTATTATTTATAATTGTTCAGTTCAAAGAAATTTAGAACAAATAGGTGGGTTAACTGAAATGAATGAACTATTGTTTAAACCTTGGTGCCTAAACTTACATTGTTTGAGAGTTTAGACATAACAAAAGTATTTAATCAAAATAATTTTGGACATCGATAACCATTTTGTTAAACAAACACTTAAATGCCAACTAGTGAATAAGGTTTACTCAATACATTTAATCGAAATTAGATTCTTTTGACAGTGGTAGTATATGTGACACAAACATACAAGGAATATGATCTTTCTTTAGAAGGAATAATGTGGGTCGGCATAAAACAGTTGAATGATGAATTTTTTTAGATGTACCACACTAATATAACCTATTTATCAAACGCACATTTACACACACGATTTTGAGCCTTATTGTTTATGTTAAAGCTGGATCAGTATGTGGTGGCCAATTTCAACGTGTTCTTAAGCTTCGTAATTCGCCCGTCTACGCAATCGTCACCAAATAGCGCCTGACGGTTATAAATCAAAAGGCAAATGCGAAGTGTTGAATTCGTTTATTTTAGCACACCACAAAAATGGGACAGCGGACCACAAGCAGACAGGGCAGACACACTAGCGACCGAATTGGTGGATGTGCGAATGTATTAATCAGATGAAAATGTTCGTATATATAGATAGGAAAATATCTGAGTCATCGAGATATTTAATAATCAAAGCGAATAGGATGAGTATACAAGTTGGCATTTAAACGTTTTACATGCTACTAAACCACTGTTACGTTAGTATTCTGATGTAATCTTCTGGAATAAAATAATTCATTTTGTTTTTTCTGTGAAATAATAACCAGGATTATTCTGTGTTAGTTATTTAAAAATTTATTTGTTAAGCTTTCTGTAGATAAGAGGAAGAGAGCAGTTCGAAGTGTCTACCATTTATTTTCAAGGTTACATTTATTGATCTAACGTTGAGTACACATTAAATGCAGGTTAGAGTGAAAAAGCCGAAATATTTCATAGCTGAGTTACCAACTTACTATGGATGATATACACAATTTTACAAAAAGTGAACAAAGATAATCATTATTATTATTATTATTATTATTACTATTATCAAGAACATAAACGAAGATACTTTCATTGCCAGAGTGCTTCTACGTCTATCTCAGGTCTATTGGAATCCAATAATCTAGGCTTTGTACTAGTTGACAGTCAACAGCAAGGATTCCGGACTGTGTTACTAAGTTCCTCAGTCAATATTACCAATGTGCTATTCGGGTATCGACTGATCTGACACAAAAACTGATCGATTTATATTGGTTTACCAGTAATAGTAACGAGTTCCGTATTTGTCTATATCCTCAAATTTTATCAGTCAAGTTTTAATATTTCAATATTATATGTAGAATTGACAAATTACAAAGTTTCAAAATACATATACTTTTATACTCAACATATAGTTATGTATTATAATTTATTGATTTTAAATAGATGATCATTAATTTGACCAAGGGAAATATACTGTTCCATAAATCTATAACAACTTCTTGTATCTATTTAGGAATATTATCAAGGGGGTTGAAGTGATAATGGCACTGATCTTGTTCGATCGTACTAAAGTTCCATCTTCGGCATCAACATCATATTTGTCACTCTGGTTTTAGTTAGTGTTGTAACTCGGTATTTTCGCGTGTCTGGAGTTCAGGGTCAGTATGTGATATACTGAATCAATCAGAAGTTATCTAATGAGAAAGCCATTAGATGACCATTAGAAAATATTCTAAAGGATAAATGCAGTGTCACTTGTAAGGATATGACTTTCTTTTCTCAGAAAAAGAATACATATATATGTAGACGAGTATTTATTTATATTAGTCAGTAGTTGAGTAGACTTTTGCTCCTGCTCTTTATCTACTCGCCCAAGTAGTCAGTTTTGGGAGGCGTTAGAACTTATTGCTTCTAGATGTCAACACTACGCATCATAACAGTAAGAATATCGAATGAACGTGCAAACAATAATTTATTCCTATTATTGTTGTTTAGCATTATTTGTTGATTTGTTTCGATTATTTGACATTGAAAATAGTTAATCTTATTGTATTTTATTCTAAATCTGAATGTGAATAGTTCAAACATAGTAGATACATATATACCATATAAGATTATTATTGAAAATTGATCTGAAATTTCGAAGAAACATTTTGTACTCAAATAATGTTTAAAACAATTCACAATATGAATTGTATTATGAAATGTAGAAGTTTAATTATCTGTTTTCATAATTCCATGGGCTTTGAAACTGCATACACAATGATAAACAGTAAACATTCTATCGATATCTCATTAGGCAAGCGAATTGAGAATATTTGTATGATATTTATCAAGTAAATTCATCAAAATATGTTAGAATACAATTCGAATTGTAAATAATTCACAGCATGATTCCAAACGCAATTCAATTTTCTGATTCGATTTCTTCTTTAACAAGACAAAAATCAACTGGAGAATTAAATCCAGTGAGACTTGCAAGCAAACACACAAATGTACGTATCAATATACATGCATACATGAACTATTTTCATTCAGAAAGCGATAAATCATGCCAAAAATAACACAAACATATGTGCACACAAAAGTGAATGATATTAAAACAAACTTTCATTACCTTTACTACATAATTTTGATCCTTTCGATGGAATATATTCTAATGGTGCTGAATTTGACAAAATATTCAAACGATTCTCATATACATGTCTTTGATGACGTTTTCTTAAATCATTACGTAGTTCACTAGACAAAAAAAAGTCATACATGTAGTCAAATAATAAAATGACAAAGAAAAGATTTTCTCGATTACAGGCAAAAAAAAAAATCAGTTAAATTGCAAAACTATTCATTTACAAAAAATAGAAACAAATAACTAAAATATTTCAATTTATTTGATTTTAAAAAAAATATCGATTTGAAAATATTTTTTTCTTTATAAAAAGTAATTACATCATCAAGGTATATTAAAGTTATTCAAATCTCGAAGAGAAAACAATAATTATCATTTGAAAGTCCAACAAAAACATTATTTTGAATTTACTACTAGTATAAGAAAGCCACGTAAAATGTACATTTAACGCAGTGAGATTATACTCTTTTTCCTTTAGTCAGCTAATAACGAATTAACAAGATAAAGACAACTTATTTAGTTTTACTCCCACTATGTATTTATCAGTCTAACTGTTCCTATAAAACCAATTATGCTGAGCGTACAATCAGGTAAACTCATTGTAGTATTTCTGAACAATCCTTATAGATGATCAGAGAACAAAACAGAACAATAAAATGTTTTATTGTGGTGCATTTCGTTGATACTGCTCACTATTTCGATATAAATCCGTCTTTTAAAGTTATCTGTAGAATCTTGACGAACTTGAGATATGCTTTTAAAATATGACTTATTAATGCAGAAAGCGTTATAGGGATATATATTAAAAACCAAACCTGGGTAAACAGAAACAGTTTGTACAATCTCTCAGTTTCCTCTGATTTTCTGTCTATTCATATGAAGTCTTTGATTTGACTGATTACACCTTTGCATGGCACAATTAACTGTGAGTCAGCAGTTGATTCCCCAATAGGCTCACATTTCTCTAGTCTGTCTGTGTTTTGTTCTTGACTTCAGCATTCAGCATCTATCCTTTATGATATTTATGTTACAAGCAGACCAGACCATATCACAACATAAAATATAAAATAAAAACTATACATGAATGAGCCAAAACGTGACTGTAAATAGAGGGGACTGCTTATAACAGAGTCTGAATAAGTTAGGAATGGTAAATTGTATAACGCTGATTACCAAGTTCAAATGAAAGCTTATATTAAAAAAGGAACAAATGTACATGGCAATTTAACTACTGAAAAATTATACAATAAGATCGATAAATTAGTTATAGAAGTTCTGATATAACAAGTTACTATTAGGTTTCTCTAAAAAATTTCCAAAATTTTTAAGTTGGTTATATTTCAATTTCTATACATATACATTCGAATAAAATACAAATGAAGAACGAATCGAAAAGAAATATTTCTTCATTAATCAACTTGTATTTTAAATAGGAATATTTAGTGAACTGGAGTCAGAATTTACGATGATGATGTATGAAAAATTGGTTTAACAAAAACACCTGCAGTGATTACCAAATAATCATCCGCTTAGTGAACATACTATGTATGATCAGGTGGATTTTATACCAGTGTTGAGCAGTATGATATTATTAAGTATACAGTGATCAACTTGGTTTGTTCTAACAGTGACATTCGACTTTCATCGAAGGAATTAGGAATTGGAAATCGATTCATAAGGATTAATAAGCGAGTTCAATTTTACAGATCGTAAACTTCTAGATATGTGAGTTGAATAGATCTGCGTATGCTTTTGTGATACGGGTTCACCTAACTATCGGATCAAAGTTAATTAAGCAGGATTTGAACTCGTAGTCTAATAGAAGTAAGTTGATCAACTAAGTAAGTGAATTACATATTTGATATTAAGACTATTGGCTACATCGCAGAATAATCGGCGGAATTCAATCAGCAGTTAACTTTCGTACGAGTCACTGTTAGTGATCAATCAAGGTTAGCCATAGTGATGCAGGTTTCAGTCTCACAAGAAGCATCGGTTCCTGTTATATTGCAGGTACACCTTACTGGGGAATGCTGACTAACACGAAGTCTGGCTGAAGCACGGTTTTATTTTGACTGTCTCCAACCATTGAAAGTAATATGAAATACAATTGTACCGATTTATTTCAAAAAAATTTATATTACCGAAATTCTTGATAAAATACCACATAATTGATAAACAAATATCGATCTTATCCAGATGATAATAGCATCATTGATGATGTTAAACATTATCATCTGTTAACCTAAAACGTATTTTCCCCCCCATTATGGTCGACGTATATTTATACGCCTGGTTGGGGTCCGCGAGACTTTGAATGACATGGATCAAAATCGCTTGCAATAGCGCAAGTGCATCTATTCGTTGTGTTCTCTCAAATTTTAATCTTCTGAATTCCTCATCACCTCTATCTTTCTCTTTCTAAAAATTAATTCTCAGGTCATATGTTCGAACCCTAATCTTCTCGGTTACGGATAATACCTCTACTGTCGCTACCACCACTATGGAAACTGAACTGACAGTTTCGGCTCTGTGCTGATGTGGTATGGCAACCTGAACTGATGTACTTACGTATGGAGTTCTACGTTGTAACTGATTGACCGACTTCAATCGAGAAGAAAATCAATAAATTAGACAGTTGAAATAGTGAGTTTTTTTCATCGCTAAGGTTGATATTAAACATCTCCAAAAATTTTTCACAAATGAACACTTTGTATTTACTTAGTAAAATGAAATAAAATTGAAATGAATTTATACAAAATTAAAATTGATTGATTTCGTCATAAAAATCATTTCACATAGATTTAGTTTTTTCAAACATTCTATACCTAACTAACTAATTATAAGACAACAGTTTGTAAGATGTAAACAAAATTACTGTTAACAATGATTGATAAACCTTTTTATTGAAGCCTTAATATACATATACCAATCATCTAGTGGTTTTAAGTATTGTGAATAATAGTGAAGAAAAAAACAACAGTAAAATATGATTATAAGGGAAATATTGTCAATTATATATATAAAGGTAAACCAATATACTAATGAGATTGAACAACAATTTCAAAAAAAAGACTATTTTAGTATATTTGATGTACGGTTAGTGGTGAGATCGAGGATGTATGTTACGTCTGTTTTCGAAGATTGCCATTTGAATTTACTCGTACCTTCCTGGTAAATGCTAACGGGTCCCAATGTAAGGTGAAATATGCATTCTCGATTCAAATGATGTATAGCTAAAGACTATGTAAGGACAGACTGCTCTCGATGAATATATAGAAATAAAGAATGATCAGTCGAGTTCGTGAAGACCGACAATAGGAATCGGCAGTATCTTACTGGTTTTTGATCATCGGTGTCTTATATGTATTGCTCGTATATCCTGGGACAATCGAGTAAGCAATTCAGTTGTTAAAAAATAAGTACTAGGTAAGCATGGCAAGTAGATTGCTGAGTTACTGAATCTTCATCAGTTGAGATGGTTGGGACGTGTGTTTCGTGTGCCACCCCCAAACTGCTTCGACCAGCTGTTTTGCGGTGTAACAGCACGTTGGCAGAAAGCTAGGGGCTGCCAAACTAAAACATGGCACAAATCCATGAAGTCACCAACAACTGGATTGAGTTACGTTGTTAAGTGTAGACTATCTAGTTGGAGACGATAGAAATTGATTGTGTTAGAGACCCTGAATGACATGGCTCAAAATTGTTTGCAATGACGCAGGTGCATCCATTCTTTGTGTTCTCCGAAATTCTAATCTAAACTCCTCATGACCTCCATTTTCTTCCTCTCCAACCTATTTCACTGGGTTATACTTCTTGAATAATATCTTCGGATCGTGATCTTTCCAAATGCTGCTTATACTTGTACTATCCCTACCATTACGGGATTTGAATTGACAATGGGATCTCTGTGAGAATAAGGTATGGCAACTTGAACTGATGTACATACATACGAGGTTCTGCGTTGTAGCTAACTGACTGAAAGCCTTTTTCTCATAGGACATAATTTGATGATCTATTAACTTAGAAGATAAAAATTTTTGATGTTTTATGTGTAGTACGGTGTTATATTTGGATTTAAAACATCAAAAACATGTATTGAGAATACAACTGATAAATATTGCCTAATAAAATAAAATATCACTTTCAATGTGTCATGATAATTTTCTGTACAATTTAGTAGGTCATAATAAAATAAGTTTGCGACTATGGTCAATTAATAGAAAGTTTAGAACCTCAGTTTTGACCCAGTTGGCATTAGTCAGTTAGAGATATATCTTCAGTATAGAGAATGAAATAATGCTTCCAGTGAGATTAGAAATCGTTTAAACTAGTGTGGTATTACCATTAGGGTCACTTACGAAACTAAAATATTTGCTCTAGTTCCTTAATTATAATAGGATTATTAGCTGAATGTTGTGTGCGCTATATACTTTGTTGAAAATTAGAAGTCAGAGGCAATTAGTAGGCAGTTCCATACCTAGGGTTTTGAGTACCAGTATATTAGAGCCGATAAATAAAGTAAATCTGCGATTTCGAAATGGAATCATTAATTTAGCATTGATAAATTGTTGATTACTAGTAAATGTGAAAATTCCGTTTCTCAACTGCTTTTTGTAGTAATAATTTTTAAGTCCTTTTACATATTTTCTCCTCATCTCTCTGGTTTCTTATGCACTGAGTTATACTACTTATTCATATTCAATAAACAGTCTTAGCTTTATTAACTTCCGGGTAATATAACGCTAGCTATTTTGTTGTGAGATATGCTACGTATTTACATAAATAAATAGCGTGTTTTGCATTTATCATTATTGTTACCTTCTTTCAACAGTTGTAGCGGTTATTGACTATTTTAAACGTTCCCTGAAGTTTTGTTTAAATAAAACAAGTTTCATATTTGTTTGCTCTTAGTTCCAGTTTGCTTGTCGAACAATTGTCGTTAACATTAGACAGTTATCAGCTGTCATTTACACTACCGTACATAGTAATTATTCTTTATATTGTTGTTATAAAAGGCATTTTTCTTTACAGATATTCAGGCGAGTTAATCGGCCTAGACGCCTCAAGAGCTGAGGTTTGTACTTAATCTAAGTTTAAGAATCGTTCTTCAGACAAATCGTTGTTTTTGCTGAACTACGATTTCACGCGTATTTTAATCATATCGTTAGACGCTTCAGTGAATTTACAAATTATAATACATAGTTACAATGTGAAGTGATTTCGCAAGAAATCAATGAAAACAATAAATCTAGAGTACTTCATATTGGGCATGATTTGTATTTACAATACGATACTACTGATCAACAGACATGGATTTGATAGAAAATTCAACCAACAAAGTAACAGGGTAGAGTTGTGGAGATTGTTTAGCTTTGTTATTTCTCAACAAGGAGAATACAACACATTAATCGCATTTATTTTTTACTGTTTTAAAAAAATAACAGACTTGTAATACTTGTAATACTGTTTTCCTGTTAAGATTCATTGAAATCATGAATCGAACCATTGTAAGCCTCAATACACAGGGTAGCCATTTCATCCCAACATGGCACAACCACGAACCCACATGCGGGAATCGAACTCAGGAATTTCGATTTCGCGCACGAACGCTTAATCTCGTGACCATCGAGCCAGAATTCAACAATGTTAATGTCTAGCTTCAATCAGTTCATGATATTCCGGGAAAATCATCCATCGTCGCACTGCTGGAGTCTCATACTAGTATGACAAGGCCGTCCGATGCATTCAGGTTTCCAGTGGTGGTCTAACATTGATCAATGCATGATTTAAAATCAGTTTAGGAAAAAAACGTTCTTACAAATGCATAGTTTTTTTAAAGCAATCAAAAATAAATGAAAGTAATGTGTTCTACTCTGCTCGTTGAGAAATAACAAAATAACCTACATTAATTTTATACATTGTTTACATAAAAGTAAGACTAAAGTGTTCATTCGGCGTTTGTAAATGAACGTGATTAGGGCAGTTCAATTCGGATATCTTGATGAATGAAGTAACATGTCATAAAATAAAGTCAGACACGATAGTTGCATAAGAATAGCTATTATAACAAAAATCACGTTATTTCTTATCTTTAGTTCTGACGGACGTTCATAAATTATGAAGATATAGTTTTAATCATATATCAAGGAGCCCTGAGCTTTATATATGTATTTCAATACAAAATCAAAGCTAAAACGTTCAGATTTTAAGTTAAGCACCACGGTATTGACCAGTTATATCGGAATACATTATTTCTTATTTATTTGATTTCCAACCTCTTTTGTGTGATATATTTATCAAATACCGTCCTCATTGAATGGTTATCATGCTTCTTCCCATGTTGACTGCAAAGAGCAAAACTTCCTTTGAATAAGACAGCGAGAAGTTCGTCAAGGAACTGGTCAATCAAGTGAATATGTAACTATGAAATTATAAGGCGATTTTTTCGTAGGCAAAAACAATTAATTTTAAAGGGTTAGTAAAAAAAAGGATTCATTAGATTAGTGAACCTAAAATAGATAAAGTGAATTAGCTGTAACGACTAGTCTGACATTCGGAACAAAATAAATACAATCAAATCTATGATTATGTTATGAGTAACATGATAGATCGATGCAAGCCTTTGTGTGAACTGTCGTAAAATAGAATACGTGTACGACTGATGTGCGATATGGGTCAATGTAATCATTTGATTATTCTGTATATGTTCACAGATGACTCTGTTTGTCACCCTTCATTTCTATACATTTTCTGCATACATGTTTAATTAGGGTTTTCATTTCGTTACCAAATTTGTAAATCCTTATTCGACTGGAAAAGCCAAATCCATAAACTCAAAATTTTATTTACATAATAATTAAAAAAGAACCAAAAGATAAAACTTACATTAGAGCTGGATGATTATGTAACATGTTTACACGTAGACAATTTTCGTGTTTCGACCACATTGATGGTACATCATATGGATTAAATTTAAGTAAAGATTTTTCAAATTCTTCAAATGAAATAGGAGTAGTTTTCAAAATACGAATGATCTGCTCTCGTACAACGCATGAAATCTATTTTTTGACCAAATATAAAACAATACAGTTGGTCAAATGAAAGGTTCAGTGAAATAAGATGGTAAAATGAGAGAGAGAGAGAGAGAGTGGAAGAAAGAGGAAGAGTGAATTTACATAACTTTTATGATTATGTGATGCAAAAAAATATGGTAGCAATAACAACAACAGTAATAAAGTAAACACGCTGTAAACACATAATTAGAAAAGAAAATTAACTAGCTTAAGGCATTAAACAAAGAGTCTATTTTATAACTACTGAGGTTGGTGCCTACTGAAATGTTAATACCATGTCGGGATAAATATTGAGACAAAGCGAACTTTGAGAACGATCTTATTCGAAGTTATTGTTTTTAATTTTGTTGCATAATTATTCATTTCTTGTACTGTCGTGCTGGTAAGTTTAACACAATGATTTTTGTGCATTTCACCTTTCTCAAATTATTGCGAACCGATCATTTTAGTCTTTCGTTGATGATGTGACCGTGCCCATATTGTAATTTTTTAGCTCCACTGATGTGAAATCAAGATTTCTTTCTATATTATTCTTTGAGTGATTCATAAATTAGAACGAACGTTATCGGCATGCTCAGTTGTTTTGTCAGGTTAGTAAGTATGGGAAACTGTATTCTGGATCAACGGCCAATTAGTGCTACTATCAGATTTTATCTCATATTTAGCATGTTATTATTTAGCCAAAGATCATTGGTACTGAGCATACAGAGTCTAAGCGAGTTAATCAATACTTAGACTAGATCGATACGGCTGCTCCCCTGCCTTACGATCCGATCTGACACTTACACCATAGTTGCGAAGATGACATAACACCACTGTCTGATCAGTACACACAAACACTAACATGCATGTTGAATCAAATATCACTGATTTCATTCACCGGCATCAGATATCATTGAAACTGTAAACCACCGAATTTCAACGAAGTAGTCTAAGTATAACGACTAAAAGTCAACTGTTAGGTTACTTGTGATCTCACGCCGGTGTATATTTTTGAAAAGTTCTAAAAAAACTAGAACGATACAGTTACTTAGTGATCCTTTTCAACAGTATTCAAATTACTCTTCTTGATTCAATTAAATTCACTCTTCGTTAGTTTTGTGCATTATGCAGTAAGTAACTACTTTTAATCAGTAGGTACAAATGAATATCATTATTCTGTGAAGCTTGACCAACAAAATAGAAATTATTAGAATTTTACAATTTAATTATTCATACAATAAGACCTTAATAACATTCATTCATGAAAAATAAATGTTCTGCATTCAATTCTTAACCAGTATGAAAAGTACAGATCACCAAGTTTATTTCTATTTTTAATTAAATTATATCCATCTTATACGCTAAGGTAGTTAACATACAAGTGGTAACTAGAGATAAGCACTTTTAAAATTAAAATTTCAACAGAATGTTAGAAACTGTTTTGAAAAATAAAAACAAATATTAAACAAAGAAACCAATTGAAGAACCACAGAGAAGTGAAATCCCAAATGACAGCTGGTTTATTGAATATTTTGTTCCTTCCTCTACATTATTAATCAATAATACAGCTGTCAATCAATTGGTTTAAAGGTTTAGCATTCGTTGTTAGACTTGAAAGTTATGGTTTCGATTTCCAGTAGAGTTGAGGATTCAGACTCCTGATGTGTCAGGTGCCTCATACTTGCATGAAACAACTATCGATTGGCTCGTATTATCTAATGAATGTGTAACTGAAGTAAGCTCATGAGGTAAATTAAACTACAATGCAAACTTTAAAGCTAATCGGAAGCACTTCAGATATTATCTATGATTCAAATAATTAATAATGATGATATATAGACATATCTCACTACAGATTCGGACAGCTTTATCTGAACACTCTCAACTGTTAATGTGATCAGCACTGACAAACAAAAATTATTTGAGATAAATGTATTGATGTTATAAGTTGAAAATAGTGTATTTATAAGTTAGTCTGTCGATTTCCTTACAAATCCTTAGCGAAAATTTTGCATGACGGTTTGGATAGACTGACAAAAGAAAAGTTTATTCAAATTATTAACAGTTGCTGAAATTATTGCTACAAAGGCTTGTGCATAACTTTATCTTTCACCAGATAAATAAAACCACTGCTATCCCCGTATTTCGTTTCACACACGTAAAAAAAAACTAAATTCGAACCTTTTAATCAATAAAATAATATTCCAATAGCAGAGTGGGAAAACTTTTCATTTGAATTGAAACGACTGAATAATAATTTCTCTTTGAGTTACAGAAAAAAATCCAGTTGAAAACATCCTACATGAGGGACAGAAACTGTGGAGAAGTCCCGACTAAGACGAAACGCCAGCTGTGTAACTCTTTGCTAGTCATTATCGAGGATGTCATGAGCTTATAAAACCATGTCATGTCCAAGCACTTGTTCAACTGACTAAATTGATAAAACACAGAGACTAAGCAAATTAGTCTTGAATAGCATTAGTAAAAACAAACAAACATTCACAATTAAAACATACATATATGTAGATATTGAAAAATAAGTCGTTAATGAAACTCATTGCTCAAGGGGATAACATTCCAGCGTTTAAAACGAACATTACTGTATTAATGTCAGTCTGACTACCATCATAATAATTTAGACGTATTTAGACCTATTTCTAGCAAATACTTATAAGAAAATCAGTTCAGATGATAGTAGAAATATTCAGTTTATGAGTTTTGAATAGGAGGAAATACGCGTCCTAAGATCTCACTGCCACCCACAACCTATTCATTCTAAAGAATTGATGGAAAACCTTTTCAGTATTTAGTAATGAACAAAGTGCAAGCTATCGTTCTTAAAAGCGAAATAATCATATTTAGAAATTTTTTACATTATTTCATGCAATTATAGTTTACAAATCTAGCGATAACGTAATCAAATACAAAAATAGGGGTTAATATGATATTTACATATACTAATTCTTTTGTAATTAGTTTTTTTAACGACATTAATTAACTTGAATATGTGTTGTTTATTATAAAAAAAAATATGTCATCATACAACTAGGAAAACAATAAACATGCGAAGAAGTCAGCTGACTATGCATAGTTTAAATATATCAAAGATATTTTTGATAAAATGATGCCGTTATGTGAAGAATGTTCAATGGTATGTAAGTTACTACCTTCATTGCATACAACTTTAATTTCCATTCTCGTAAGAATACTATTAGAATCAACGTTGAAAAACTGGATTACTACTGTGGAAGGGGGACGAGCAGCGGAAATGTTCAAATTCATTCTTTAACTATCCTAATATTGCGAAACTATTAAACTTCTTGAACACAGTATTTGCTTATATGCTTTTGTGAAAAGCTTATAGTAAGGATCTTCATTTCAAATGTTCCAAACCCAAAACAGAGGCAGAATTAGTCAAAACATTTTTTTCTTTAGATATTGTCTTCAGTCAGCATCAGGTATAATTACATCAGAAATCATGTATTCCAAGTAAAGCCTAATGTGGTACGGAAACTTAGGACAACACACATCTATGTCATTTCTAGGTTGATGATGACTAACTAAAGCAAAATGCAAATGATTTGAAAGAAATCCCCACCATGCGATAAAGAAAATATGTTGAAAACTTCCGTCGTTGCAAAATATATTTGCACTTCGAATATAGATATCATAGTGATTTCGCTGAAATACAACGTTGTCTGTTCGTAGAATTCTCTACGATCTCCTAAAAATTTAATATTACGTACAACTATAGTAATGGTAATACAACTTACAAATATGAAATAGATTTACAAGTAGAATTTATACTACAATGGATAGCAGTATAAGAAAAGAACTTTACTAAATATTGAATGTTAGACAATATATTTTATACTGAATGCTGGGATGTTCTTCTCTCAGTTAAATATAAGTTTTTCCTCTTTACGTATATATATATATATATATATATATACATAAATGATAAAACATTTATGACGTGGATACAATTTTTATCGTGGTCTCAGTTGTTTCGTATTACAAAAATACAAAATTAGTGTGTTCAAATTCAAAGCATCTTACAGTATTTCGTTCAGCGTGCCATAAATAAACGAGTGTTTAATAAAACAAAAATATTAACATATATATCTACTAAATTCTGAAATCACTCATGTTTGTGTTTTTTCAGTCAGAAAAAATCATAGATTTCTTAAAAAAAGAAATAAAAAATTAAGAATAACTTACATTCGAACATTATTTATCATCGAACCTCAAATAAAAGCGTTTATCATCGGTTTACAAACAAAACCGAAAGTCACCGCATTTAGCTAATTATTATCCAGCGTACTTTGAATATCTTCTTTTCTCTCTCAAGTAATATCCACATGTCTAGGTGTATTTATGTCTGTACACAACGTTAATGAGAGTATAATGAGTGGGTGTAGCTAACTCTAGAATTTGGATATAGTAATCATACAGATCGATTATCATCATCTATCACATTACACGTAAACAATACCCACTAAGATAGATAAACAGACAAATCGCAAATAGGTAGACATACTAACTAACTAAAATCAACTTAGATAACAGTTACACACCATGTATGCATGAGTGGTAATTGAACTATGAAATGTTTGTGTCATTTGTCAATTCTACGATGGAATTAAATACTGCAAGTCAATAATGTAATACGCCAGAAACAATTTTACAAATGATACTGTAGATAATTTTGATGAAAGCAATTAAATGACCTCTTTATATGACACAGGAAACTATTCGAAGATATTTATTTGTATGAATTTCTGTATGAACAGCGATCCGATACAAAACTAGCACTAATGAATAATTCACTATACGGACTAACTTTGGATAATCGTTCAAAAGCAGAAAGTATTAAACAACTGGTTCGTACTAGTATGAATACTTACAATAAATATTTAGTGTATATGTACATTATATCAGTATAGAAACTGTGAAGTCAGTAATAAAAAGGGACATAAACTTAATTAAAAGAATTTAAATTCACGTGATAGTCAAACGGTAATAAAGATGAAAATAACTTATCGAAAGAGAGATGAAGAATTACTGTGTTTTGGTGAATAAAGGTAAAATAAAGAAGACATGAACATATGTTCACAAAACTTGATCTATACATTTAAAAGCGGTATATTCAAATCCCTAATTAATCATGGTCCCTAATGCCACCACTTCATGTTATCTGGTAAACTGCTTTTTGGGAAGTATTCATTCTTTTATTAATCTTTCTTACATTCTTCAGATGGACAATTATTTTTCATATCTATCTCTCTATGCTACACATTATTGTTTCACAATCACTATGTAACTTTAAATTCTTAAATTCTTTTGTCACATATAGGATAATGATCAAAACTAGGATTGAATGTTTATTGAATAATTCTATAAGCAAAGTGTGTTAGTTTACACTTTCTTCATTGAATTGAATCAAAAATCTCAGTCAATTAGACGACAAACATAAAAACTAATAGCCATATTAAGAAAAAAAATACTGTCAGTTTTATGTACACTTAACATTAATAACTATTTATTGTCTATCACAGAAGTCGGTAAACTCGCTGTGTAGTGCTGCTTAGATCCAATCGTACTTAACTCGGAACACTGAAAATATATTATTTTCTTCAATCACAAATTTCTTTATTAAATATGGTTATTAATCATTATATAAGAGATTTTAGAAAAATTAATATTTATACAGTTTTTATCTAAGAGATAAATATCAGTCATGACTAAAAAAGAACTAGTCAAAATGTATAGCTAATTTACCATGCTTTGTATGAAAACAGTGAGTTAAGGCGACAGAATTTTACGGAACGAAGATGAAAGAGTCGATTCGCTTTCTAACAATCTAATTTTACTCAATATAATACCTTGATCCTAAAGCCAGAATAACAGATGCTTCAGATATTTTATTCGATGGAGACTTACAGACTCATTATTCAGTTTGTCTTGTTCAGTGGAGTAATATCATAAAAAAAAGATTAACTTACTCAACGATTCCACTTCCTTGTGTCACACAGACAAGTGACGCAGTTATGTCACGTGGTAATAAAGTACATTTATGAAGAAAACTCAATTTAAACACTTCTTTTCTAACCCGAAACATTTAAACAGCTCAACACTATCAACGCTTACCATCAAATAGGCTTTTATAACCCTAAATAGGTAGATAAAATTCTTTATAGAGTGAAAGATCAACCCCTAAAATTCAGATGTCGTAAGTGTTACACCTCCTCTAAGGACATATCTGTAATACACTACTAAGTTATATTTATCCAGGATGAAAATACTAATTTGAAGTCTCCATGATCAATTTGTCATATTATAAAATCTCTAGAATAATAATAATAATAATAGGTACAATGAAGTGAAACAAACACCCTTAAACTATGTATCAATCCAAACTCATAATAACTGATTTACTATTTTGATGACTAATTTGAGAAAATCAATTCACAAGAAAAATTTGGTTTTCTCTTCACTCATTCAGTATTTTTGAATGTCCATCACGGGAATGAGAGATTTTTCATTAATTCCAATTCATAATGCCAATCATCTAGTCAATTGTTTGTTTGCCACTAAAATTCAAACCAATTTGAATTAGTTCAAATAAAATTAACAAATCACTTCTGTACACAACAGTATTGTTATATATTATAAACTAAAAGAGATTTCAATTAATTAAGATCCATAGTGAATACGCTTCAAGTTGTTTTAAATAAATACAAAAAAAACCAAGCATAGAAAAGATGAGAAATGAAAATTAGCTCAACGGAAACTTACTGCAATCAGATCTTCAGGTACAGCTTTCATTTGAGTCCATGAATAGAAAAATGTCGAAAAGACACAATCGAATAAATCGTCAAATGATGATGTTAATGATGAATGATTGTGATGACGATTAGTATTACTAAATAAAATTAGATATAATGGTGATGGAAGATAACAATCCTTATCACCTTGTTCTATGATAATATTTGGTTCCAGAATTGTATCTAACAAATATGTATACAAACAATGAAATAGTATGTGTGCGTGTGAATGGAAGAGGGAAAGAGAACAAGAAACAATTAATTACAACTAAGTAGTCTGTATAAAAATTCAAATAATTTCACAATCTTTTTTTTAAATCATAGATTGAAATGTTCTGCAAAATCATAAAGTGACGTTGGAATGCTCTGGATCATCTAATATCACCAATCAATACCAGTTTTCACTAAAACTTAAAAGATTCTTATTTTGAAATTAGTCATTAAATGAGCTGTGACATGTTCAATTAAAGCGAAATCGCTAGGTAAAGAGACAATGTTTTTAAGGTTTTTTCATTTACCCACAATAAGTGGGTATGATCGTCAACGTTAGATGTTTATTCAGAGAAATATATATTTGCCAATTAGACTCCTTCCGAGTTTAATAAATATAAACAAGTAATCATTCGCCTTTTCCACATCCAACTCAACTTATACTGAGTAGATCAGACCAGGTCGGGGACCTAATTGGAAGCAGATAGCCTACAGATTGAAATGAAACTGAAACTCAAACGGTAGTTAGTTTGCTCGAGTTAGTTATTTGTGTGTAGTTGACCAGTGAGTTAAAGGTTGTTGGTTTGCATTGCTTTACAATCATCCATGTAAGTTATAAATTATTCATAATAAACCTAACTGCTAATAGATAACGTTTGTATTCAAAAAAGAAATTTTAGTTGCTAAACGATTTCCAAGCTCATTGTGTCCAAATGCTTAGTTGAGGAATGAGTTAAAAAAACAAAGCACCTAAGTGACGTGATAGGACCATTACACTTTAATTTCAAACTATTAATATTTATTCAGCTTTTCAGAAACACGTGATTCTACGTATCATAGCTTACTATCCGATTGATCAGATCTCACTATCCTAATCCAAAAGAGACTTCACTAAAATATAAAACAAAGTGAAAAGGGTTGGTAGGCTAGATTATAATAGTTCTGATTAGCCAACTCAGTAACTATTTAAAAGAAATAAGTATCATTTCAAGTGAATAGGTAATACAATGTTCTATATTCTCATGTATGATTAATAACAGTTTATAACCTTTTCTGTAAATGAAGTTAATGTTAATAAATACTTGTTTTATTCAATCAATATTTTTTTAGAATGAAATAACTTCTACCAAGTATGATTAATAATCACATACACAGAGTATGTGATGATAGAATTTATATCAATTTACAAAATAAACATTTGTAAATGATGCTCATTACTCTCACTATTATATAATGTGACATGATTTTAAAGTGAACAGTCATTTTCTTTTAGTTTTGTAACTACTGCTATGAGTACACACTATCTAAACCATACAGAATTAAACCGAAACTATTCAAATCACAAAAAGATTACACTGAAAGGTGAGTTGTGTATGCACATTGTGAACACGTATCAAGCTAAAGTGAACGGCTTATCTACTACTTTTATTTATAGAAGCACTTAACAAAAACTCTTTATCAATCTATTTTATTCGTAAAAATATCTACATTCCAAATACGACACTTTATCCATGAAAAGTGACTTAAGCTAAAGAAAATTATGACTGCGTCACTAGCCTGATCATCTTTAACAAAGTACTATAAGAAAACAGAATAAATGAGTTATTAGATCAATTTGTTTTATGCAGACATCGGTGGCAGAACAACTGTGAACAGCGAGTAAAAGTAAATATTACTACAGGGAGTGCATCAAAATATCGAGAAATATAGAAGAAAAATCGAAAATGTACAATCGTGAAAACATGTTCAAGTGTTCGATCAGTGTAGCTATTGCAACTATATTATGATGGTGGTTTCGTGGTTGAATCACTAGACGTTTAAACATTGACTTGTTGGGTATGTGAACTCTGTTTTGGTAACTATTTTGTAATTCATATTGCCCTAATAACGTTTATTGTTATCTGACTGGTTACATCCGTTTTTAGTTTCAGTATCTTAGTTATGTATCTAAAGGTCACGGTGGTTGGTATACAAACATAGTTGTTCCACTGTAATTTCTTTGAAAACTAAAATTTTCCGGAGTTACCGCTTCCTCTCATCAACTGCAGATGCAGATGACAGTTAAAGTGTTGTTTATTTATGTAGTTCAAATAGATCCCATCAAACATTTGGAGAGTTTCAAATTACCGTAAGCTAATCACAAAATAGAACAGGTTCACTTATTTTTGATTCATATATGGACAAAAACGTTTCTTTGAAATCATGAATCGATCAATTTTAGACAACTATTAGAAACCTGTTAGCAATGGACGGTCGTTTCATCCTATTTTAGGACTCATCAGTGGTGAACACCGACGACCCTGTCAGGTGTACGGCAATACACATCGGAGACAACAGATGAGGTTGAGCAAGACTGTAGATTGATCAAGGTTAGACATTGACACTGTTGGGTGCTAGCTCACTGGTCTAGAGGTTAAGCGTTTGAGCACGAGACCTAAGGTCCTGGGTTCCATTGCCGCGAGAATGGGTCGTCCAATGCTAGGTTTCTAATGGTGATCTTGTGGTGGTTAGGTATCACTAGTTTCGTGACGGTCAGTATTAAACGTGTTCCTAGACTTCTCGATTTGCTCGTTTAGACAATCGTTGGCTCACTAGCCTTCTCCACTCCACTTCACTTCTTTCGCCAATTTGATTGCTAGTGTTCTTGTCTGGACGAGCAAAGTACGAAGTCTAGGAACACGTTGAATACTGACCATCACGAAACTAGTGAAACATTGGCCACTACAATCTAATAATGATCGATTTATGATTTGGATTAAACTCAACAAGCTCGACAATCATATAATGAAAATGTTTCCGATAGTCCCGTAATTGCACATGAAACTTTACGTTTGATTGTTGATTTACATTTACAATTTATGAACAAACAAGAAATAAGCACTTGTGCTTTAATATTATATTACTATTGTTTTCTTACCATTAGTTGTAATCAATTCACAAAGCATATTAGTTACAGCATTAGCGGCTTCAATAATTGGAAATAACGGTTTCTTATCAATTAATAATGATGAAATTGTTGAAGAAGATGATGAAATAGAGTAATTACATGAAAAACTATTATTATAATACTCATTCATTGGTTTTAATGATTGTGATACATTAAGTGGTGTTGATAATGAATCCACTGTAAATCGTCGTCCAGTGGCATTATTACGTTGTTGTTGTTGTTGTTGTATACTACCTTCATGTAAATGAGTAGTATACAATATATTTCGAATATAATTTGAATCAACCGTGGAAAAATGACGTTGTACACGCTGTGATGAGTTATTACGAAGTTCATTTAAATCAATATTACCATTACTATTCACATTAACAGAGGATGACATAATGAATTCCGATAAGTGATTCCATTTACAATGACTACTAGTAGTACTGGTATTCGTAGTAATATAGGAATGCTTTTGACATGGATAAGCATAACTAAGCATATCAATAAGTTTGTGTTTATGTTTCATTATATAAGCATAAATACACTGAAATCCAAGTGTACCCGGTGGTTTTTCAAAATCAGCATATGGATCACTTGGTATCTAAAATGGATATGATTGATAAAGAAATATTTATAGCCAATAAATATGAGATGCTGTATAATTAAATAATTAGAATAGTATACCTGTATTGGTTGTTTGGATCTTTCGAATAATGTTTAGAATTGCAATCGATCGGTAAGTATATCCAGCTGATAAGTCACAAGTAGGCTGAAACGCGCGCCCGATTATCCACTACCGACCGCTACCTACTTGTGCTAGTTATATCAACAGTTATTATTATGTTACAATATTGATTGTTCACTATCACTGACATTTGTTGATCAACAGGTTATTGCATAAATTCAATTTCTTAAAACTACATTTTCAATTTCTGAATAAAGACAACAGTTTTGTGCGTTTGTCTATTTTATCTCTTTATCATTATTTTTTTAATGAATTATTATTATTAATATTATGATTCAGAAACGAATTAGTGTTTATTGTTTTTAGAAAAGAGAATATTATTAAGATTGTAGTGTTTTTTATGGGGATTCGTTGGAGAGAGTGACTTCTTCGTTAAACTTATTTCCTTATTTCCATATCACAATGAATGTACTGACGGGAGTTAAAAATGTGTAGATGCTGATATCGAAGAAATGGTGTCTCCCTGAACTGACTTGAAGATTACTATTATGATTATTATTGTTATTACTGTTACTTAGATATTCTTATTTTAAAATTACTGCGTAACTAGACTACGATATATTGATATTCCTTTGATCATAAGCTTTCGCTTGTCACATCAACTATTGTTATACCATTTGCTGTTCCCAATCTATTTATTATTTGCAGTTTCCCCTATTCACAGCTACTTTTATGTAACTCATCTAAGATTATGTTTATTTATAGGAGTTTGTTGTACATTGTTCTTAGATTAGGTACTTTGATATATATATATATATATATATATATATATATATATATATATTATAGTGAATTTCTAATTTCTCTCAACTATTCATCGTCGAAGTGATGGGTGGCTAGTACATGTAAGATATTGATTTGCCACTGAGTGTGCATGGACAGACACTCAGCCAACTGATTATTTAATACGTGATTTCCTATCCGCTATTGATTTCGACTCTAGACTCACTAGATGTAAACTGATTGTTATCCTGTTAAGTATTGTGAAGCCTACATATATAATGTATAATTTCAGTCACTGGTTGTACAACCGTGCAGTTACAGCATACCATGGAAATTTTATATCACGGACAGAAAACGTATGATGGAAACACAGAAGCTATGTTTCGATAGGTCAAACTCTGTACATAGAGCAGGGAAATTTATCAAAATTTAAGTGAACTGAGGATTCTAGAATATTGCAGTAAAAGTTGTTAGAACCGGTGACAAACATGGCAATAATTTAATCACGATAAATAAACTATAATGAGTTAACTTCTAGATTTTTCTTGGAGGTTTGCAAAAGGACCTGGTTAGTCAAATTATACATTTTTCGATACTCTCCCTGACCTCTGAGGAATGTTTTAGGAAATTACCAATGACACTCGACAGATGTTTGTGCAATGGTTACTCCGATGATTACACAAGAGTTGAGAGTGTATGCTACAAGTTAGAAGTCGAATATTTTAACAACTATAAAATCTCACTGAGTCCAATTCGGTCATGTAGATTTTATAGAAAAAGATTACAGAAAAAACTATCATCATACCTTGAAACCTAGTTTAATACACGCTTCTTCCATATATCCGTCAGCTAGATTAATTGTATGATCATCAGAATATATTGTTGAACAAAGTTGTTTCATTTTTTCAAGATTTTCTTCGGACTATAAAATAGAGAACAAAGATAATGAAAAAAATAACGTTGGTAAAAATAGCATAATTGAGAAACAAATTGAATTAGAGCTAATTTGTTTACCGGATACAAAGATTTGTTTACTTGACTTTTAATCACATTTTGAGTATGTTGGCTCAAACTAAAGTGTGTAAAGAGAGATTTGAAACTGGGATCTCGAGGTTTGCAATTGAACGCCTTAATCAATAGGCGACTGCCTCACTACGAACAAAAGGAAAAGAAGTGACTATGAATAAGGCAATCAATATTTGAGGCAGTTGTTGAATGAGGTAGAATTTGATGATTATAGACTTTAATTTATTCTATTACATCGCTGAAATAGCCTCATTAAAACAATTTATTCTGTTTTTGAGTTCTTTAATGCTTAAAATTTGATAGATTTTCAATAATAATTTTAAACTTCAAAAATGTATACAAAAATTGATAGTTTTGGTAAATAACGAATCCGGTAAACTTCGAAGTCAGGTGCTATCTTGCGATATCTCTTGATTCAGTAAGGTATAAAATATTGAGTGGAGCAGTGAAAACATTTTTGTTGATTTGTTGTTGACTCAATTATCACCGGTACAAATCCATGTTGAATGTAAATTGGGTAAACAAAACAGTGGTTTAATTATTCATTATTTTAATTTGGATAAATATTTGAAGAAACAGATTGTTAACTTGTTCAACAAGGGATTTGCTAGTTTATTTTAAAACCTACCGAGTAACAATTTAGCCTTTCAGATTCAGACCAAAATAACTTAATGACTCAAAAATGTCGTAGTACGATTCAGAGAGAAGAGATTTCACTCCTTCTCGAAAGATTCTTATTTTTACGCATACAAAGCCATTGACAGTGTTGTTCTACTCGGCCTTTATATTCAGAGGGTGTTGTCCACGAATTCAAAGGGACCAAAAGGGAATATCAAGCGCTTTAACCGACTTGGTGGAAAGGGAGGATCAGCCAGGGCAGTTGAAAAGTCCTGATTTAAAATCCGTGGTGCACATTAGCATCAGGATCCTAACGTAATAAATGGCGTATGAACCTGTTGCTAGTCATGGGTTATCATGGGAGTGCATCTCCTAACGTCGCATCACTGCCTTCTGGATTAATCAAATACTTTCTTACTGTTTTTCAGCAGTTAACGAAATATTTTTGTTGGGGATACTGGCTCTTCAGAAATCTCCTTGTATATTATGCATAAACTGAGTGCTTATATGTTTGTTCGTTCTGGGCTGCTTGCGGATTATATATTCTTAAAATGGACTCTGGTCTTCTTTCTCTAGTTACCTGGCCTAGGAATCAGAAGAACAGCTCGGCTTGTCCTGTTATCGCTTCGCTCTTTATACGTTCAGTTCACCGATACCAAGTGGTAACCTAAATATCACAACCATAGCAGTTTTCGATCATTAATGTCTTCGAACCATCGATCGCAAACAACAGAACTTTAGCCCTAGGTGAAGGTTGGTAAATCGACGCTATAAACAGCAACGATTAGAACTTATGTTTTAACCACCACTCACCCTCGTTGACATTGAAGTAGTGTGCAAAAAAATTAGAAGTTGTCCAACGGAAACGTTGTATCAATTCATAAATTAATCATGGTTCATTAATATGGGCTGTGATTGTAAGTTTAGATTGAATTGAATAGATAGCAGCAATAATGACTATGAGTAAATCTAGATGTTAAACGATAAGGAGAAGTTGGTATTTATTACTTATCTTTTTCTCAAATCTTAGCTCAATAAATATTCCCTACCATTTTTTAAGCTTACAAAATCCTATCGAAAAGTATTTCTCATGTTTAGATTTTCATAGATTTTGACAGTCTATTTTCTCGTCTTGTTGAATCGCTTTACCAATTTGTCAAAATTCCAGCTGTCACATTTACGTCCAGAGTGTTATATTGACTGAATAGACGATTGAAAATTTAGAAACAAATCCTATTGTAGTATCTATGGATGGTGACTAGCGATGGAAACAAAGATATAAGTCATATGGATTCACCTGCTTCTGAATGCAGATACTCACACTAAGACTCCAGCTTAATAACAGTCACTTCAAACACAAACATGTTATCGATTAGACCACTGAGTCCAAATAACTACTAACGCGTTGGATGGATATGAAATTATTTGTATAAATTTGTAATTTTCCATCGTTGTTAATTAGGAGAACTGAGTGAATTACTCATCAATAACATCGTCATTATAAGTATTTATTATGCTGGATTCCACTTTATAAACATAATTCAATTATACCAACAAAAAAATTGTCATTGAAAAATTGCTCCAACAAAAACTTGATCTTTTCCAATAGTGAATAGTGATTATGGAAAAAAAGAATATACATATTATCACATCAAATTAGTTATTTTAAATAGAACTCACTGTACGAGTTAATGGTGTTTTCATTTTGTCAATCAATAAACTATTAATTATTTGCTGTACTCGACATATTGAACTCAGCAATTGTATACTGGGTTGTTTGTTAGAATTAGTAGTAGTAGTAGTAGTAGCAGTAGTGCTAGTAGTAGTTGTTGTTATTGTTGTGGTAGTAATACTATTGCTACTGGTCGATCGATATGACAAAATACGTTGTTGTTGTTGTTGTTGTTCGAATTCAATATTTTCACTATTAGGATTGTAAACACTTGTGTTGATAATATTGTTATCATTGTTACTTTGATTGTATTCTGTTTTGCATAATGAATCATTTTCAAGAAAATTTGAAAAATCTTTCAAAAATTTCAATACAAATGTATTTTCTGGATTTTCATCAAATTTATTATCTGACAAATTAAATGTCTCTGTCATTGAATAATTGAAATAATGATTTTTTCGACAGTATGCATTAATTATGAATTTCCATAGTGAACGATCGAGTAATTCTGGAATCCACTTTAAATTAAAAAAAAGTGGGACAACAATCAGAGGGAGGGGGAAAATCAGAAGTGAAACTCAGAATGATAGAAGCGTTCGGTGAAACATTTATCAAGCAAACAACGGAAAAAAAGTAGCCTCATTCTATACTCAAATATTTGATTACATTAGAGAGAAGAGGAGTTTTTTGAAAATAACATTTACTGCATATTAGCCTTATATCAGATGCATAATCTCTTGATCTCTGATTTCTTCAAATTACAAAAAAGAGAAGGTAAAAGTGTCGGTATCGCTGTGATAGTCTTGTTGTTGGAATTGTATCAGACATTTATAACTTTGCAATAAGTTGAAGGCTTGTTATCCTCCATATGAATTTATGACACATTAACAGAATAACAATACAAGCAGTTTAAAACAACAACAAAAAAGAACACTATTTCATATCAACTCCACATTATACAAGATCAAAAACATGCCTTGAAGAGAGAAAGATGAAAATTCATCTATCAGGTAGGAGGAATCCGGTGAAATCGGATTTCCAGCCTTAGTTTATAACTGACACAATCTAATCTAGGTTTATTGCTGTCAGTGATAAAGATTGTGAAATATTTACCCTTGTTTGAATCGATTGGTTGCAGTTTCTTGTTATTATCTAGTTGTGTAACTTACGGAGCTTTCTATGGTTTCAAAATAGGTCTTGTCAAAAACCAACATCATAAATAAGGAAGTACGAAACATAGATCTTATTAACAATAACTGGCTGCTATAGTAAATAAATTTTAAATGCTATTAAATTTATATAGGAACGAGGTTTCTGGATTGTCTACGAAGCATTTAGATTCAGGAACCAGTGAAATGTTTTAATATCAACGGTCTTGTAGGGAACTCTATGACGGCATATAACACTTGAACAATTAGCCAGTATTAAAGTATGGAAATGAAGTATAGAAAAAGCTTCACATTTTTGACCAGAACAACTTAAAATGATAAAATTTAGTGAAGAAAGTATGACCTGAAATTATGAGCCAAAAGTGATGCAAACCAATCGGAGAAGGCTAACGACAATTATAAAAAAAACTGAATTCGTGAAAAAGCTCTCGTGATTACTGTCCTTAGTAAAATTATAAACGAAATAATCCCTTCATCTCCCTGAGCATATAACAATCATATTCTTAATGAAAACTTTGTTTAACGGTTAATAATATTTGTTCTTTTAACATTTTTATAAATTACACAGTAACATTCTTTAGCTTAGACTGCCTTTCTATTTATTTTTTTTAGTCTCTCCTATGACTGATTAGTTTAAATCTTTGAGAGTGATCTATATTAATGTCGTTTGAATATAACGATGTGATGATGACTCGTTGCATTGACAGTGTTGTGTATGAATAACGTGTAATCTGTGGTAAATACATTTTTTTGAAGTGTAAAATATTATTTCCATGTACCGTTGTCTGCCTTACGTGAATCAAAAACTTAGTTCTAATCGTCAAACAGAGGAGGTCCTATTTTGTGATGAATAAAAAAAATTGTCAACTTTAATGGATTACCATTTTAAAAAACTAGTTGTCACTGTCAGAGTGAAGAAGAGAATGTTTTGAGAGATATTAGTTGGCGTTGAGTTTCTAACAGAAGAAGAGTTTGTCGGATAATGAATAGTTTGTAACAATCAAACTCCCTGTCACTTTATTTTCCTGGAGAGCCATCGAAAGGAGAGCGACTTTTATGTTTAACATGTGTGCAGAATGAAAACATGTCGGTAGCGACCTACAACACGAAGTTATATTTCTCCAAATATTTTGTACATAAAAATATAGTTGAGGACAAATTGCCTAATAATTTTACACAAAATATTCAATATTTTATGATTAGTAATCTATGTATACACATTGATCTATTTAAGATTTATTGATATAAAGAAAATTATTAGTATCATTCAATTTTTTAAATTCCACTAAAACTTTGTCAGATTTTGTCAACACATATCACTTTATGTTGCTGACGAAAAACTTATCAGTAAGTAAGAATGATTTAACTGTACAGAATGTTTGGACTATATTATATGTACTTACATACACTTATTGAAAAATACAATATTCGTTTACTGTTTGAGTTGAATTTCTGATGATGTAATAAAACCAAATATACCGAAAATAATATTTGCACAAGTTCCATTGAAATCAGGCACCGAACAATGTTACCAATGAATGTATAAACGTCATTGCAACCGATTCTCAGACATCAACTTTGGTGAAAACATTTTCACAATCATCATCACAAGGATCTCATTCAAGGGGTGTGAACGCACTAGTAGGACTCAGTCCATCAGTTAATGAATTCATGGACATTCTAGTTTAACAGACTCTAGCTTTCTTCCAACATATTGTTTCTGGTAGTAACATTCTGAGTTGAGGTAAGCGGTAATTGAGTGTGAAAAATAACTGTCTCAATTATCATCCTATATGGTGAAAATTCGCTACTTCACCAACCTAATTTTTATCCTAATTAGATTGTGTCTGCAGATTCCAATAATTAATAAGGTATTCATTAAAATCTCCTTTAAGTGTAGGCACTCCTTTTAAAAGGTAAACAATAACCCGAAGAAGAATTGAGGTAACGATACATACTCACACAAATATACAGAGAATGTAATGTTCAAGTCAATTCAAAATAATGAACACATTTTCATTTAGATCTATTCTATATAGAAATACAAATTAAAAATATCAAGTTGATAAAATATAATAATAATAGAGCGAACAAAGAGCAATAAAATAGAACTCACTTCAACAAATTTCACATTTTCAAGTAACTGTTGTGCTAAGCATATTAAATGATTTTGTTGTTTTCCATAATATAAAAGAATATATAGAAATTTCATAAGAAGATTTTGTAATTCACATCGTAATGTTTCCAAATGAATTAAATTATAATTTGTTGAAGATTTATAACCAGTAATGTTTGATTGGATTCTACAAAATGTACATGATATTTATATAGATGATTTTAAACAAAAAATTTCTAAATTACCCAAATAGTTATTAACAGTTATTAAAATTTCCTTTGAAACCATGAATCAGTCGCAGTTGGACCACTATAATAACTAAACCTGAAAGCACTAGACGGCCGTATCGTCCTAGTATTGGACAAATCATAATGTGCATCCACCATCGCTGCTCTCAGGAATTGAACCCATGCATCCATGTAGATCTATTTTAAATAACCAATTATTTATCCGGATAATGATGGTTATCGTCAAATTCTTGTTTTATGACTATACTACTTATTAGTAGTTAGGATTCAACTCCTTATTTTTGTAATTCACCGGTCAAATTATTCATTGAAAAAACTAGCTATGCTATTTTTAGTTGAGACATATTTTGCATGAATAACCATTTTGAACATGCGATTTTTATGAATGATTATTGTTGTTGTATTATCATTTTGAATGTAAGCTAAAATTTCATGTATTTTTACGCACAAATATACATGAATATTTACGCGTAGCCAAAATAAATTTCAGGTGCGTTATTCAAGCAAATTCAACCGTTATTCGAGTGAATCCAACACTAATAACTACACTGAGAATGTTTATAATAAACCTTTACCAGACTTTGTATAGTTTAAGACTGGAATCGTAAACATGTTGACCAACAGAGTTTCGAAATATGATAAGCTTAACACTAGCTACTTATTCTGATATGAGAGCACAGAATCGAATTGCCGATAGGTTTCAAACTGAAATGGATGAGAAAGACTTATTTCATATCTACTGATTAATTGTGGTTCCTTCACAAAGTTAATGTCTGTGTTTTCAAGGTGAAAATTCATTCTCAACTCTTAAAACGTACTGAAACATTTTTACAATAATAAAAAGATACAATGAGCATTTTTTTATGGTTAGACGTTTTTAGGGAGTTGGTTTTCTACGTGATGTGGTCGCTAACATAATGCCCGACCCTCCTCCGGTCTTGGGACCGGCAGTAACCACATAGGGACCTCTGTTAGGGGCAAGAGGAGTAAATAAAGTTAGTAAATAACGGATAGTATTATCATAGTAACAATTATAATAATAATTAAAACTTACATTTTTAATAGATCTAATATAAATCCTTGTTTAGTTTGTTTTAGGATACACTGAATATGTACAGGACTAAATAGAAAAATAACACAAGCTTGAATAAATGAATGAAAATAGATTGTACTACAAACAAATAGAAAATTTTTTATTATTGCTACAATGTTGGGTTTTAAATGTCCGTTGTAGAAAAAGAATAATAGGATAAGTAGAAATAAGCAGGCAAAAAGGCCGAGCAATTGTTGGCAGATCATATTCCATTTCAAGGTCACACTGCAAGTGAGATTCAAATGTCCATGACAGTGAGTTTGTGAATTATTGATCCAGCCTACATCAACCTCCTCCCCTAATATTTTCTTGTTATTCTAATAAACTATGAGTAGCCGTAAGTTGGAAAAACAACAGCATTAGACTGATAAAGTATTTTTTTAAAATAATTTCACGTTTGTAACTCAGTAAGTCTGAATCGATCTCAAGCGTAAAGTATCTACAACAATCACTGAACAGGATTTGTAAGAGTTTCCAACAGCAATTATGATAAATACTTTCAACAGTATATCTTAAAGCTTTTATTTTCTTTATGAAAAGCGTTTTCAATATTGATTTGAAGTAAAACTACCATGACAAACTTACAAATAAATTATACAGTTTCACTAATTATTTTAATTATTCAATAAATTGAAAAACAGTCTGAAATGATCCATCTTATTTAAATACTTTTTTGACATAATTAATGATTACTAGTATTCAGTGTACTAAAACAAAATTCATGACTCATTGATTATTATTGAGTGTCAATCAACAAAACCTCTTACCGCACATTGTTTTTTTAAAGACAGGATATTATTTTTTGACACAAATTGTTCAATGTTCAGCACTTTATTATTCTATTATATCTTTTTCAGAGAATGTAAACTTGTAGTGAGGAGGTTCATTTTTTGGTAAACTGATGAAAACTAATTTATTGGGGGTAAAATGAATTAGTAATAGTCTATATATATATATATATAGAATAATATAAGTGTAAACTGTATCTGAGTATGTTCAACCGAGATAATTATATTGTCAGTCATACTCAAAACTTGAAATCGTACCAACCACTACAGTTTTGCAATAATATTCGCCATTCTAATCATTCAGAGATAGCATGAGTGCCAAATAAACAGTGTATGATAAGATTATATAACAAAAACAGCAGCACAAAAGCATTACAAAGTTGAGCATATGACCAAAAGAAAACAAGTTGAATTTCTTTCACAGACTAAATCATTTGATACTTGACGCTTTGGATTCAGTTTTTTATTTTTCAGTATAATTTATAGTTTGAAATTTATTTACAGTCAAGATTTCGGTTACATTTTGATTAATTCATGATACATGAATCACAAGTAACATTTATTTCTTAATGATACGATTTCAGCTGAATGACAATTTTGCTTTGTTTATTTTCCATTTCGTTTGATTGACAAGATCAACGACCAGTGATTTATGTGATAGTTTGCTATTTTATGAAAGAGCACTTAATCTGTTTTCATTTTTTTGAATATAAAATAGGATTATGAATGCAATTGATATTTTCTAATTGTGACTTCAGTTCCATAGAGTGTATCAGTTCCTTCAAGATTATCAACGATGAACAGCATCTTCTCACACGAAATCTTTGTACAGAGCTAGCTGTTTGTCGACAACGTCTAGCACAATCATTTAACACTTCACAATTCTCGTGTATTTTATACATTTCATGCATCAAACAATTTCTTTATTTTTCATTCTTCTAGTTTAATAAGATAAGTTGTATTTAATTTTAGTAACATTTTAAAATAGATCCCAGTGATTTGACTTATATTAAGCATGAGAAATGAAAAGTTTCAGTTAAGGTAAATGTTTTGATGTTATGTTTTTTGATGAGTTATATGATTCAGCTGTGTAGCTTCTGTTTGAAAAATAACCATTATTGATATCGTAGATCAAAATGGTAGAAGCCTTGCAGTTGAACTATCTAATCGAAAGGATACAACATCACGGAAATCTATATATGTTACCCTTAATCACAGTTTCCTATTCTTTACGAACGCTAATCTGTACAGATGATGTTATCAGCAACACAGTCTAAGCGAAGCACATCATTGTCATTTAAAAAAAACAAAACAAGCAAACAAACGAACAACAGAATCGATAAAAAAAATATATATACACACGAATTATTCTTACTAGTCGGTGATTATTTTTAATAATAATTTCATTTCATTTCGTAGACATTCTAAATTAGTTTCTTTCCTACAGTGTTCAATTATCTAAAGAGGAAAGTTTATTTTCAATAAGAAAAAAAAACACAACAAAACAATGAAGAAGTAGAATTTTTAAAAAAAACGAAATAAATGAAAAACACAAAAATTATTATTGAGTATAGTTGTAGTTTTAATTAGGGTGGAATGCATACATTTAAAAAATACTATATTTGTTTAGAACTGGCTTATTATTAAATTTATTTTTATTATTGACATGTTATTGAAATACTAATATTGTCTAAATATGACTGTCAGTAGATCAGAGTCTAGGGAAACTTATGCGAATGATGAATGAATGACTGTAGTCAAACAAACATAACATATTGGTAGTTGCCTGTGTTATAGATTTAGACAGTGAACAGATAGAGTGAATGATGAATTGATGTCTGGTTTTTTTTAAAACAAAATTAATTGTAAAAATAAGGCCATTACAACAAGTCGACAATTGATTATTGAACAGCTGTATGTGGTGTATTTCAGAAAATTAATCTTCAGTCGTTCCAGTCAAGGAAAAGAAACCTGTGGATTATCAGTGAATATACTAAGTTGAACGATAATAAATAATAGAGTTTGCTTTTGGTGCAAACTTTATCTCCGATAGACTGAAAAACAGTCTTTTCAGTTTCATGAACTTACTGATTTCATTAATACGTTGACGATATCATGAAATGAAGAGACATAATCATTTAAAAAGTAGTTAAATATATTTTAACAAGAGCTTATGGAAGTAGACACTCTATCACTGATACAAACTGTACACATCTAGTTAGAGTTTGTGTAACGAACTGTAAAATTTACTCTGGTATTATGCTACAGGTAAATTTCTTCTCAGAATTCGAATCCAACATCATCTTAGAATTTGTTAAAAAATAAATCATTTTAATACTAGCTATTTCAAAGAAGCTCAATAGAATTTATTATGGAACTATTAGAATTAATTGGATTTCATGGAAACATTGGGAACAGAAAAATGTTTACGTCAAACACACAGTAATGACCATCTAAGTATACTCACAGTCTACAAAATAACCAATGATAATTCTCAGTTCAATACAGCAAAATGTATATTAGTTTCAGTGTTGTATCTTGGATTTTTAAAAATGACTTTATAAAAGATGATAGAATCTTAATTCAACGTTCCTAATTATCTGGAGTATCCAATAATCATCAAATTAGTACTAAGATTTACATCAGTCATTGAATCGCAAATACATAAATGTGTATTTGATAAACATACTCACTGATACAAAGCTGAAATAAATACACTTGGTTACACTTCAAACAATACATGAGGGAATGTAGGCTATTGATGAATTAGATTATACTGAGTGCTGTCAAAGATCAGTAAACAGCTGATTCCCTACAGTAATGATTTTCTTCGTTCATGGAATAGTAGCATCGCTAGAGATAATAGATAGAACTGTTAATTCTGGTACATCTCAATTTAATCAACAATATTACATTGCTTTCAAAATTAACTGGTAGTTATTTTGGTTTTACTGTTGTCCAACGGACACATTTGACATTGTACAACCCTAAGATACAAACATTTCAACGAGTATAAAGCTCAGTTGAATGATCATGATACGTATATTCAAGTTAAAATAATGCCCTTCTTATTCGGAGAAAATATTATGACCACACACACAAATCAATAACTTCAACAAAAACAAAACAAGTAGAAATGAATTTCAAACGAACCACAGATAGAAATTCATCGGATACTAATTGCCAACTGAAAAATTCTTCTATACCATAAATACTTCTTATTGGTTGAATTGTTGGCGAGCATTGAATTTGATTAATATTTTCATCGTGTTGAATAATCATTTCTTCAGGGAGATATTTTTTATCATCACGATTATTCTCTTGCAGCATTACATAATCTTCATGATGAAAAGTCTCATTATTGATAAATCGATTGGTTATAGCGTAATTTGATAATTCAACTAGACAGGATAAAAGGTATGACCAAATTTCATCATGAAATTTTTTATCCAGTTTACTGTTTAGGAGAAAGAATATCAAAACACAATGAAGAATATTATGTTGAAATTCATGTCATAAGTACAAATCTCGTAAGCATAAAAGCAATAATAATGCTTGGGTAATATCTGATATGTCAGATAATCATAACTATATAACACTATCGACGAAAATAGCTTTTATTTTATGCAACACATCCATTTTCTAGTTAGGATAATAGATAGGCATGGTAATACGGTCTTAACAATACAATGACAAAATTAAATTGTAATCATAATGATTAATTAATGTTTTCCCCATTTACGGTGTTGGTACGTGTGTTATTGGAATGCATGACATTGACTTTCTAACCACCTTCCGACCCTTCAGGAATCTCTCAGACTAGAGATCCTGATACAAAGCAAATGAAAGGATGTATCGAAAGCTGTATAGTAGTAAGCTCAGAAACATTTGAGTTTGTTCATATTTAATTTGGTTAAGCCCTTTTGATTAACTTATTATTCAACAGACTGAGTCATCCGTATTGCAGCAAATTATTTGTGCTATTTGTGGCCTATATTACTGTCACATTTGTATGAGCAGGTATTATTTTGAACAGTGCTTACCACCAAAGTGCATTTCATTGTATTCGCTTTAATATTTAGTATCTTACATAATTCGATGACTCATTCATTTTCCTATGTATAAGCATGTACATTTTTATCCATTTCATTTATCCGCTAATTAGCTCGGCACTGGCATATCGTTTTGCTTCGTGTGCCTGTGATTTTGATGGTATGTTTGTGGCGCAACAATAAACGCATTCAACGATTCGTATTCATCTTTTGATATATACACTGTTGGGCGTCATCTGGTAACGGTTGTCAGGACGAGCGGTATACGAAGGTCTAAGAATATATGGAATACCGAACGCCACAAAACTAGTGAGACACCGGCCACCTAAGTTGATTTAATTTTAAAGTTCGAATACGGAAAACAGGGATATATATAGGATTACATGTAGACTTGATATTTTTGAAGCTTTTGGATATAATAAAAAAATCATTTACGAAACTAAGAATCATCAGCGGAGGATATGAAGTATCCTTATCCTTTTCAAAGACTTACTGAAAAGTTCTCATTGAACACAAAATAAACAGTGTATTTTTCATAATTTTTTCAGCTTTCTACGTAGGTAATCATCATTTTCATAAAAACAGAAAAATGACTCAAAGATGGAAACACTGCACACATGCGTCGTGAGTAATCCAAAACTGATAATCAGGATTTATATAAAGAACCAAGGGGAAATTATTGCTACCATATTTCTGTGGTCTTGATTAATTCCAGTTAAAGTAAAATCTTTTTATTGATTGATATGTCGATTTAAATGAATCAGTAAATTAAAACTTGGGATCAATTAAATATGAAGAAACCATTGCTTAAACCGAAATGTACACTGTTTTTGCTTGTCAAATATCAGAAACAGGTCTAAACAGAAGAACTTAAAGTAGCCTTGGTTAAAAAAGTAAAGGAAGCGCTAGAATAGAAAATAAGTAGAAATACAGAATTCTATGATAAGATATAAGAATAAGTGAATAAAGTGCATTAAATATGTTCATTTCATCTTTGGAGAAGAGAATGCTTCCAAATAATACAACATAACTCGAAAACGATTCTGAAAGTGTAATTATGTGAACAAATTTTCACTTACGACATTTTCTTCGAAGTAAATATAATAAACGATATCATCTACTTATAAGTTAAAGAGTAGTTAAAAACGTCCAGATCTATTTTGAATCAAAGACGTCGCAAGAAAAGCATGGCTACACCCTTCTTAACTTACAAAATGAGAAAAGGCTGAAAAGAAAAACAACACAATTTCAATAATCAATATATGCATATATATGTATATATATGAAACTTACTCAATGTATTCGACGAGCTGGAAAAGTTTACAATGTCCTTCATATTTAACAAAATCTCTGCTAAATTGTTTACATTGTAAAACAATGACTAATTCCATCAACAACTGCTTAAACGAGACTTGCGAATGATGTAACTGGAAACTAATATTACTCACAGGCGGATTAGTAGTAATATTGTTATTTTGAACCAAACAATCTAATGTTTGATTTAAATTTGAAATAAACTTCTCCACTGTTCTACTCTATATGTAAGTAAATAGATGAAAGGACACAATGAAACAATGTTTATTAAATGTTATTTAGAAATTAAAACAACTTTATTATACATGAACTCGCACCGACGCTTTCTATTGGATCCGATCATCTGTCATACTGTAAGATGTATTCCCTAACGTGTTATTCAAACAAAATATGCCTAAAATATATGAGTTAAAAGGGAAGAAATGAAAATTTTTTGGTTCGAGATTGATAAAAATACAGATTATATGGTATTGTTCTTGAGTTTAAGTTAATATCGATTAGAAGACTGAGTGGACAGTATAAATTATTGAAAGAACTGAATTTATATCTGAATTACTTATAAGTAGTCACATTCAAACACGTTATCGTTAGGCTTCTGAAATCAGCTAAGCAAAATTTGAATAATACTCATTTGTCAAAACCAACTGACTCACGATTTAATATCTATCATAAATATTACGGTTTTAAAAGGAGACAAGCATAATCATAAACTATCTATCCCCTATTGGAACACATATATTTTGAAGTGATTCTATGAATGAATTAGTTGAACGATCGATACCTGTACACACGTTAACGCAAAAAGTGCTACACAGATAGATATTCATGAAATAAACAATATCTCATGTTATTATTATTGTTATCAAATTTTAAAAACCAATCGATATAATTTGATCAAAGTAATCTGGTTGAGTTTGGTTAAATTTTTAGGTTATATTCGCCACAGATCGATGACTATCGGATTACCATTGAAAAGTAAAAAAACAATGAAGTGCTTTAACTTTCTTCCATATGTTTTTGAAGTTCCGATGAATATTTGCAACTGACAGAATCCAGATATTATGAAGGTGGCACAGATATCGTCAATGGCATTGGATAGTCGTCGAGCTGTAATGCAAATTGACAGAAGTTGAAACTGCAGCACTGGACCCCGACCCAGTGGAATAATGGTTAGGTGCTCGCCTCAATAACTGTAGGTTGTGAGTCTCTTATCTGATTGAGCCATGAGTTTATGCTGATGAATAGTTGCAAACTATGCTGAAAAGGCTTTCCAAGACTCATAGGTTCTTAAAGAGGACCAATGAACGGCTGTTTTGTTCCACAATTTCTGGTTCCAATCTATACGATTTCTGGAAATTCGGGTCTAGAAAGTTTAACTAGATTTCGAAAGTTCACCTTTTCGAATTAAGTCGATTTTCGATGGAGAACGATCATTAGCAACTGCACCGATTTATATTGCACGTTACTTAGGTATATGTTATTATACAAGTCAAATGGTTAGATCATAATACGTAGAGGATATAGGCAAATTTGAGTACGTAGATATAACTCCTACGTATAAATGAAGAACTAGTTGACTAATTCTAATAAAATGAAATTAAAGAGATATACCCTATTAAATTATGATTGTTATTTAAAATAAACTAACATATTCACATACATACATGACCTAGGTGAAAAGGTAAGCGATAATAAATAGTCTTTGGGTATCACTTATAAGGTATAATACACGTATCTATAATTATTTTAGGTGTTCTCTGACAGTCAGCAGAAAACCTTGAACCGTAGTTTTTTGCTAGTTAGTACTTGTCAGCAAGTCATAAGTTCAATCTTGGTTGACAGAATCCAATCAGCACTAAGTACCAAAGAAACATGACATTAGTCGCTACTTAGTGATCAGTAACTTTCTCAGTCCTAAAGTAGGTCGGTTTCTACATGAATTGCTTACTAGCAATATCTTACACAGTGGAAGTGGGTGGTATAGAGATTATCAGTTCCCTAAATATTGTAAGCACATCTTAAGGATGAATACAAGCGGATACGAAAACTATATTCAAAGTTTCCTATCGACTAACTCCAACCACGTGAAATTTCAATAAAGTATAAGCGATTTCAAGTCACCTATACTTGTATCCACTACAAATTAACAATGAAAAAAAGAACAAGATTCATTTAATTAATACTAATTTGCGCAATTTTCACTTTTGTTTCACTAAGCACTTGAATAATGTTTAAGGATGAAACCAAGTTACGATGATTTAAACCTGAATGGTTTTCTAAATAGTTTCAGCATGTAACGAGACCAATATTCAGACTACATATAGAGTACAAAATAAAATTATCTAAACCAACTGATAAGATTGGGTATTCAAATACCCAGTATAGATGTGTTTTCATATGTATGCTATACAGAATAGCATAATTATAGTTTAGCAAAAAAAATTTTTAACATGTGAATCAGTGAGTCATTTAATTGACAAGTGATGAGAATAAAGTGCACATAACAATATCAAACATTGAAAAGTATTCAGCCTACAGTTTTATAGAGTAAAGTTATGAACTTGATTACTTTCTTACTAACATATACAATGCAGTTGTGTTTGTTGTTGGAACAGCAAGAGGAAATATACGCTGTTAATGTGTATTGAAATGAGAATGAAACAAGTGTTTATTAAATTGTGATTTATGTTGAATATGTAAAATTCAATGGACTTTGAGCTAGTGGATATTATTATCAAATAAAAATAACTGATACCATTCAAAATTGTGATAAAAAACAGTGTTAATGAATTATTTCTGGTTTCCATTTGTTTAGAATTTTACTCTTAATTCATATAACAGGAATTCCAAATTCATCGAAATCAGCTTTAATTCATTATTCAACATGTACTTATTATCTTTTTATTGAATATATGATGATTAAATATTATCAATCAGTTTAAAAATTTAATCATTACATGTTTCATTTTAAACAAAAATTGTAAAACAGTTTAACAACTTATTGCCCACAGACGACAAGTGGCTTTTAGCTATACAACTCTCATGGCATTTGTATAAACAGATACAAATTAATTCGACAATAAACAAATAAATGGTTTGTGAAAAATAAGCCACATATTGTTTTACACCTATGACACGCATTGACCAACTTCATAAAGAAATAACTTTTAATAAAAAGACTGGATTAGATGCATCGAAAATATCTTTCTTTCTTGAAATAGCCACAGGAAGTCATCACATCATGGGATGATTTCATCAGTAAATAATTTCTTATTTAATTAAATTGTCTCATTGCGTTTTCGAATACATTTAATTCCAGTTAGTTACTATTTGGAGTGTTATTTCTTATGATTTACTTACTGACTGGAGAGAAGACAGTTTGTTTATATTAAAAAATAATTGATACAACGCTTTACAACTGAAAATATTGTGTCGATTTTAATGAAATAATAACAATAAATTATTGTATTGTATTATTAGGTTTGATTCGTGAAGAGCGAATTCCGCACTAAAAAAATGGGACAGTTAAGAGATAAGCTACGTGTCTGTGAATATGTAGCGCATCTGTTACTGAATGTTCAATATATGCGTTGTACCAAGGATTTCCAGATAATTTTCCATTCATGTAATAAGTGCATGCTGCATATAAGAGCATAATTCTCACTAGAGACTTCACAACAAATTATTTGTTTGAGATCATTTACTGTTTTTCATTTGGTAAGTTGGGATGCGCTACAGTTATATGCTTATAGAATATAGCTTTAGATGATTGTAATGAAACTCCTAGAGGAAACCATACTTTTAAATACAACACTCACTTAAATAAGTAAACGAAAAAACTGCTTAGAAGTGTTAGATATGACTCTTTCACGGAATGCTGACGAAAAGGATAATCAATTTTATACCATATTGGAACGTTTTTGTCAAAAATTCATGAATCAGTTCAGTAAAACAAATGAAGCAGTAAAATACTTGTAATCATTCAAGCTCTTTACAACGATAAACTGTTTGGTAATATATGGAGTAAGAATACCATAAGAATGAATAATTAGGCAATCAATTTTAAAACGAAAATATATCAATTACACTACATGTAGTAGCAGTGGATTGTATATACGTAAACTTAATGAACACGTCTTAGTTTCATGAGTTTATAAATGACCTATTAGACTAACGTCTAACAAACATTGATATACCAAATGAACTGAACAAGTTAGTGACTATTTGAACTCATGGTAGTTAGGTGGATGGCACGTTAGCATCTGAGTTGAAAGATGCTGGGTTCGAGTTTCAATTAAACACTAATACTGGCATAGAGATATGTCTAGCTAATAAGACAGGACAAAACACGAGTCCTGAATAACACTGCTAGCTATAATCCTTCTGTTTTTATATAGCTTGCATCACAGATTTTCTATTGAGATTATTGATATAATGGATGGATTAAAATATTTTTCTCACTTGTACAAGATATGGCTATACTGAGATAATGAGAAAGGTGAGCGCTGGATTTAACACTCGGATGATCCACTGCACAGAGACTAGATCATGTTACGCCAAAAATAAAGAGTCAGATTAATGCCACACACGATCACAAAACGTCACACTCAGTGAGTCTGGATTAAAAATTAATAAAGAAAAAGAAATCACATTTGGAATGGTTGATAAACTGAGTTCCTATTTTGTGACACTCGGTGACCAATCGTATTCGCCTCCAGTACTATACAACAATAATTCAATCCGGATTTACTTATACCTACAAAGATTGATCGAATTCCAGTCCTTAATTGTAACAAAAACGGGACAAATCAAACCTATCCGAATAATCATGCGTTTATCAATAATCTGTTTTAATCAAACATGTAAGGATAATAACAAATATTTTGATTAATTTTTTAAAATGACAGTCCACTTTTTGAGCAGAAAATAGCGAAATTCATAAAAATTCGACAATTAGTATTTAGAAAAACATTCTTTTCTAAAATATTCAAAGATCAACAATCTCAACATTAGAAGTAATAAGAAATAAAATTTTTCTTCATGAAAAACAATCAATACTCGTTGTTTATATACATTTCACAGTATCATGTTGTGTCAGTATAAATTTTAAAATAAATAAGCACTAACGCTATAAAGTTTATAAATCTCCAAATTTATCCTGTATTGATTTACACAAACTTTACAATATACATAACATTCTAAATTTACAATTTATATTTTCATCCGTTAAACACAAATTATTAGACATGTTTTTATAAATTAGACAGATTCATCAAATATGAATTGTGCAGTCTTAGTGTACATTCGATGGTCAAGTTTCCATTTAGCCATATATATATATATATATATATATATATATATATATATATTAGTTCTAATGTATCTAGGGTAAAGCATAAGGAAGGTAGATGTCACAAGATTATTCAATGTCACTTAAAAAAGTTGACTGTAAAAGAGTTTTCTGATGAAATTGTATAATAAGACATTAATAAATAATTTTGTTATTTTAAGGATGATGTTATTTAAAAGGATGATTAATATAGATTATACTAAAATGTATACAACCTACAACGTGACTTACAGGCAGAATTCAGTGGATAGGCAGTACAGTGTCACCCTGAAGTTACTGCGGAAGCGAAGAATGTCGGATCCAGATGAATGACTGGATCAGAGTGTTTTAAACACTAAAAGACAGCCAATCGTTCGCTTGTTTTGTAAGCGGAAGTTTTAAGATTAATATGCAAACATTTTGCTAGTAAACTGGGTCTTTTTCAAATTAAATCAGAGATTCCATCTGGCCTTACAGTCTGCGTTCATAACAATATACATAAAGTGAACGGGTCTATTGCACCACTTTCTTTATAAATTACCTGAAAACTTTCGAAACAAATAACAAAATGTTTAGTCTATTCATATACTCCTGATGTATATGTAATATCACAATGATCTAGTGTGGTAACAAAAATGATCATCGAGAATTGGCTTCATTTAGCTATTCATCGATATACGGGAACAATTAGATAGTTCCGTCACTCATTCTTCCTATTCAGGACTGCTTAAGCATGGATATTATTCAACTATGAAGTCAGAATACTTTACTAATGTAAATATTGCAAAATTGAGGAGTCAGTAAACGAAGACTTTGCATCTGTTCATGAAGTTATTGACATTTGATCCGGTCAGTGTTCATAGGTTCGAAACTACCTGGTTAAGGACTGTGTGATTATCATAGCAGCTGTACACTTTGTGATTGGTTCTGAGTCATGTCACTTAATGATGCATATGAATTCACTCTTTTTCTCCCCATGAATATTGGGTCGTAAAATCATTTCACACTTTTTATTTCGGGGAGTTATTTCATCAATATTAAATCGTAGTGTCTATTCCTAACATTTCATAATACTACACTAAAATTTGTCTTAATTCTTTATCTAATTGTGTGTAGCAACATGAACCGATGAGTAAATGCGTCAGGTTATATGTTGGTAATAATGATTAATTGATTGTAAAACAAAGTTTTAAAAAGTGCCGTGTAAGTTGAAGAGGTGTGATTCCCAGAACTCAATTAGAGAGACCCTAATTTTGTAATTTTATCCTGAAATTTCGAAGTTTTATGTTTTCGCGCCAAGAGACGCTTAGTTGACCGACAGCTTACATTTTCCACTCGGAAATCTTTGACTGTCGTTGGTTGACGGAGATTTTTACTGTGCTATTTTGTGGCTTTCCTAAAAGCGTTTCTGTCATTGTATAAAAAAGCTTGATTTGTGTACTTAGCAATCTCGTATTTTCTGTGTGGTTGTAGAATACGTTCTCTATGCCTTATCAAGACTTCTCGCTCTAGTTAACAGGGCCGGGGACAATCGGATTAGAATAACCTATTGAACATATTCAATGGTTCTTCAAAAAACTATAAATTATGTAAGTATATAATAAGTATCATTTTATGATGAATTTTGAATTCTTTTCTAAATATCTCTATTTAATAGGAAATCAATGCATAAACTACTCACAATTATTACATTATTACACAAAAGTTCGTCTGAAAGCACAGCTAAAATATAGAATAAAACCAATATAAGTAACTCAAATTGATAGATACTAATATTGGAGTAATTAGAAAACATGAATAATTGTGAAGTGTTTATACGAACCTTAATTGAACTGTTTGAAAATACACTCATTCTTAAGGTAATACAATTTTTGAGTACTCGGTTATTTACAAAATATTTTGTGTTTAATATTCACCGCATACTGGTATCAGCCGAAATGAAAATCATTCAAAATTAAAAACATGTTGATCAGTGCAATTCATTCACGTTTACGTTTCCAATCCTAGATACTACAATTCTTGAGGACATCAAGCTCAAATATATATATATATATATATATATATATGTCCATACTGTAAAGAATGCTTGGTTAGTACCATTGGAAATGGGATTATTGATAAATTTCGAAGATTGCAAGGTAGAATTAAATGACTGATAACTAGACATTTGAAATGGTGGAGAAAATTTGTAGCTCAGGTGGATAACATTTACATATACCTTTTTTTAATTTTAACAAAGTTTCACTAAATAGATAAATTCATACATAGAGTTCCTTTTATTATATGGAAGAGAGCAAAAATAAAGATTGCTGACGAATAATAAGAATTTATTTCATTTTGTTAAGTTCGCATCAGCTGCTTACTATCTATAATATTTTAAAATCAAAATTACCATAGAAACTGACATACTAACAAATACGCAGGTGATAAGAAATGAATATGTGTATCATGCGTTAATTCTGGTCTTTACTCGCTTAAAGACTGTATATGGAGAAAACACAATATATTTAATTCAAAAATTCCACCAGCACAAATTAAATAGTTGTCATAAAATTTAGAATATTATATTGGATGATCTAACTGTACAACTATTTCATCTCATTTAGTTAGTTTCAAGTAATACTGAACCTGTCAAATATTTGTTTCACTTCATGGTGTCACTTCATATAAGTACAGAGAACTTGTCACGATGAATACCAAAGCATTAGTATCAGCAATAATATGAAATTATTCGTTCTAGAGCAAATGATTCGGTGAAAAAGAATCAACTCACAAAATCAAAAATAGAAAATAATTTCTGAACTCAGGATCCCAGACATAAAAAAAAGGAGCGATTCTGATTTATTGCAACTGATTCAGAACTGTGTCACTCAGAACCTCAGATTGTTTGTTACAGAAACCACATGAACCTTATCCAGATAATCGTCACCTACCAAAGTGGCTTCTACGAATATTCAACAACTCCATGAGCTGGTGCAACATGTTGGTTTGAATCATCTAACATTTTCCAACTTACTACTTACTAGTCAAATAACATTATGAATCGAGGTAGGCAGTAATTTGAGATCGGTCATTTCTAAGTATTTATCACATAATCCAGTTTTTTAATTAACTAACGATAGTTCTCATGCAGAAACATAGTCATGATAACAGTTTTCTCACTGACGTTACCTCAGTGACGCTTATCGCTACGTAGTTGGTTGTTCCCACTCTTTAGTTGGTTTCTGTATGCTACAAATTCGACTAAACATTTTAAACAACAAACTCCTTTAGAAATTCCGACTCCTTGCTACCTTCTATAGCGTTCGGGAGTATTGCTGACGGGTCGTGTATCGATCACCCAGTTAATCAAGTTTGGTTTAGATCCTGTTCATATGATAAGAACTACTTAATCGTTTGTAATTAGAAACTACCGTAGGCAGATATAGAAAAACGTGCTAGTCATACATAATTCAAGAATCTCAGTTGACAGGGACTCACTACCATGTCGAGTGATTTAACGTGTAATTTCCGCTTTACCGAGAACGTTCAATGGTACAAATACTTTTAATTCTTGCCGAAAACACTTAAATAAAACCTTTACAGTCCATGATGACTTAAGCCATTCATTGGATACTATTTTAAATGAAGATTGATTCGTGGTTTACACTGTTTTAACTGACTTTATGAAGGACAACAAGTAAAAGCCAAGAAGTACTGGACAGATGTTTCATTCCAATATAGAACTTTTTTAGTAGTTAGCATCCATGACTTAATCACGGATAAAATCGAAATCCTTCAGGTCTTAAGGTGAGTTGTCAATCTTCACATTACTGATTTCGAATCGAATGGATTACAATTTTAACTGATATTAATTTATGATATTACGCTGTTAGTATTCAATGATGCTAATGTATAATTGTCTTAATACCGACATAATTGTTGTTGTCAATTTGTGATGTAGAATACAAATTTCTACAATGTTCACAAACTTCCTACATTGATAAAAATCATTTTATTTGATTTAAGACATATATACTCACTACTAAACTGATAAATGAATTATATTTTATTATCGGAAATTAAAACACCAACCGAAATGTATCCTTGCATTTCACTCAAATGATTTGAATGATCAGCACATCAATTTCTTTTCTTAAATACAATTTTTCAAATTACACTAGAAATAATAATGTAGTCAAATTTCGTAATTCCCTGTACAATTAAATCAATTGTGATATTTTTATTATTTTATATAATCCAGTCAGAAAATATTCAATATCACCACAACAAGGTGATGTATACAACGAAAATTCGTTCACCACCGAAATAATCAGTACATATGATCTACTTGCTTACATGTGTCACAGGATAAACGGTAATCAGTTAACAACAATAGCAACAACAACAACAACAACAACAAATTGTTTTTCCTATAAATTTAGCTTACCACTATGATACCATGGTGACATGTTTCATGTTTTGTAGTTTTTTTATTCGATGAATGTAATGAAAATTTCGATACATTTAAATTTCTATTATCATTATCCCTTATATCGTGTTTTATGGTATTTATGAAATTTGTATTGTCATGTAAGCAAGTGGACATTTTTGTCAGATCATGTCTTTGTTGTCTACTACAATTGTTATTAATATTACTATTATTATTATTATTATTATTATCACTAGTGATTAATGAACATTGTGATGATGATGATGTGGTCGACTGTGCAGAATCCGACACAGTACGTAGTGATTTATAACAGTTCTCGTGGTTATTCGTTAAACGACACTTACTCATAGTAGAATGTTTCATAGTACACAAATTATCATCAAGATCATCATCATCATCAGCATCACAGATACCAATTTTATGATGATGAGTATTGTTTAACAATCGATTAGATTTTCTTCTAACTGAATGTGTAATGAAAGTTTGTAAACGTTTTAAGAAATTCTTTGTTTGTTTTACACCTTCTTGCACTTCATCAACATGATCATTAGTAATCATATTATATTTTAATGAAATATTCATATGATTATCATTATTATTTTGATTACTGTTAGTATTATTATTATTATTATAACATAAACAAACAAATCCGTAATGATTTTTAACAAATTCTATGTAATTTTGATGTAATTGTGAATTATCATAACAACGTGTTGTGCCTTTTAACTTGTGATTATGATCGAAAGATGATGAGATTCTAGTTGTGTCATGATTTGCAACAGCTAATGATGATAATGATGACTGCATGTTAATTAAGATTGGATTGATACTACTATCAGATGATCGATACGTTTTATCGAAACAAAATTGATCAAACTCATAATTATTGAAATTGGTTATTGAAGAGGAAGCAGACGATATTGAAGCGGATGAAACAGAGGATATCGATTTGGATGTTGTTGGTGGATAGGTGAACACCTCTGCAGAACTATTTGTTTCAGTAATAGTATGCATCAATAGTACAATAGAATATACATACACATATATATAAATCGATGTATAGAAGGAATACCAATTCCTGCTAAATAATGCTGATTGAGTAGTGTTAAATAATTTCTGATTTATTAATCAATGTGTCAACTGATGTTTAAGTAGTTCAGAAAGATTTATGCTTCAAATGAGTATTATTTGTGCAGCCCGATCATTCTGAAGAGATAGCCATGGGGAATTTAGTTTTTAATCAGAGGTTGATGTTATTGATTAGTGTTCAGTGAAGAATTTGGCTGAATTGTAGCAAACCTGTTACTCCAACATTCACATAGATGATGCGAGTGGTAACATTAATTCCCAAGTGAGAAAAACAAAACAATCAGCTGGATTTCGATTAGTGTGAACGTATGATCTTAGAACTCTGCATAGAACTTTACCTCATCAATGGACTGTTGTGCCATTAAACATGTCCAAAAACCACTAAGCACACAAACATACACTTATGAACTAGACATTTAAATGTAGCGAAAGTGACTGAACGATTTCTATTGGATTTTTAAAAAAAATATATCGTATCTATTATATATCAGATAGACACACTAAATGATAAGAAATAGATAGAAAGGATGGTGGGGAAACAACCTGTTCAGAACAAATGAACATGTTAGGTCTTCCAATAAACATGAATAATGCGGCCTTGTTTTATATGCTATTTGGTTAAATGTTCTTGACAAATTTACAAACTTTATTGGTAAACTAAATCAAGCCACAAAACTATGCTACGTACAGTGCTTGAAAAAAATGCCGAGTTGCTTGAAAAAATTCACAATTTAATATTGAGTAGAACTAAGTTTTCTATTCTTAAAAAATCTTTCCCTAACAAAATTGAAAACTGATGGAAATCTGAAACAATGCATTAATATTAGAGATAAACACATAATTCTAATCCTTCAACAAAATTGACTTAACACTAAGGCTTAAACTAATTTTTTTCCTTCAAATGAGTAGATTATTTCAAAAGTACACAGTTATCATGTAAGGGACTAATCTAAAAATTATGAATATAGGATTGCGCATACTTGTGCTATACCAATTTTTTTCCTACTTGCAATTTGAACATGATTGTTAGTGGAAGTGAAATAATGCACACTGACTGATGTTATTCACGTTAAGCATAATTTAAAGTATTATTACTTTATTAAAAGTCTAAAATATAGTGTCAGATTAGATCATTAGAGTACACCTAGATTTATGGAAATTTTAGAAAAAAAAAACAGAAAAAGAAACCCTCAACAAAAGTGAGTGTATGTGATGACAACTACACAGAAATCAATTGATGAATGATAATAGGTTAAAAGTGTAAAGAAGAAAATTAATCAATTATTTGTCATAATTAACCAATAAAATGATAAGGTTAAAGTTAAAAATTTAGGTCAGGAATCAGCATTAAGAGTTAGGGTGGGAGAATATACTAATTAATAAACTTAAGGATAGTCAATGATTTTAAATGTCATGGACTTTAAAAAAAATCCCTTAATCATTTACATTGTAACACTATTCTTTTCTATAGATTTTTGTTCATCGCTTTCGTTTCTATTCATTTTAAGAATCGTTTAAGTTCATTATTATTCTTCAATGTTGTCCTGGTTATCAACTTTAAAAATTTTAGTAGCTATTTGTAGGCTTTATGTAATCCTGAATTAGCTTTTAATGACGCACAAGTTATTCACGATCGCACCGAAAAAGATTGCCTGAAAAATCTATAGAGACGCTAACTTAAACATGATTGGTTTGGCAGTTCAGTTTGCGTTTACCAAAATAAATTTCGAAACAAATTATATGTGCATTAGATAACTCGTGAAATATTCAATATATGCTGAAGAATAAGTACGGGATTATTTTAAATTTTAAGAGATTTAGTTACATTGAAATTAATTTTTGTCAAATACTGACATTAATTAGAAAACCACTAAAAAGTTAGATGGTTAGACTGTAGTTCTGTTTTGTTTTGCGACTATTAAGCAATGTATCCAAAATTCTACTCTACATACAAGGCTTTTAGTTCACAACGATCGGCATAGTGTTTAATCATTTAATTAAGATCCAATGCGTCAATCTGACTAACTTCGCATTATTTACAAGGTAACGTGATATTTTCTCAGTATTATGGCCGAAAAATGTGACGACGGTTCATTATTACAATTTCAAAATCTATCAGTTGTGATATAAATCATATGACTGATCTATTTGTAATAATAACAATAAACTGTTTATCAGCTATTACATTAAAATATATTTACACATTTATAACTACATAAACGTTCAAGAAGTAAATGCTTATCCATACTTATTAGTTCAAACAATAAAATAATAGGTTCGAGTCCCGATGCAAATAGCCATCTGGCAAGTGAGTTGCAACTAGGGAATAAAATTACACCTTCTATTCTAATGCTATCTGTGCGTTAACTGTTAGGTTATTATTAATAATACTATGAAAATAGATTGTCTACAAACTAATCACTGTTGCTGATTTCCCTTGATTTGTATATATGCATTTACTGTATACTATTAATTAATCCTTTGTAAATATTTTTGATAACTGAAATTATTGTTTATTGTTATTTGATTGATTTAAAATATAAAATATTTAATAACACAATAACATACAAGTAGGGGTGTATTCAATTAAAAATTCCAATACAAGTTGTAACATGAAAATGTATGATTTAGTAATTAAATTCTCTCAGTTAAATATTCACATTTTGTAGCTTCGTATTTAGATCATTTGATATAATATTTAGATGAGTTGTTTTATTTCATTTAGAAGAATAAATAGGTGAACATGAAAAAAATTTTTTTTCTCAAAAGTGAGATATTTCAATAATAGGATTTAATATTTAGTGTACAAGATGTATTCCAGTTGTCTTGATATAAAATTAATGAGTAAGAACAGTGAATTAACCCAACGAATATAGGTAGGCTATAGAAAAAAGTAATAAAACACATTTAAACTGACAAGTCAAAATTTATTTAAAAAAAAGAGAGATTAGGAATGAATTTACTTGTGATTTAAACTTGATGAATGAAAGCTGTTCAATTGTTGACAGTTTTTAAAGATCATTTTAAGGATTTTATTGAAAATAAGCTTAAACTATTCACAAAACTTATAACAATCATAATAAATTAGATTGCATTGATTGGTGGTCAGAACGTTAGGATTCAGCTACGTTTAAATTAACTCAATCATGCCAAAATATATTAGCCAGTCATCTTGGTTGGTGGTTGTTAAAGATTTGATTATTTTAATCACTCAGCTCCGTTTAGCCTTGATCTTTGTATGTTATAATATCGATAGAATCATATCGATAGGTATAGTTTTGATTTTCCCATATCAATAAGTGTAAATCCAGTAATTCTATCACTGTTTTCATGAACAGACGATTGATAGGTAATGCTCATTCCCACTATTCCAATATCTTTACTCAGGACAATGGGATACCAGATGAATTATCGTAGGCATTTTGATCGATAACTCAGTTGATGATATTAGTAATAAAAAACAAACTACAATGCGTAATACGACAAGTGTATATTTCAAATAGAAGGCTAAACATGACGTTTTGAGTACAATCATCTACATGGAGTAAATGATATAAATATGCTTATAGAATGAAACTATACTGATAACATTATTCAATTTACCAGTATATCACACACACGAAAAATACTGTTTAATTATAAGATAATTATCATGAACTAACAGAAGATAAGTAGTTTCAGCATGGTTACTGAACCGCTATGTAACATACATATTCAGTGAATAATTTGTTATAGTAGATCAAACAGAAAAAAATGTTCAGATCGACGATTAAGAATTCTTTTCTGTGATAGTTAAAATTTTGAAAATAATATGCCAATAAAATTTCTATTGGAATACTTATACACGATACAAATATAATTGGTCAAGTTACAGCTTAGAACTCAACTAGTACTTGTTGAGCAGGCTGAATTTACAGAATGAAATAATTTGTTGTGCTAAGTGATTCAATAAAAATTAATGGATAGTATCAACTGATGATCAGTGAAACGTAGAAAGTGAAAAATACCGTAATAAAAAAACGATATCCGAATATTTATATTGACAGAATGTATACAATCCAGTGTTTGTTACTTTACAGACAGTGAATCACAGTTATTTGAATTTAATCGTGAATTGATTTGTATATTTATGTTTGAACCATTTGCTTATGTGCAATTAAAATTAGTCATAATCACTATAGATATTCAATGTATAGTGTTTTTGATAATAAAACCTGTAGGTGGGAAATACGTAAATTTTTACTTATTGTGGTACTTGAAAGTTAGTTGCAAGTGAACCATTATTGCGTAGTGACCAATGTCATGCATGTCAAGTCCTTCTTAGTGCTGATCAAATCCTAATGACGAAGTTGCGATGTAGTCACTAGCCTAGGTGACTCAATATCGCATGCACTGTGTTGAAATATAACGTGCACAGGATGTTCTTCAACGGTAAAGTCATTGACTGTGGGGACCTGATGATACAGGATAAAGTCCAGCAGATGTTTTGCCCTTAGGCCGGCCAATATGGAAGATGACCTTTATGTAAATAATATACAATAAGGACGGAAGACTTGACCACTCTACCCTCAAAAGACAGTTCAATACAAACTTGCCCCGATCAACGAGAAAGAACAAAAACCAATCACCACCAGTTCGAAATCAAGATCTTTACTATACTTCAAACATTCCTTTATGTGTATACTAAACCAGACCACATCACACCAATAAATAGAAATTATCAATTATACACAAACAGTCAAAAGTAGCTGTGGGTAGGGGAGAATGTAAATTATAAACTGTCAGTAAAATATGAATAATAATTTATATGATAATAATTTATAGATTAACAAAAAGCTTATGACAAAAGATTCATATATATACATATATATATATATATATATATATATATATATATATATAATAGTATGGTTACTAACTAAATACGTAATCATAATACATAGTCAAGACTTCAGAAAAATAGCTCCCGAAGTTTGTTAACTTCTATTTAAATCATCCCTCACAGCAACAAGAAACATCACTTCTCTCAAGATTACAGATACACTTTACTGACGAGTGCCAAATATCAGGAAACATAATTTCAGAGTTTCTTGTAGAAAAGCATGTTGAATACACCCTCATTATTTTTCTAGGTATGAGAAAAGATGGTTCACAGTTGAATTTATTACTGGATATATTTTCTAATAACCCGATATCTTAGAAATAATTGTCATTAAGATAACATTTTTTATTTCACGTTTAACAGTAGTTAAGTTAGAGAATCATCGTTGTTTATTAATTTAGTCGTTAAGTATTCAACTCATTTTCTGGTAATTTAATAAGAACATCACAACTGTAATTTTTTAAAATCATTCATATATATTTATGGGTAACATTATTCTTATTATATATTGGTCAATCATGAATAAAGCTGACATGTTTAATCCTGTAAATCGATAATATTCATCAAAGAGTATACCGACTAATCTATATTAATTTGTTCAATTTTAAACTTGACAATGGAGACTCAACAAGAAGATCAACCATATGACAGATGTAAGTAGTTCGATGTATACAAAACTTCAAACTTAATCAATGTTACGAACTTTATTAGTGAGTCATCATCATCAAGAACAATAACAATCAAATATGAATGGAACAATGGAAATGAACGAAAATAGGAGTACTGATTGTTAGTCGGTGTATATTATCGATTTCTTTACATAGAAAGATAGGGGGGGGGCAAGGAAATTATGTAAAAACATTCTGACTGAATAATCATTAACCACATCCGTTTACAGTGAAGATGTTCAATCATAAATCTTATCATGAAAACAGGCGATGCAGTCAATGAACAAACATAAACATATATAGTGAAACTAAATTTTAAAAAAAAAACTGAAATCAAACGAAAATCAATAATTCATTATGAAGTTACCCAAATGAATTCATCACTCAATGATTAAAATGTAAACATAGAATCCTCGGATTTTCCAAAACGCTTTGTAATTTCATACAGATCATATGCTGGATTTAAGATAAACAAAGGTGAGAAATGGTCGTGGGCAGGTACTAGCAAATAAGCTTAGAATGAAACAAAATAACAGTTTAGTGCCCTACCATAGTTTTAATGATCCTCCTAATTGACTATAAATTCGTGATGACGATATCTATCTACATTCACATTGTGCAAAACTTTCAGTAAAAACCATTCGAAGAAGACTTACTTTATTTTAAACATAAAATTTAAATACAATATAATGTAAATATATCGATTGTTCGTTTGTACAGTTAAATATAAAACGTTAAATAATATGGCGTGGATTAGTCAAGAACTGAATTGGATTGAACAAATGCAAATAATATTAACTCCGCCTGGAGCCCCATTGGGGATACTGCCGGTTCCAGGCCTGGGAGAAAGAGGATGGTTGGGCATTAGGTTGGCAGCCCCATTCTGTAGAAAGCTAACTCGCTAGACAAACGCTAACCAGAAAATATAATTCAATCAATATTGACTTTATATTTACATGTCACTTAAAACATAGATAATATCATGATTAAAGATGAAAACAACATTGAGACAAAACTTCAAGTAGCCTATTCCTGACTAGAATATTATTCTTCATGCAATCACAGGTGATTGCATGATATTACATCCATTTAACAAGTACAACGAGATAGATAACCCTTTATTATTAGAAAAATCAATACGTTACAGTGCTCATAAGAAACGAATGAACAATCAGTTAAATAGTCAATAATATTAAATGAAATCAATACATCCTACATTTCATTGATACCAATTACTTTCCAAAACAATCTAGCCCATTATCAATATATTTTTTCTTATTCATTATATATAAACTGATTTGTGTGTTATCTTTGAAATGAAATTTTGACAGATTGTTTATTTATATAATTATTTTGTTTTGAAAGCTTAAAAGATACAATTATTGTTTCTTTGATGATTCTATCTATACTTCAATATTATCTAAGCTGTTTGGAGATTGATTTGTGAAACAAAAAACACCATGTTCAAATGTGTATTCGTTTCAAATAATTGCATGGTAGATAAGCAAGTATTAAGTATGATTTGTAGCTAAATATGTATAATAATAATGTAAATAAAAACTGGATATTGGCAATTGAATCAACCTCTGTATCAGTTTTTCTGGCTAAACTGTTTTAGGAAACGCACAAGAATACAATCAAAAGGAGTATTCAACTAATTACCTAGCTGTATATAAGCAGATAAGCATATAAATGCTCAGTGAATAAATTAGTACTGGCCTTCCTGTGTGTGAATAGGTAGGTGTTTGCTTCAAACATATAGAGTTTGAGGAAACAGTGATGTTAAAAATGAGATTGTATTTAAACACCATTTTAATAACTCCATAATTGTAGGAATCCACACATGTAACTAACTCCCTTTGATCAGTTTATCTACATATTGTAATAGTCTGAAAATCGTCAATGTGTGGAAATGAGATTAAGTTGTACGAAAAAAAATGTAAAGGAAATAATTAGTAATTCATCTAACTTTAAAATGAATTAATACTGTCTGCAGATTTCATATATTAAGATGAAAAAAATGTAATGAAACATTGTGATCATAATTCAGTAATGAAAGGTTCTATGATGCAAAATAAATAAAACATCTAGATGATCGGCAAGTTTCTATATAATTTAACTTAAACAATATACCCTACTTATAACAAAATAGTTAAACTCATTCTTTTACATAAGATTTATTTATAATGGATTATTGAGCTCATTGAAATCATGAGTCGGTCGATGTTAGACCACTATCAGAAAGCAGAAAGTACTATGCGGCCATTTCGTCCTTGTATATAATCATCAGCCGAGCTCACCCACGGCCCCCACAAGCGGGAATCGAACCTAGGACGTCCGACCATACGCGGGAACGCTTAACCTCTAGACCAATGATCCAGCACCCGCTCTCTCTCTCTCTCTCTCTCTCTCTCTCTCTATATATATATATATATATATATATATATATATATACTTAGATACTGAACACTTTAAACATTTTGGTTTTCATATTTTAGATCGCAGGTTAATGCTGGTTAGATAATCAACGACATTAATAAATGGTTGTGTAACATCAGTAGAGCGTTTGAGGTTATCAGCGTAACTTATTTGATGTCGACTCAGTAAGATTCGGCGCTCACCACTGAATAAGAGGGTCTTGGATTCGATTACCTATGTGTTCATGAATACTAACAGTTGGAGAGTTCTCGTTTGGAATATAGTAAATGGCTTATGCTTCATTTCAAATTTTGTTTAACACAGTATGAACAAAAATGATCAAAAGTATGCTAGTATTGAGAAATTCAATAACAAAATTGGTTAACTAATGTAATTAATTTATTCACATACAAATTTGTGTATTAGGCATCAATCTAAATTTAATAAAGATATTAGAACTGTTGATAACAAAATATTTCATATGAAAAAAGCTATACAGAGTATGCTTTTAAATTATTAACTCATTGGCTAAAATGTGAACCCGTTAATTGTTGACCCAAAGTCTCATGTTAATACGCCGATTCATAAAGTTCACGCTTAGTTCATCAGTTCATTGCATTGTAATTGTCATGATGAACTCAAATGAACTAATTTTATAAGTGTGTCCAGACACTATTCCATTTTATTTAAAATAGAAACATTTTCAATAAGAATAGTCTCACTGCTTGTTCAATCATCAATTCAGGAAAGAAGCTTTGCCAATTATGTGTTTGTGTATGATTATGATAATCCCTTTCATTTAACAGTCATAACACAATCTCGCACTATTTAAAAGGAAGTTTATAATGTGAAAGTAATTAATTCTATTGTCGATCACTGTGTATCGAATCTAAAATATATTGACGTAACATTCTGACAATAGTTAATCGAAAGCAATAATTTTACAGGTTATTTATCAATACAATTACCTAATCTTCATTTCATAAACATGTTACATACCATTTATGGTATACAGATCGGTATTGTCATGGTGAATTAGACCACAATATAAGAGAAATGAAATTTACATTATAAAAAACGAAATAAGCAAATAATGGCAAAATGATTACATTGTATGTAATTACAAGTGTATTTATTTGTTTAATGTCTGTATTTATGTATATATATTACTATTAAGAAAATGAGGAGAGAGAGAGAGACAGCGAGCGAATTTATTACTCACGATTATCTTGGTAATCTTTGGAATACGAACGAAAAGTTACATACAAATAAAAAGGAACATGCACCCTATAAATATGTAAATACGATAAACTTTTTGACATGCACATATGATGGATATAAACAGAAAAGGCAAAGAAAATTGAAATGATTTATGCATAAATCAAATCACGATATTAACATTTCGTTTTGTATAAATAGATTAGCTTTCATTGCTACAGATTTTTCTAATCATCCCTATTGATTACGCGTAATAGATAGTTGATGATAGTAGTGATAAATAGTTAAGCTGAGTATGAGTATGTATATTCTCCTATCCAGTCATGAGTAGATATTACTGTAATACCACTGCTCAAATGTTACAATGTTTATGATTTTATATATATATATATATGGTCAGACTGAGCAAATTAACCGGACAGTTTTTCTCTTATTCGTCATTAAAATTGTGATTATGACTTTACTTTATAATCTAATTATCGTCTGACGTATTAAATAAAACCAAGCAGAAACAATCGACTAAATAGATGACTAAGTGAAGTCTTTCAGTAATTCACTGACCGATGTTCTTTTGACACATGAAAGTATCCAAGAATGAAATATCCACTTAATTATCTCAAAATCATTTTCATTCGAAGTAGTTACCAATAGAAGTAGTAGTAGTTGGAGATAACAGAGTAGGTTAGGGTCTAAATTGTGTATCTACACTTATTTGAATTGCGAATAGTAATGAGTAGAAAATTATCTAGAATAATTATAAGCCTATAAAATGGGTTCATCTAGTTATCTAACCGCTTGATGAAAAAAAACTGAATCACTGAATATCTACGGATAATTCAAATTACATTATGAAAACGCTGTATAAAAAGCAAGATAATTCATAGCAAAGTATATTCAGTATAAAGCATTTGTCATTAAGTATTTAAATATAAAAGTTTCTGAAGTGAGAAATCTTTCATTTAGCAAGTCAACAAAAATTCCATATATTAACAACTGAAGGAAATTGCACTAACGTTATCTCAGGTTTAAAGTTAACTATAATCCTAGCTTGAAATCCATGCGATTTCAATATTCACTTTTGAATTAGGGTAAAAAAATGATCATTTGATATTAATAGATATGAATTTCACGAATTCGATTTAGAACTATATTTTATAGATTATATCATCGATTAACTGTCGTTCAGAAACTGTTGAAAACTGGGAAACATTGGACATATATGGTCCATGTATGTAAAACTCCTCAACGTTAGTTGAAGTTGGTAGTGTAAAACACTGGATCTCGACTTAGTAGTCGAAAGGTTATGCCCTTACCAGCAGAGTTGTGAATGCGTATTGCTAACTAATTCCATATAAAAATAAAAAGATATTCAGTTGCTCCTAGTTTTATACGATAATCTAACGAAAGTCTGTGATGTAAACCGCAAAGTTCAACAATCTCTACAGATCACGTGCATTAAATAAAACTCTGTTGGTTGTATTACTTTACAGGACTTTATTTTTTACATCGAATAATCATAATACCAGATGTACTTGGCATTTGAACTTTTCCTGATTGACGAATTAAAATAAACCTTTAGTTCATAAGATTATTTATTGCATCAATATGTGCAATACAAACTAGACAATTTAGTAATAATAATCTTAGGTTACTCAATTCAGTGGGACTTAGTCTTCATAAAAATGATTAAGTTTGGGTTATTTACCTTCTTCTACTTTTCAAATAATAAGTAGTAACAAAATTAAAGAAAATTTTTGTGAGACTGTATTCCTTCACTGAAAGGCAGTATACTCAAAATGAATTTTTGAAATTCTAATAAAAGGTTGTATTTGGCAGAACTCAGTCACGTTAGAGGAGAATTAAGAAATCACCGGTCACATTATATGATGTAAAGTTAAGTCACAGATTAATTGAAATGGAAACTAGAAATCACTCCCAGCTGACGAGTCTAAAAGAAGGCAAAAGGTAAATCCTGGATTCCACTGCTAGCCACTATCCGTCCCTATTTATGAACCAAATAATTCGATCTCAGTTTATATCAGAGTAAGAACCAATTGTTCTTGGTTCTATCTTGTGTTGGGTTGTCAGTGCGCAACGGTGAGAATCCCCAAATCAAGACGAAATAGGTGGTTAGATACTCATAGTACCCGATATTTCATCATCAGTTTTTTATCCTCAAGGGTGCTTTTTCTATCAACTGGTTCATAACACGGCTTTCAGTTACTTAGGTTAACAATGTTTCAAGGTTCCATCAGTATAATTGTCATTCTCGATATCCTAAAAAATTATCTCTCGTTCTGTTAATATTAAATATTGTAACTTGGATCAATCCACACTCTGGCCTGGTTCTACGTTAACGATGACTAATTTACTAAATTGCCACTCATTTGCTAGATTCCTCTATGATTACAAAGTCGCAAATTTATTAAATCAGGCCTAGTAACCAAAGAATAAGGTTTTAATAGCTCGCAAAATGTTACCTTTGGTGAGTAATCAATTTACTAAAAACTCATGTAAAATGAAAACGCTTCACAATTAGTACTAAGATTAAATGTCGTATCATTTGGATTACAGTGTCATACAGAATTCATATAATTAATTATTCGTTGAATGAATGAATGAATGAAGACCTTGCAACTCCAACGGCTGAGTTTAAATGGTTAGAATTATTTGTTCTGGTTAGCGTTTTTTTTTAGCAATTGGTTTTACTACATGATGGGGTCTCTATGCTCGTAACCAACTCTCTTCCTTTATCGGAGCTTGGGACCAACGGTAATCCCGGAAGATATATTGGTGGAGTTTAATTATTCATTAGAGAAAACTATTATTGAAATATCATTTCATCGAAGACAGTTTATAGCTGATTCGATTCACTTTGGAAGGTTTACAGTTCACGTATTTCGAAAAACATTTATTCATATAATCTCATTATTTATTTTTGCCTATCAAGTTTTAATTTTAAACAAAACATATTCTAAATGCACTCATAATAGGTTTGGTCGCGTAACGGAATTGAAATTTAAAATCTTACCAAATTAATTATAAATATATGTACATAACTTAGGCCTTTTCAACGGTGTATCATCTTAAATAGTGTCCATTAACTTTAATTTAACATAGGAAAATGAAGAAAAAAAGAATTTCCAAAAGCAACAACAACAACAATAAACTAAAATAATTTCTTGAGTATTCAACACAATAGGGATTAGGCTTGTTTACAGCACTGACGACGTAACCAATTGCTCTATATCCATAAGTACGTCATGAAAATTATTAAAAATTCGGATATTATACATGAAACAGCAATTTAATTTGGAAATTTTCTGGAACTAAACAATGGAAACAATCATTGGAATTCAAGTAGCGCCAGATATACCACAATGCAATAGTGAACTTTCATAATTTTTTACAAACTTAAACTTGGGACGTTCACATTGATGTTATAGTTTGTATGAAGCTCAAACACAAGTCTATCAAAGTGTCAGCTCTAGTCAATTAAGAGAATGTCATCATATATGTCTTTTACGTATTTGACATCAATGAGGTTGTTCGATTATGGTTTATCACTAATTACCGAATGCATTGGTGTGAAGATAGATATTAATGTTGTAATTATTCTGAACATCAGAAAGTGTTTGTGCATGCGGTATAACATATGAACAAGATATCACAAATGTAATCGGTTGACAGTGACTGGTTTCTGTCATGAAAGAATTGATGATCAGTATGATGAATAGAGAAACTATTGAACCAAAAAATGTCTATGACCATACCCAATAAATGAGAGTCATTCAACATGAAACAAAGGTTGGCAACATATTACAGATTGTTTCAAAACATCTAACGGCCTTCATGTGGAATTTTCTCTATTTTTGATGGGATGGACTATTGAAATAAAAAAATTTTTTCGTTTTTCAATATATAGTATGCACAAGAGCTGTCCTTTCCTTGTACGTTATAAATCGTGGGAAATCAAAAGATTCGGATACAAGACCGAAGGTTCTGGGTTCAATTTCCGAATGCAGCGTCGTTGATGTACACTACTGAGTCCCATACTAGGACGAAGCGATAATGTAGTGTTTTGAGGCTTCCAATGGCAGTCTAATGTAAGCTGCTTCATGAACTGCATAAAAATCGATTAGTTATCAAAAAAAATTTGAAAATTCCATTCACTTTAGATTGACAGTGTAATTTTTCCATGTTTTTAGAGTAAGAAGGATTAAAGGCAAAACAAAATACATACTCGTATATGCTAGTACCCATTCGACTGAACAGAGGTGAAAATGCTAAAAATCGCACTTTATCGAACATTGAAAGTGGATGGTTAATGTACTGTCGTTGAACCTGGCAGCGCTCAATGAAATTTCGCAAAGAATTCCACCTTTAGGTACTTACTTCACATAAGATAAAAAAACACGACCATGGTTAAAATGGTAGAAAGTTGTTTTAATTGGTAGTTACAGCTACTTATGTGAATAATGTTAGGTTTTTTTTAATAGCTAACAACATGATGTAAAATAAATGTGTCATGATAACATTTTAACTGAGGTGGTTTTCGGTTCGATCATCAAACCTACAGAAAAGTGCAACCAACACATTAAATTAGTTATTGTAGTACCAGATTGTTTTATGTACAATAAGAAAATAGTGCAAAATGTCTGATCTAATTTCAAGCTATGGTATCTAAGATATGTGTGACCCATATATTTTAGTAATTGATAATTGAGTTATAGATTATAAACGGACAAGTAGATAAATTTACAGTGACGCTTTAAATTAGTAAGTTTCTGTTTTGGATCTGCTACTATGAAAGAGCATCAAATGAAGCACACTGATTTTATCAATCGATTAGTTCGGTAATCTTAGTCACAAAGTCTAAGCATCGGTGGATAAGTGTGACTTCAACTGACCTCAATGAATACTCAATAGACATAGATTGATAGATGTAAACCATTGTTTGGATTGGATGCTAAAGGATGGATGATTAGTCAGAATTTCATATAAATAGAACACAGAGCACAGTTATGGTGATGCAGGAATATTTCATCATTAACAGGACTGCTTTTAATCTGAAGATTAATACAGCTATTAATACATTTGTTTTTTTCAACTGTTAACCAAACACGAACATTTGTGCTTGCTGAATAATCCAAAGTTCATCTCATGATCACATCTATCTTACCATGAAACATTAACAAACAATGTGAACTGATAATTCTGTTCTACTTTATTCAGAGCATTTCGGTACACTATTCCACCTTAGATCTGACTATTTAGATTGTAATGAGTAGATGTCCCCAGAAGCCGCCACATTGGAGAGTTAAGACTAACTACTTAAGGATTAACATATATAGCAGACATTCTCAAAGATATTGTATCGTAGGTGATGTGATGTCGATACAAATAAGTGTAACTAGTTTAACTGTGGTAGAGTATCGTTCTCTGAGCTGGATGTTTTGGTTGTGGAGCTTTCATTGTTCTTCTGAATTACATCATCAGCACAAACTTCAAGTAGAAGTGAAATTGTTGTTCAGAAGTATAATGAAAGCTCCACAACCAAAACATCCAGCTCAGAGAACGAAACTCCACCACAATCATCGACCTGAGCTACAAATTTTCTCCACCATCTCAGCTAACTTAATACACGTTTTTGGAAAAAAGCCTTTTTTATAGATCTGTCTAATGTAACATAAGAAAAACGAAATAAGTGTGACATAGGGAATACAATGTAAAAGAATTAGAAAGTACATTCCTGTACTAAATTTGATTGATAAGCTTTAATAACATGAATCAATTTTTATTTACAATAATTGTGAATGAGTTTTTGTGAATACGTTTTGTAATGAAGTCTATAACAACTGAGTTAAATATTTATTCATCTAATCCGGCTTTCCACTAATATCGAATAAATTAATTTGAATTTTTTCAAACATTTATCAAATTAGTGTTTTACTTTTACGTTAAAACTGTTTAACTGTTTAGCGTGTTAAGTAACGTCTGAATGAACGAAATGCACTTTAAATTGTTATACATATTACATATTACGCAAATATATTTAAGTTGTATGTAAACTTTTGTGCCATATTTTCGGTTGTGTATTGATTATATATCTGTACGACTACACCCCCCTCCCGCTAACCCTGACAGACAGCATATCTGTGAATTGAATATAAATTTATTTTCATATTAACATTCATGTATTCATTTTGTGTTATAAACAACACACATCAAATAGACTGTTTTAATGATAACTATTATTATTGTGTCCAATAAAAACCGAACAATCAAGTAATCAATTGTTTGGTGTTATGTGGAAATGTTTGACCTCTACTATTCCGGATGTTTAAAAATGTAATAGGTAAACATTGATAATTTATATGAGAAGAGCAGTTAAACAGTCAAAATAAGTGTTTAATGAAAGTGAGACATGAAATAATAGGACTCATTTATTAATAAGAAACTGAAACAATGTTTGAAAATGCCTGACGTTATTTATTCGGATAGCTTGTAAACAATACGCTAAAATGGTATCGCGGTAGCTTCCTATGAAATACTAGATATTGACTTCGATTTCATTAACATACACCAATAGTTTCCGTAACAGGAATTCATAGCTTAGAACAGAAAATATGTTAAAGTTGTTCAGAGTGACAACAGGAATTTACTGTCTACGAAGAATTATCCATTTTGTATTCAAATAAATGGATAGATTGAGGATTTATCTAAACCAATATACTGAATCTGGTCTCACTGAATCTACTTGACTTCCTTAACAAAAATTTTCATTACCACTTGAGATAATTATTTTTAACCTGTCTTCTCTTTGTTGCTAAAAATTAATTCTGTGTTACTAACTTACATAAATGTAAATTAAGTATGCTTTGTCAGAAGTTTCCATCAACCGCTCGATACAAAGGAAATATATGTATGTCCGAGTAGTGAAATAACACATATATTTCCTAATGAAGAGAATATTTGACTACACATGAGTTTTTGATAGTTTTTAAGTTATTACCAGCTCATTATGGTTTTAGTTCATAAATGGTGATTTCGGATGACGTTTATTTTCATTATGAATATGTGTAATAAGTTTTTCTAGTTTAAAACAAAGCGAATTCGAAATTTAGTTTCTTTCAAGTTTACTGTTCACAATAAATGACTAGTCCATGAAATTATTTAAGGTATTTCTATTTTCTAGATTTATTTCTAGCAGTTCCCTTCACTATTCCAATTTCAGAAAATCACGGTCATCTAAAACGTGAATTTGAGATTCTTACAGCTAAAACTCGATTGTTCGGTAATCAGTAATTTTTAAACCATATAACCTAATTGTTGTAGTGTTTGTTAAACAGGCAAAATATTGTTATAACAAACTGATATTACTCCACGATAAACCTAAAACAAGAACGTTCCTAATGTTGAAAATTTGCTTTCCTCCCCTATGTTGCAAATAAGTTACCGTAGGTAATAAGTACAATCCAACTCATAAACTAAAAAACTTTAATTATGAAGATTTTTTAGCTGTTTTCTGAACGGTTAAACACTGAATGACAATTGGTCGGGGTTGTTTGAGGCTTGTCTCTTAGCTGTGCTTTTATCGTCGAAACCCTAGCTTTACTCAAAATAATTCGCTTACATTTACTGCATTTTGCATGAATTTTTGTGATAGATTATATGAACAGTTCAATCCCTCATGATGAACTGCTTATCTAGTCCTATGATTGAAATATTTCTAAGTCAGTGTACATGTGACCGAATTCAAACTGCGTTAGGCGAGGAGATGAAGTTTGAAAAATCAGTTTAAGTATGAACTAGAGATACAATACCATATTAAAGCAACGGCTAAAAATTTATAGGCTATTTGACTTTCTGCCACTAAATTGAAGGTTCAGAATTATACACCACCTACTTTAGTTTGAGTAGCTGATTAGCATTCCTACTCTTCACATTTGAAATGCAGCCCAAGGATAAGTAAATAAAATTGTACCCCATTAATCAGCTAATAAAAAGATTCAACGATTTGATATGAACATTATGTCCATTCAACTAACTTCACGTGCAATAAGAACTAAGTTCATTCTATCAATGGAACATCACCTGTGCAGGTTTAAAGACAAAACAACTTGGAAATGATTTCAAGCCATAGCTTGAAATGAATAGCATACTGCAATGCCGCATCTGCTAGGAGATTTCGCGTGTTGTGATTAATTTGCAGAGCCTTAAAGTGCTTTGACCAATTTATGTTACCAGATGTATACCATGACCACATGAGGTCTTACTTAAAATACAGCATCCTTGTAGCTTGTTAATTTCCCATCATAGTCAGTAACAATCTACTGCACACAAGAGCAGGTATTAGGTTAGTGTCAAATCTGTCTAATCTCTTCTATCGGGAGCATTTGAGATGTTTAATCTCCTCTTCTCATCCGATGATATCTTTACATAACTTATGAACTGAATATCGATGTACTCTACCTTGTAGTTCGTTTTGTTAAAAATCATTTCCGCCTCCGCTACAAAAGGATATAAAACTACGACCAAATAAATACAAAAATGAATTTCCACTTTTTCACAGAGCATTAGACGATGGGATTACCCTAGAAGGATAAGTAATATCAACCTCGTTGATGAAAAGTTTTGAAAATATACTGTACTTTCATTAAACTACAGTGTGAGGTTTAACGCAAACTAAGTAACTTAACGTACTTGATATCATTTTCGGTTATCTGATCATGAAGCGACCTTCGAAAATTTTTCCATGTAAGAAACACAAATGGACCACCTAATCAAATGCGTAATCTTGCGTAAGTGTTATTAGTCTTAAGTACTTACTGTGACAAGAACAACACGTCAGTTTTGAATGCATCTGAGAGCCAAAAAATTAAAAAAAGTTGCTATTACCAGTTACTATGCAGCAGTTAGAATAACTCAAAAATTGTTATATTCTTTCCCCATCTATAGTTTGTGAGATAACAACCAATTATTCATCTTGAAGTTTTCCTGTAGTTTGTCACTGTGCATAAAACTCCTATTAGATCATTAGTCCCTAAATGCCCGTATGTGGCAGAATGTAGGAAAAATTCTGCTCTTTCTCTAGAGAATTTTCCAGGGATCATGCACTATGTATTTATAGCCTCTACTACTATACTACTATTTCGCAACGTAGAACTTCTTACGTGAGTACGTAAGTTCAGGTTGCCATAGCGCATTAGCATAGAGACGCAACTGTCAGTTCAAATCCCGTAGTGGTAGCGACAGTAAAAGTATTAGCAACAATGGAGAAGATTAGCATTTGAAGATATGATTCGAGATGTTTGATTAAGTGAGATAACATTAGAGAGAGAAAGATAGAGGTGATAAGGAATTCAGAAGGTTAGAATTTGAAAGAACACGATGAATGAATGCATCTGTGCTATTGCTGACGATTTTGAGCCATTTCGTTCAAGGTCTCTAACCATCAGTGACTTTCTTCTCGCGGACCATAACCAGGTAGCCTATATCTACCAACATGACTCAGTCCAGTTGTCAGTGATTTCATGGATTTCTGCCATGTTTTGGTTTGGCCTCCCCTATTTATAGCCTCTACTAAAATATACACACCGACTGCTTTCAGATGACAAGGGGATTGTGGAAGCAATGGACGAAAAGGTCAACAGCCAGTAATCAAATCGGGTTGGTACATAGAAAAGATCTAATTATGTCTTTTGACAGTATATATTCGAGCTGCTCTAAATAAGCATACGAGATAACATGACCAAAGTAATAATAATAACAACTTATCATCAAGTTCGAAAAATTGCAGTAGTTGCTGGAATTAGATTTGTCATCATAGATTCGGAATAGTAAGTTTATGAATAGTCGTAAGACAAACAAAGAGAGTGAATCGACCATATTTTACACAATGAAAAATGTTATTCGTCTTTTCGATGAATACCTTATTAATACTCGCTCTTTGATGACCATCCATATTCATGTATGTCCTTTTGCTCAAATATATTTTAATTTAGAACAAGTATATGTAAAGCATGTTTTTCAGATATAAACTTCATGAATGATCAGTTATATATTTCGAAATTTCTTGTATTTCGCTATTAACAGTCGGTTTACATTTTTCATCTGCTGGAACATTTTAAAAATTTTGCTTGATGATTTAAATGTTCAGAGTGAAATAGTTGGATAACTAATAACTACGCGTATGTCACGGTTATATTATTACAAACTTATCTCATCAAAATATATTTGATATAAACTCACTGGGATTTCGACTAATTGAACGACATCTCCAGTCTTAATACGACAGTTCTATTGATAACTAGTCAAAGAAAATTATTCCTAACCTCGTCAGCCGTGTAATATTCAGTCACACCCGAATGTTCAGTCTTACGGAAACAGTAATTAGAAGCTTCAGTCTGAGGAATACCAAACCTGTAAAATTGTTTACAAGAGTAAAATCACATACTGTTGTGACACTTTATTAATTATATCGTCGTACACAGCCGGCTAAAAAAAATCACATTAATGAGTTCGTCTTATCTTACACATTCAAGCGTGAAAAGTTGTCCACTTCCTTTATACTCCACACCGAATTTCAAGAAATTCTGAGATGACATTGATGACATAACTTTTCACTAATACATTTCTAACAGAAGTTGTGAGTTGAGAAACCGAGGATATTCAAACTCGCTTACAAGGTTGCATGAACGTTTAGAGTTATTATTAACAAGTCAAACAACAGCCCTAAAAGTTACTAAACAACCATGAAGCTGAACCACAACATCCAGAACTAACTTTTAGTGGTTGAAATGCCAGACTGTACTATACAGTTAACAAACAAAAATAATCAGATGTAAAAACGAATTCGTAAAAAATAATCCCTGAGATTTCCAAACGGACAAGTTATTCCGTGAATCAATGGTTCAATATCCAGTGTCATTTTCATAAGCTTGTATAAGCCCATTGACTTATCTGTGCTCGATTTTTGCTCTTTCGGTACGGTTCCAGGTATTCCGTAGTCTCCAATGGATGGGGGACTAGCCTATAACCTGCACTAATTCTAGTCAGTTGACAATTATTCATGAATTTGTATGTCACGTGATTTGAATGAGTACGTTTGTTTCGGGGCAGTGAGGATTCGGAGTAACAGCAGCTATCACGTTACCAGGTCGGAGATCAGTTAGTTACAATGTGGAGAATAATGATAATAATAATAGGAAGGAGATTCCAAAAGTAAGTAAATAAATGGATGAATAAGTTGATTAATTGGTAGTGAAGGTTGCACAAGAGGACCAAAGTGCAGGCGAGGGAGAGGAAACAGAGATAGTAAGAAAGATAGATTAGGTTAGTGATCTGAAGATATGGCAATAATGACAACTAGAAAATCTCACGAAGTGCACCTGGCACGGATATTCCAAAGGGGAGATGATAATCCGTTAGTACGTGTTTATCAAGTCTCTTCTTAAAGCTGTCCACTGAGGGGACTCTGGTCACCTCGGCTGTGAGAGCATTCGAATTCATGACAACTATAAATGAGGAAAAATGTGCACGAACCTGAGTGTTAGCTCTTTCAAGTTGTTTGTTTCAAGTTGGTTGCGTTCCCAAAATATTTAGAACTGGTGTAGTTGTTAAACCAAGATCGCACACTGAGGAGACGTTAAGCAGCAGAATTCTGCTGAGTAAGTGGACTTTCATTGAGGGAGTAAATCGTTTGCGTCATGTGGGGCAGAATGAACTTAACGTGAGTTTTGACTGGTTTTGTTTTAAACCATTTTTCAATGACCATTTCTCAATGGATCCTTTCGAGTCCCATTCGAATTCTCTTCGCTTCTAATGGAACCTTGGATCTTTGCATTGTCTGAGTAGATCAGTGCCGCCGAGCTAACTTTGTCTATCAGATCGCTAATGGATATAAAGAAAAGAAGTGGATTTAAGACGGTCCCCTGTGAAACCTCCGATGCTGAAACTTACCAACTCACGTGCACTCTATTTACCTTGGTGAGAATCTTCCTGATATGAAAGTTGTTTCCGGTTCAGTGAAGCCCATTTCCGCAACCTCCGGAGTCCGGAATGCGTGGGGTATTGTGTCGATTCGCAGAAATCTTATGTGCACCAGTATTTTCGGTTCGATCAGGATACCCAACTGTCCCATGCTATGGGAGGATTGGATAAGCAGGACCTGTATTTACAAAACCCTTGTTGAGCTTCATGAGGATCTAGTTCTTATCCATGTACTCCATCATCTTATCGTTCACTATCCCTATCATTACCTTCGATACTATTGGTAGTAACATGACTGGTTTGTAACAGGCTGGGTCCTTCCTATCTCTCCTTTGAAGATTAGAGAGATGTAGATTGTTTTAATTCAGCTGGGAGTTGGTGTGACTCCAGTGAATGCCTGAACACGTCACATATCGGTGAACTGAGGACTTCTGCACATTGTTTCAAGACTATGGGGCGAATTTTGTCACAACCTGGTGACTTTTCTGGGCGTAAGGATTTCAGTTTCATTATTAGTACGTCAGAAGTAATAGGTAAATTCTCTAAGTCGTCAGCTGGAATTAGGTAAGCTTAGTACTCTGAAGATGTGGATGCCTGGTTTAACTGACCGATCTTATTTTTTGTCATGAATATAAACAGATGCTTGTGGTTTGCCTGTATTTTGACGGCTACCTTCATCTGTAAACGTCTCCTATCACTTCGAACCTTGGTAATACATCTGTTTCTTAATGCCAAGTTAGCACTAAGACCGTAATCCTTCACGGAGACTGACTTGTGCCAGGCTCTCCTTTTCCCGAAATTGTCCATTGTCCAGTTTCTTAGTCTAACTTCACCTGAAAGCTTGGGTCATCACGTTGCATACGTTTGAGAGCATGTTCAAATGCACTAATTTCAGATCAACCACCAGGTTTTATTGCATCATAAACGACAGGTACGGAGTTTGATATATGGTTAGTGATTCCAGTCCGTCGTCAATCATTCCTACAGTACTATTTATTGTAATTCAATTAAACAATATAGATAAAGCAAGGAAGTGGACCTAGATGACCCCTGAACAAAACTAGTAAACATCTAAACAACCTCTTTACGTACACTCTACTTACCTTGAGATGAAATTTAAGAAGTTTTCGTACTTTTTTACTAGAAGCGTTGACGAAGTAAAAAAACGAAAGTTCTCCAGAAGCTTATGCAGTAATATTTAATGACCTAGTTTGTGATAGAGTTTCATTATTTGAGCTGGAATATTCAGTTGTGGAGCTTTCATTGTTTTTTTGATCAACATCCTCAGCATCAAATTCAGGTAAAGAGAATTATTCATATATTTGAAGTATACGAATTTCTCTACTGGCAATGTTATTTCTTGAATGTAATGTGTGCTAGAAATTAGTGGGAGTAATTATAGCTGTCCACTAAACCGTCACTCAAGAACCAGGAAATACAAATACACAATAGGATTCTAGGCATCATCAGACAAATTCATAGTGTAAAAACCAGAAGTTTATGCCACTTAACATCTACACAGGTATCTGCAGGAAGTTTAAATATGGAATGCCCACCTTGAATCAGTTCAGTTAACGTTGTGGAAGTAAGATGGAGAGAAACTGAATTTTACTTTACCGTTTTAACTTTTTATTCCTATCACAATGCCCCTATATTTTCACATTTACGAATTCTATTTTGATTAAGCTATGGGTTACTTACGGAGGGAGTACCTATAAACGAGAGCACGGTCAAAGGTTGTGAATCTGTAACGTACAAAATTTTTACAGAAAGAGATCAACATTATTATGGATTATGTATGGAGTTCAAAACCGATCATTTTCAGAGCCGAAACTTCACGCAACTCAAATTAGGAGATTATTTTGTTGTACACTTATGGGCCTAATGAACGAAAGCATTGACGTCTCTCGGTAAACGACCGTCTAATATAATTATCTTTCGTTAATTAAAACTTGGTGAGTCGACGTTATACAATTCGCAATCGGTATCCGAGATTCCGTTTAGTGAGAAAATTATACAACTAAACATTTTGAATATAAAGTGTTACACAAGTATACTTAGTTACAAACGTCAGTTCGTCTCACTCCCACCTTTATATTATTGCTCACTAGTATCGATTGTTTTCCACATAAGATATAAAAACGTCGGAAGTTTTGTTAGGTTTCAGTTAAACGTCCCGTTTTGCCTTTTCTCTCTACGCTTTCACTACAAATGTTGCTCGTAATGCTCAAGATGGACGCGAGCAGATAGAGAGTACAACTTGAAAGAGCTAACACTCAGGTTCGTGCACATTTTTCCTCATTTATAGTTGTCATGAATTCGAATACTCTCACAGCCGAGGTGACCAGAGTCCCCTCAGTGGACAGCTTTAAGAAGAGACTTGATAAACACGTACTAACGGATTATCATCTCCCCTTTGGAATATCCGTGCCAGGTGCACTTCGTGAGATTTTCTAGTTGTCATTATTGCCATATCTTCAGATCACTAACCTAATCTATCTTTCTTACTATCTCTGTTTCCTCTCCCTCGCCTGCACTTTGGTCCTCTTGTGCAACCTTCACTACCAATTAATCAACTTATTCATCCATTTATTTACTTACTTTTGGAATCTCCTTCCTATTATTATTATCATTATTCTCCACATTGTAACTAACTGATCTCCGACCTGGTAACGTGATAGCTGCTGTTACTCCGAATCCTCACTGCCCCGAAACAAACGTACTCATTTAAACTAGAATCGAGCACAGATAAGTCAATCAGCTTATTCATGCTTTTAAAAATGGTATTGGTTATTGGATTTTGGATATTTCGGGATAAATACGCGGAATACTGACTTCAAGGTCACCGCAGGTTTGGTTTTTATTATTCGAGAATATTTTATCACGCTTGACTTATGTTCTTTTAAAATGCATCGTTCCTGAAGTATTATTATATATCCCGAGCTTTTTACGCACCCTTTCTGAATGTGTGTTAAATAAATGTGCTTTATCGTGAAGTTGTAACTAAGTTAATAATATGCAAGAATATATGATTCAGGCTTCACTAGTAAGTTCTGTTAATACTTTTTCCATAAATCAAGAGGTTCGAGAGAATTTTTTAACCACAAACCTGCCTATTTGCTGATTTTAATAAGGTCAGTCTTTCCGGATTTTTGGTTCCCATAATCGACTTGTGTTACACAGTCGTAAAATCTGTTGTAATTGACAGCAATTTATGGTGCTCTGATAATGTAATTATAAATGCGAGACCTCGTGACTATTCAATGAATCTGAACTCCTGTGTAATATTACTTCGTACTAACTATGATGATAGATAGCGGCTTTTTACTCTGGGACACAGATATTTTGAGTTGTTTGACTTTAAAAATTATAAGTTTTTCTGTCTGATTCTTGATTACGCAGCTAAACGCTGTGAAGCAATTATCCTGTGATCGCTGCTTATAAACAGAAGCCAAAATGATTTATCCCGACAAATGTTTGTTTATCGATTTGTATCCACCTTGAGATGAAATTTCTGTTATATCTGTCACAAGTATGATCGTTAACAATCAATACATATTTCAGTAAAACATCTACCTTGTAGAATAATGTCAGTCACGTCTACCTGAATTAAAGCTAAATTTTTAAATCTTTTCTTACATACTTTTTTTTACCCTCAATGGAGCATAGGCTACTGACCAGCATTCTCCAACCTACTCTTTCCTAGGCTTTCCTTTCTAGTTCTGTCCAATTTTTGTTCATCCTTCTCATGTATGTCTTCATTTCTTGGCGTAGTGTGTTCTCCGGTCTTCCTCTTCTTCTCTGAGCTCAAGGATTTCAGGTGAGCGCTTGTCTTGTGACCCAGTAGGGTAGGTCCCTCAATGTGTGTCCTATTCACTCCCAGCGCTTCCTGATTTCTTTTTCCGTCGAAATCTTGTTCTCTCCGATAGAAGTTTGTTTCTGATACTGTCTCACCAACGGATCCGAAGTATTTTGCTTAAAAAACTGTTAATATACTTTTGTATCTTCTGGATGATGGCTTTCATAGTTCTCCAAGTTTCCGCTCCATACAGTAGAACTGTCTTGATATTTCTACTAGTGTTTGTTGATAGTTGTTCTGAGTTCCAGATGTTATCCAGTTGTAAAAATTCTGCCTTTGCTTTGTCAATCCGCGCCTTCATATTTGCATCAGATCCATCGCGCTCATCAGTGATGCGTCTTAGATAGTTAAAGGGTTTTACATCTTCCAAAGCTTCTCCGACAATTGTCAGTCAGTCAGTTGCAACGTAGAACATAAGTTCAGGTTGCCATCAGCATAGAGACGCAACTGTCAGTTCAAATCCGATAGTAGAAGTATTAGCAATAATCGAGATTAGGGTTCGAAGATACGATTCAAGGTGTTTGATTAAGTGAGATAACATTAGAGAGAGAAAGATAGAGGTGATAAGGAATTCAGAAGGTTAGAATTTGAAAGAACACGATGAATGAATGCATCTGTGCTATTGCTAACGATTTTGAGCCATTTCGTTCAAGGTCTCTAACCATCAGTGACTTTCTTCTCGCGGACCATAACCAGGTAGTGTACATCTACTAAGATGACTCAGTCCACCTATCACTGACTCCATGGGTTTCTGCCATGTTTTAGTTTGGGGGCCCCTAGCTTTGTTTCAACCACCTTCTACACCACAAAACATAACTCGTCGGTGGTTGGGCATTCGTAACATATGTCCCAACCACCTCAACTGATGGAGTTTTAATAATTCATCAATTGATCTACCATCCCTACCTAGTACTCGTTTCCTAACTATGACGTTGCTTCCTGCGCTGTCCCAGGATATACAAGCAATGCTCCAAAGACATCTATAATCGAATACTAGTAACCTACGGATTTTCTCTACTCTTACCGGCCGTGTTTCGCATCCGTGTAGTAGGACGGAGCGAACTGCTGTGCAGTAAACTCGTTCTTTGGTTATAGAACTGATATCTCACCTGCGCCAGAGGTAACGCAAGTTGGCGAAAGCCGATCAAGACTTTCGTATCCGTGCTAATATTTCGTCACACTCCAGGCCTTCAGCACTGATGAAACTCCAAAGATAAGTGAGGCGGTCAACTAGATCAACTACTTCACTTCCTATCACTAGTTTAGGCGCCGATACATGCCAATCTGAAAGCAACATATTGCATTTCGAGGGTGAAAACCGCATCCCCAACATGCTTGCATTGTTGCTCAGGGTAGTCAGAAGACTGCATTTTGTCAGCGTCATCACCGAATAGAACTATGTCATCGGCATATTCTAGGTCAGTAAGCGATTTTCCCTGTAGAAGGTCGAGCCCTGAAAAGTCTGACGAGCTTAATGTTAACTCTAAGAGAATGTCTACGACAAAGTTAAACAAGAATGGAGAGAGTGGACAGCCCAGACGGACACCACTTGATGTAGAGAATTCCGATGACAGTTCGCCATATGCTCTCACTCGACCAGTGGTGCTCGAATAGAGAGCTTGTATAAGGTTAATGTACTTCTTTGGTACACGTTTCGATGACAGACACTGCTACAGAACCTCACGATCCACAGAGACAAATGCCGCATCAGGGGTAAGCCTATCAGGACCTGCTGCTCTCCCTCGCTTCAGAATTCCTATAGCTTTCTCAACTTCATGTAGACTGGGAGGACTTAAATCGATTGGCCATTCAGGATGACTGGGGATCGTGGGCAACCGAAGTGTGGCTGAAGACTAGTTGAACTGATCCCTAAAGTGTTCTGCCCATCGGTCCAATCTCCTGGATTGAGAATAAGTGATACAGCCAACCTCACTCACATTCGGGTTCCTAATACCGGTTATCTTGATAAGTCGGAAAAGTTGTCTAGTGTTGCCTATCTCCGCTGCCTTTTCCATCGTTTTTCCTTTCGCCACCCACCACTGTTCACTGTCGTTACGTAGGCTTTTTATCAGCCTCCGCTTAAGCTGACTTCGTTCTTCATCATGTTCAGAGCCAAGTGGGATGAGTTTCCGAGCGTCTATCAGTTCGATGAATGCCATTGAGATCCACGGCTTCTTCCTAGCCTCATGATTTACCTTACTAACAGGTATCACTGCTTTTTCCACAGCTTTATGGGTATCGTTGGGTGGGTGGTATCCAGGGTTGGTCTCACTTACGTGGCTCACTAACTGTTTTTCTAGTTGCTCCTAAAATATATTCTTAACTACGCCATCATTAAATAGAACGGTAAAAGGTTTCCTTGAGGTGTCTTTCTTACGTCCAGTAAGCAGCAAACAAATACGCGCTCGCAATAGAGCACGATATAAATCTAAACATGTGCTCCAAAATAAACGGCAGTTTTCGTTAGAGCCTTTCCACCAATGGCTGAGAGCCTATTGTAGGGTCCGATTTGAGGGTCGCACAGACAAGAGATGTTTTTCTCTCTGTTTACCGTTAGCATTTGCCATAAATAGGCAATTGTCTGAGCATACTTGCAGCAGACGTTCGCCATTATCTGTTTTCTGAGCCGCGACACCATAGCAACCACCCAGGTGTCTTTCCTTTTATTCACTCAACTTACTTGAGCATTGGAGACACCAGCCATTATTAATACATCAGAACGCTTAACATTGTGAAGGAGGTCCGAAAGCTTTCTGTAAAACTCGACTATTACCTTGTCTGAGATGCAGTTAGTAGGAACATGGCAGATACGACGAAGAGGCGACGGCGAGTTTCCCTATCTTTACGAGTCCTTACTGTCCTGTTCAGTCGGACAGCGCACGAGCGACTATCTACTGGGATCCAGTCTAGGTGCACTAGTTCTGCCGTGAGACTCAATGCTATACCTACGCAAGCGAGACCCCGGGAAGCAGCATCAGGGCTTACTGATAAGCGAAGAGTAAATCGAGTTGGTTGTTTATTTTGACAAGCTGAAATTAAAATAATGATTTTACTAGGATCCTGTATGCGCGTTTCCGAGACGCCGCATACATCGATGGCGCGAGATTCTAGAGTCCTAGCTAAGGAAGCCTGTTGCCCTATTTGACACAATGTCCGTACATTAAAAGCTCCAACATGTAGTTTAGAACGGGGCTTCAAAAGACCAGGAATAACGTTCCGAGAACTCGAATCGTTTGAAGCAGAGGTGCGGGGAGATAAAGGAGTGTGAGTAGACTTAGTCGTGGAGATAAGAGAGATGTTAGGAACTGTAGGAAGGATTTGTTTCTGACCGATTTGCTCTCACGTGCTGCTACGGGTATGAGGGCGTATGTCACTTCCCGGCTGCCCACACCGTGGAAGGGTGTTTCTTGAGGAACCTGAAAAGGACGTTAGATTAGTGTTGGTCTTGGAGACCTGGGAGCGTGACCGCAGGGCCCAAGGGACAACTGCTTCAAGCCGGTCACACCTGGCCTTTTTATAGGAATTTTTCAAAGTATTAGTTCCGCTCTTGTTTAAACGCCCTTGAAGCCGGAGACGGAAATCCGTGAGGTAGGGTGAGGTGTGACATTTTTAGGATCGACCTTTTCTAACCCCTTCCTTCTTTGTGAGAAGGCAGCGTCGCTGCAGATGCTGGTTGTCCGAGGGAAACACCTTATTACTGTCACACTTCTCTACAGTCAGCAGTACGACTTAGACCTTGAGTTGCTTCTTCTAGTCCCGTCGTTCTCCAGTTGTTCTACCTGACATGGTAGAACCTACAGGAACATATTTTCGAGCCAATATAGCTCGGTTGGGTCATCAGGACAGGCAAGTACGACCACCGTGTCAAGGTAGCAGCTACGGTCGGGCAAAGTTGTTGTGGTATCGAGAAGCCAGATCATCTGCGATGTTTATACTGTTCAGTTGGATCCCAGGTGTCCACCTTTTCCGTAGCTTCTACCCAGATTTTGACGTCTTCACAGTCCAGTTGATCACCAGGAGAAAGGCTGAGAGCAAGCAAGCTTGTCTGACACCGGTCTCCACCTCGAACGAGTCTGTCAGCTGTCTTCCGTTCACGATTACGCAGTTTAATCCATTATAGGAATTTCGTATGATTTTGACTATCTTCTCAGACGCGCCGTAGTGCCGAAGAAGCCTCCATAGTGTTGTCCTGTCCACATAATAAAATGCTTTCTCTTAGTCAATGAAGTTGATGTAGAGTGGTGAGTTCCATCCAATTGATTGTTCTACAATGATCCGTATTGTTGCGATTTGGTTGGTAGACGATCGATCATTACGAAATCCAGCTTTTTGATCTCGTAGTTGGGCGTCTTCGGAGTAATTCATTCTGTTTAACAATACCCTGTTGAAGACTTTACCTGGTTTTGAAAGAAGAGTGATGCCTCTGTAGTTCTCACACTTGCTGAGATCGCCTTTCTTTGGTATTTTGATCAGTTATCCTTCTTTCTAGTCTGATGGTACTTGTTCTTCATCCCAAATCTTGTTGAAAAGTATGTGAAGTATTTTTGCAGTTGATCCCACGTCTACTTTCATTGCCTCTGGTGGAATGTTGTCTGGTCCTGCTGCTTTGCCACTCTTGATTTGTCTGCTGGCCATGCTGATCTCTTTAATTGTAGGTGCGCCAACATCGATCCGTCCAAGAGTTCTTTAAAGTGTTTTACCCACCTGTTTCTCTGTTCTTCAGTGTTACTGATTACTTTGCTTTCCTTGCTTTTCAATGATCGTTCTGGTTTAGGATAGTTTTCCGAGAGCTTCTTTCTTGTATTGTACAGTTGTCCCAAGTTTCCTTCTCTTGCAGCCTTTTCTGCCGTCATTTCTAGATCTTCCACATATTTACGTTTGTCGGCTCCGATTCTCCTCTTCGCTTGCTTGCTTGCTTGCTTCCATGTATTCAGCATGTGCCTTGGCTTTCTCTGCTCTTGTTCGGCTGATGTCGAATGCTGCCTCCTTTCTTGAAACTTACCGAGAATACCAACAGAGATCCATACTTCTTGTGTCCCAGAACCCACTGACATGTTGAAGTGATTGCCTTCTTGATCCCTTTCCAATTGTTCTTTCCCATCGAGTAGATCGTGAAAAACCTGGAACATATTTCTGAGGGCTTTCGTGAATTCTTTGAGTTTGTCAGTATCCCGAAAAAGTGCCGTATTAAAGTTTTGTGACATTGTCCGGTGCTTCTTGAATTTAAATTTCGTTTTGGCGACTAACAAGTGGTGGTCTGAGGCTATATCAGCTCCTCTCTTGGTTTTCACGTCCTCCATGGTCTTTCTGAAATTTATTGATGGAGATATGGTCGTTTCGGTCCTGTGTAGTGTGGTACGGTGAAATCTATGTGACTCTGTGTATGGGTTTATGTGGACGTTTGGTGCCCTCTATAACCAATTTGTTGAAGTCACATAGGTTTGCAAATCTCTCACCGTTTTCGTTCTTTTCTCCCAGTCCATGTTGTCCCACGATGTCTTCCTATCCGATGTTGTCCATGCCGACCTTGGTATTAAGGTCTTTCGTCAGAATGGTCAAATCCTTTGAGGAGCATCTCTAGACGATTGACTGCAGCCTTTCGTAGAATTGATCTTTAACGTTGTCCTTGTAATCATTGGTAGGTGCATAGCATTGGATGAAGTTCATTGTAATGTCCTCTTTCTTTGTTTTGAAGGATGCTTTGATGATCCTAGGTCCATGAGATTCCCATGCTATCAGTGCTGTTTGTGCTTGTATGAATAGCATCAGTGCGACTCCTTGTGTGTGTGAAGCATTTTCTTCTTCAGGGCCGAAGCACAACAGCAGCCCCCTGAGGCTAGTTTCAGTTGTCCAACTGATTCCAAGTACCTCCAAGTTGTATCTTTTCATTTCTGCAGCAACCTGGAATAATCTTCTGGTCTCTCAAAATGTTCGGACGTTTTATGGTATAAATCCTTATCTAAAGTCAGCCTTGGTTTTCTCAAATCCATTATCAGTCATGAAAATGTAGTATATGTCACCGCTGTCCATAGCTCTAAGTGGCGACGCTTCATCTGAGACTTTCAAAGGAAAATTACTGGAAAACGAAATAAGGAATTTAAAATGCTGATATTAATAAAAACTCAACCTAAACTTAAAAGATATATAATCATATAGTTCAGGGGGAACTATGATAGTATTTCCCAGTACGACGTTTGTATCTTTGTTTCACTTTACTTATGGTCCGCTAGTCTTTTGTAATGTACTCGAATACAACCGTATATTTATTCATATCATATTGAAGACGGTAGATTTGTTTGCTTAAATGGGAATCAACTTGCTGAAAATGTAACTGTTAATAATTTTATTCAAAGCACCTTGTGTCTTGCACTACACTCATTTTCACAATATTTTTTATCATCATGTATAAAGTACTAACAGATTAATCTTTAGCTTGAGACGTATATTCATTATAGTTTACAAACTGGGATTTATCAAAATCCTACATAGTTTTCCTTAGTTAGGTTGTAAAAACTCCTGACGTTTTTCTCTTTGTATTTATTCATATTTTCTGCATTAAACAAACTATAGTGTTTACCAAGCTCAACCGATTTATTTCGTTTGTATTGTTTATCCATCTAGGGAATATGTTCTCATGTTTCTCTTTGTCTCGGATCGCCGATGCTAGATATTTAAGAAACTTATACAGATCTAGTGTATCATTGGAGCAGTTGTCAACATTTAAACCAAAAACTGCTCTAATATTAGCTAAATTATCCAAATATGATTGTGCAAAGTCAATGGGAACTCATTTGAATGATGACCAACTAAAAAAATCTGTATGCTGTTTATTGCCACTATAATTACGATGTAATCAATTTAGATGGAAAGAAAAGGTTTTGATCCACATCTACTAATGACTCGGCATGAAACACATTATGCGAAATTATATGAATTGAAAAATGCTTTAAGGTGAGGTGACATTTACTAACATTCCTTAAACGTTTTTGTTTCGTTTTGAGAGTTTGTAGAACATTAGCTTTTACATTCATTCATTAGAATACTTGTGAGCGTGATGAGAAACTACCTGGCAATAAAAACTTGTAGCTCAGGTGGATGATTGTGGTGGTGTTTCGTTCTCTGAGCTGGTTGTTTTTGTTATGCAGCTTTCATTGTTCTTTTGAACAACATCATCAGCACAAACTTCAGATAGAAGTGAAGCATTCCAATTTCTCCACGTTTGACCTGTAACTCCACAAACCTAACATCCCACTACGTCCTACTTTATCCCTCCCCGGAACACCGACCTACGACTTATGAAGAGAAATTTCAAGGATATTAAAACATATGGTGGGTGAATCCAACTACTGCATTAAGTCTGCCACACAATCCTTGGATAAGCTCAAGGGGATTCAAATCGGCAACGACGAAACGATAATATCCTTCGACGTAACAGCCTTATTTACCTCAATAGAGCCAAGCTTAGCTAAAGAAACCCTTTCTCTGCTCCTCATCAACGACACAAATCTACTCAAATATACAAAGCTTCAAGTCAAAGTCTGCTTGAACTAATCGATCTATGCTTAACAACGTATTTTCAGTTCAACAACATAGTCTATGAACAAATAAAAGGAACACCAATGGGATCAGCAATATCAGGACTCATCGTGGAAGCTGTAATGCAAAGATTGGAAGCATCGATTTAGCCAGTGATCAAGCCAAAAATGTGGGTTCGCTATGTAGACGACACATTCGTTATTATCAAAAGGAATGAGCTGGCGAACATCTGCAATCAGACCAACAACGTCTTTGATGACATCAAATTTACGATGGAAAAGGAATCAAACAACAACATATCATTCCTGGATGTACTAATCACCAGAACTAACACAGGAAAACTGGAAACTCGAGTATTTCGGAAGCCAACCCACACAGACGTAATTCTCAACTACGGTAGCAACAATCCAAGAACCCACAAAATCAACTGCATACAAACGTTTTTCAAGAGAGCGAAGACTCACTGAGGCACACATGAGGCACTAAAAAACGAGGAAAAACATCTCATGACTGTCTTCAAAAAAAACGGCTATCCACGCAACTTCATCAAAAAACATCAACCGAAACCGTCAACAGAACTGAAATCAAATATAGGAACCAATAAACGGATCATCCTACCATACATAAAAGACATATCGGAACACACAGCACGACTAATGAAACCGTTTGTAATAGGTGTGGCACACAAACCAACAGAATCACTTCAATCAATCCTAAGTAGCCCAAAGGACAAAATGACAAAGGAAGAAAAGCCAAATATCATCTACAAAATAAATTGCTCAGACTGTGAAAAACACTACATAGGACGAAGTGGACGGCCTCTCCAGCTTCGTTTACGTAAACACCAATTAGCAGTCAAACGCCACGATAACTCTTCGCTTATATCAATACATACCGACAATTATGGACATACATTCGATTGGGACAATGTGGAAATACTGGATAGGGGGAGGACAAAGAACACTATAGAATTTTTAGAAGCTTGTCACTCAGGTCAATCAGCAATCAATAAACACATCGACATTGACGCAATTTATCAACCAATCAGGAAAATCATAGGGGACATAGTATCAAGAAACAGATCAAAAAGACGATACAGACCAAACATACGTGCAAACAACCACAGATTTAAGGTCAACCGCAACCAATCAAGATCGAGGTTAGCAGAACAAGCTACAGGTCAAACGTGGAAAAATTGGAATGCTTCACTTCTATCTGAAGTTTGTGCTGATGATGTTGTTCAAAAGAACAATGAAAGCTGCATAACAAAAACAACCAGCTCAGAGAACGAAACACCACCACAACAACCTGGCAACTCAGATCGTAGTAGTTTGTAGTGACTAGGACTTCTCTGGAAGTCCGTAGGTGTAGTTGGGCGTTTTTGCTTCTTACCGGTGGCAGTACCAGGAGGTTTGAGAGCTTGCGTGACCCTCTACATTGTTACGTTCCAAAAATGTGTTCAGTAACAGTTTCCTAATATCACCTTTCTCCCTTGACTTTGCCCGACCGTAGCTGCTACCTTGACACGGTGGTCGTACTTGCCTGTCCTGATGACCCAACCGAGCTATATTGGCTCGAAAATATGTTCCTGTAGGTTCTACCATGTCAGGTAGAACAACTGGAGAACGACGGGACTAGAAGAAGCAACTCAAGGTCTAAGTCGTACTGCTGACTGTAGAGAAGTGTGACAGTAATAAGGTGTTTCCCTCGGACAACCAGCATCTGCAGCGATGCTGCCTTCTCACAAAGAAGGAAGGGGTTAGAAAAGGTCGACCCTAAAAATGTCACACCTCACCCTACCTCACGGATTTCCGTCTCCGGCTTCAAGGGCGTTTAAACAAGAGCGGAACTAATACTTTGAAAAATTCCTATAAAAAGGCCAGGTGTGACCGGCTTGAAGCAGTTGTCCCTTGGGCTCTGCGGTCACGCTCCCAGGTCTCCAAGACCAACACTAATCTAACGTCCTTTTCAGGTTCTTCAAGAAACACCCTTCCACGGTGTGGGCAGCCGGGAAGTAACATACGCCCTCATACCCGTAGCAGCACGTGAGAGCAAATCGGTCAGAAACAAATCCTTCCTACAGCTCCTAACATCTCTCTTATCTCCACGACTAAGTCTACTCACACTCCTTTATCTTCCCGCACCTCTGCTTCGAACGATTCGAGTTCTCGGAACGTTATTCCTGGTCTTTTGAAGCCCCGTTCTAAACTACATGTTGGAGCTTTTAATGTACGGACATTGTGTCAAATAGGGCAACAGGCTTCCTTAGCTAGGACTCTAGAATCTCGCGCCATCGATGTATGCGGCGTCTCGGAAACGCGCATACAGGATCCTAGTAAAATCATTATTTTAATTTCAGCTTGTCAAAATAAACAACCAACTTGATTTACTCTTCGCTTATCAGTAAGCCCTGATGCTGCTTCCCGGGGTCTCGCTTGCGTAGGCATAGCGTTGAGTCCTAGGGCAGAATTATCTCTCCTGGACTGGATCCCAGTAGATAGTCGCTCGTGCGCTGTCCGACTGAACAGGACAGTAAGGACTCGGAAGGATAGGGACACTCGCCGTCGCCTCTTTGTCATATCTGCCTATGCCCCCAATGACTGCAGTGCAGACGATGTGAAAGATGAGTTTTACAGAAAGCCTTCGCACCTCCTCCAAAAAGCTAGGCGCTCTGATATAGTAATAATGGCTGGTGACTTTAATGCTCAAGTAGGTAGACTAGGTGCAAAGGAAAGACATCTTGGTGGATGTTGTGGTGTTGTGGCGTCTCAACGTTGGACTCAACTAGATCACATCGCCATCAGCCACTGATGGAGGGGTTCGATAGAAGACTGTCGCTCGTTCTGGGGCACATGTTTGGATTCAGATCATGCTCTAGTGCGAGCTCGTATCTGCTTAAGGCTTACTGGGCGTAGGAAAGACACCGTAAGAAAGCCTCTTAGGGTTTTACTTAATGATAATCAAACCAAGAAAATATTTCAGGAGCAACTAGAAAGAGAGTTAAGCAACCATGCAAGTGATTCCCATCCAGAAGCAGGTTGGTATGATATCAAAAAGGCTGTGGAAACAGCAGTGATATCTGCTAGGAAGGTAAACCGTGAGGCTAGGATGAAGCCGTGGATATCAGTCGCATCCACGGAACTGATGGATGCTCGAAAACGCATCCCACCTGACTCTGAGCATGATGAAGAGCGTAGTCAGCTTAGGCGCAGACTTATAAAAAGTCTACGTAACGACCGCTAACTGTGGTGGGTGGCGAAAGCTAAAGCGATGGAAAAGGCAGCGGCGATAGGCAACACTAGACAACTTTTCCGCTTTATTAAAGAAACTGGTATTAAGAACCCGAATGTGAGTGAGACTATCTCGTAAAAGGATGGTCTTATTATCCATTCTCAATCCAGGAGACTGGATCGATGGGCGGAACACTTTAGGGATCAGTTCAACTGGCCACGAGCCACTCTTCGGTTACCCACGATCTCCAGTCATCCTGAATGGGAAATCGAACTAAGTCCCCCTAGTCTTAATGACGTTGAGAAAGCGTTAGGAAATCTGAAACGAGGACGAGCTGCAGGTCCTGATAGACTGACCCCTGAGATATTTAAGGATGATTGTCCAGTTTTAGCAGCTAGGTTGACTGAGATCTTAGATAGAATCTGGGAACTGGACGCAATCCCATCCGACTGGTCTCAATCCTTGATTGTCTCAATCTATAAGAAAGGACAAAAGTCTTCTTGTGACAATCACAGGGGAATAAGTCTAAGTAATATAGTATCTAAAATACTGGCCTCAATAATACTTCGACGCTTAACAAAAGCTCGTGAAGAGCAGACTCGAGAAAACCTATCTGGTTTTCGACCTGGACTTGGCTGTATAGACCACATTTTCACACTACGACAGGTCCTGGAACATAGACACACATTTAGGCGTCCTACAATAGTTGTTTTCCCGGACCTTAAGGCGGCATTTGACTCTGTTGATCGTAAGGTTCTGTGGCAGTGTCTGTCATTGAAAGGTGTACCAAAGAAGTACATTAACCTTAAACAAGCTCTTTACTCGAACACCACTGGTCGAGTGAGAGCTTATGGCGAACTGTCACCGGGATTCTCTACTTCAAGTGGTGTCCGTCAGGGATGTCCACTTCCTCCATTCTTGTTTAATTTTATCATAGACATGCTCCTAGACATAACATTATCCTCGTCTGAATTTTCAGGAGTAGACGTTTTACCAGGTGGCTCGCTTATTGACTTAGAATATGCCGATGACATTGTCCTACTTGGTGAAGACGCTGACAGAATGCAGAGTCTTCTGACTACCCTGAGCAACAATGCAAGCATGTTGGGGATGCGGTTTTCCCCCTTGAAATGCAAAATGTTGCTTCAAGATTGGGTTTCATCGGCACCTGAACTAGTGATAGGGAGTGAAGTAGTCGAACGTGTAGACCGCTTCACTTATCTTGGGAGTCTCATCAGGGCCGATGGCCTGGTGACTGACGAAATCTCAGCACGGATACAGAAGGCTCGATTGGCTTTTGCCAACCTGCGTCACTTATAGCGTAGGCGAGATATCCGTTTGCTGACTAAAGGACGAGTGTACTGCGCAGTAGTTCGCTCCGTCTTACTTTATGGATGTGAAACATGGCCAGTGAGAGTAGAAGATATTCGTAGGTTACTGGTTTTCGATCATAGGTGTCTTCGATGCATTGCTCGTATATCGTGGGACACCCGAGTGAGCAACGCTGTTATTAGGAAACGGGTACTAGGTAAGAATGGCAGATCAATAGATGAAGTATTGAAACTTCACCAGTTGAGGTGGTTGGGACATGTGTTGCGTATGCCCAACCACCGACTGCCTCGTCGAGCCTTGTTTTGTAGTGTAGGAGTAGGTTGGAAGAAAGCTAGGGGCGGCCAGACCAAAACATGGCAGAAATCCATGAAGTCATTGACGAGTGGACTTAGCCATGTCGGTAATTGTCGACTACCTGGTTGGGGTCCGCGAGATGATAATAATCGATGGTTAGAGACCTTGAATGACGTGGCTCAAAATCGTTCGCAATGGCGCCGGTGCATTTATTCTTTGTGTTCTCTCAAGTGCTAATCTTCTGGATTCTTCAACCCCTCTAATTTCGACTATCTAAACTTTTCTCACTGAATCATACTTCTTGAATAGTATCTTCTAATCCTAACCTCTCCGATTATCTCTAATTCCCTCACTACCTCTACTACTATTGGATTTGAATTGACGATTACTTCTCTGTGCTGATGTGGTATGACAACATGAACGGATGTACTTATGCACGAAGTTCTACGTTGCATCTGACTGACTGACTGAAGCCCTGATGCTGCTTCCCGAGGTCTCGCTGGCGTAGGTGTAGCATTGAGTCTCACGGCAGAACTAGTGCTCCTAGATCTGGATCCCAGTAGATAGTCGCTCGTGCGCTGTCCGACTGATCAGGACAGTAAGGACTCGTAAAGATAGGGAAACTCGCCGTCGCCTCTTCGTCGTATCTGCCTATGTTCCTACTAACTGCATCTCAGACAAGGTAATAGTCGAGTTTTACGGAAAGCTTTCGGACCTCCTTCAAAATGTTAAGCGTTCTGATGTATTAATAATGGCTGGTGACTCCAATGCTCAAGTAAGTTGAGTGAATAAATGGAAAGACACCTGGGTGGTTGCTATGGTGTCGCGGCTCAGAAAACAGATAATGGCGAACGTCTGCTGCAACTGTGCACAGACAGTGGCCTATTTATGGCAAATGCTAACGGTAAACAGAGGAAAAATCAACTCTTGTCTGTGCGACCCTCAAATCGGACCCTACAATAGACCTAATTATACCGCATTGCTCTCAGCCATTGGTGGAGAGGCTCTAATGAAAACTGCCGTTTATTTTGGAGCACATGTTTAGATTTATATCGTGCTCTATTGCGAGCGCGTATTTGTTTGCTGCTTACTGGACGTAAAAAAAACACCGCAGTGAAACGTCTTTCGGCTCTACTTATTGATAGCATTGCTTAGAACACATTTCAGGGTTGTATCAGCACCTGAAATTGTAATAAAGTGTGAAGTAGTTGGGCCTGTTGACAGCTTCGCTTATCTTAGGAGTCTTATTAGTACTGATAGCCTGTTGTGTGACGAAATCTCAGCACGGATACGAGAGGATTGATTGGCTTTTGGCAACTTGCATCACTTATGGCGTAGGAGAGTTGTCCGTCTGATATCCAATGAACGAGTCTACTGCGCAGTAGTTCGCTCCATACATCCTTTCGGGTGTGAAACATGGCGAGTATGAATGGAAGATGTTCGTAGCTGGTTAGCGTTCGATCATAGATGTCTTAGAAGCATTGTTCGTTTATCCTGGGACAATTGAGTAAGCAATGCTGTTGTTAGAATGGTATTAGGTAAGGATGACAGATCAGTTGATGGAGTAGTGAAGCCAAATTAGTTGATGTGGTTGAGAAATGTGTTACGAAGGCCGAACCGTTGACTGCCTTGACGAGCGGTGTTTTGTGGCGTGGACGTAAGTTGGAAGAAAGCTAGGGGCAACCAGACCAAAACGTGGCTATACAATACAAATCTAAGAGAATTAGAAAAACTGGAGTTGTGTGAGCCGAACTCATTCGGCTGTGTTTATAATAGACAAAATAACAGAATGAAAATGAAAGATCAAATTCTTTGGTTACCAAGACAGATAAAGGTTAACCACTGGCTCTGTGTGAATACAAAGGCCAGATTTAAGCCTCCTGGTTGCTATGGTTTTTGCAAACTTTAATAACATAAAATCCGTTTGCTTATTGATTATTTTCATCGCGTCCATTTTGTCTCTCGATTCTATTAGAAAATCTGTAAATCGTCGCCTCTCTGTCCTTCTAGTGTATATAATCCTGCAAGTACATGAAAATTAATATAAGGAGTTTGAGGTGACATCTAGGGGATATTTGTGTATGTTCATTCTTGTTATTAAACATCGCGCTGTGTACAGTGGAACAATTTAGCAGTATGAAGTGTTTTTCTTAAAGCTCCTTTAAGTCTGGCTGATTTAATTCATGATTACATTACCTTATAGTGTCGATTTCGTAAAATTAGAACACATACAAGCGGACAATATTGTTTTCGATTAGATCGTCATTAGGCTTTACTCTAATATACATGAATATTTATATGAAAATGTTAAACCAATCAAGGCAATTTAAGAGTCAATAATCACAATGAAATGAAATAGATTACGTCACTACACATAATAGGTGGAAAAGTACAAGTTGATAGTAGGAAGACAGGTGTACTGATAGTAGTTTTGTAATGATTATTTCAAGTCTATTTATCCTTATTTGACCTACTATTGATAAAAATTTTGTTATCGTTTTTATAATTTGCTTACTTATATGTGTTGTTCTAATTTTCACAATGAGAATCTTTAATTTCATAAAAGTAAGTTTTTTACTGGTTTGTAAAGCTCCATCTTACAACAATATTCAGTGCCATATTTCTCTAAAAGTGCTTAGGGGTGGTCTAGAAGACACTACTATTGCATACTTTTCTGGTCGGCATATCTTTTTAACTCAGTGGTGGAGCACTCTCATCAACCTATATTTAGAACTTACATAGAGAAATCTATGAAAATTAGGGTATTGCTCATTCTACGTCTTTCTAGCGTACATATCTTCAACTTAGATCTAGGAAACGCAACTTATTCTTATTGGTTTTAGGGATAGACTTTGTTGAAAGCTTCAAGTATCTTGTGGTTGCACAGCACGAAAATATCATCAGTTTGCTTTACATAAAATTCTGGCCTGTTGATAAAAGACAAATTTGGTCTAAAGGTTTTCGCGTAACCACACAGCCTGCTTAACAGCATAATTTGTGAATAAATTGCAACTGGACATTTTTGTGCATCAGCGAATCTGGGATATGGACATGTGTCACCAATCCTGACCAATAAAATCAATCGTTTCTTCCAAAGGGATATTGGTAAAATAGTAAACATATGCCATAAGAAACCGTACGTTTTATAGGATATAATATATATATAAATATATATATATATATATATATATATATATATATATATGTCTGACTAATTTTACATATTCAAACGTACCATTTATACTGTACACGACCAATTACTTACTGATTGGTTCCATTTTGTTGGCTTACTACTGAGATAGTTTAGGACAATAAAAAGTGATTATAGAAACAATTCGTCTCATTGGTATTCAAGGTTTGTCCATACATAGATGGTAGGTGTCAAACAGTTGGTCTGAGTTCATTATTTGTAACAATATTAATTATCTTCTAATTTGTGAGGTTTCTAAGTTGTTTAATTGCTTGATTTTCTTAATGCTGCAGTTTCATCTTTGCTTATATTTTCAGTTTGAACTCTACTCAAATCCTCTAAAAAAAACATTATCATTTTCTGTATAATAGTCAAATTTATTCCTCAATACAATTTCGCATCGTTTATCTGGTTTTAGTACTAATAAATTACAGTCGGTTCATACTTTCTATCAAGGCATCATAATGTGATTTTGTCGTGATTTTGAATTAAATTGATGAAGCAGTGTGAAGTTAGTTAGAAATATGAATCACCACTTCTAACGCTTATAAAAGTCCGTTAGCACTTAACTCTGAAATACATTTACAATTTGCATTACACATTCTATATACAGCTTGATACTTATTAATAAGGGGATTCGTTTTTTAAAATTCTAAATTATTTTAATAATAATAATAATCATTCGTTTAAATGTGTAGGTTAAGCAACGAAATGCAGGGAATTCATCGTATTCTACATTTGATGTCGTTCTTGTTTGATTCAAACATAAGTAAATTACTGAATTACGTATTTGCATCATCATGAGTCCCGTGCCAGGACGAAACGGCCGTCCAGTGTTTCCAGGATTCTCAATGGTTCATTCATGATTCATTCATGAATTCAATGAGTAACTTAATCTCCACAACCTCATTATGCAATTTCAAATGAACTCAGCATTGGATGAATTGTTTTTAATAGAAAATAATGATATATTTACAAATGTAGATTTCTAAGGTTTGATGGTTCCATGTAAATTGCTTTGTCAAAGAATAAATAAATGATTATATCAAATTAACATAAATGTAGAGTGTATAAGGGAAGCAAAAGAGAAAATGTTTTTTTTTCTATCATTAGAATCAATACAAGTTCAATTATAGTAATGTTATGTCGTTCCGGTCAAGGCAGTTCTGTATGAGACCTCTATATCTGTGTGTGTTGATAAATGTAGAAAATGTAATATTTATAGTATGGGGTAGTAGGGTTCAAGTAATTTGTAGTATGTTCATTAGTGTCCGTTTAATTTGGTCATATATTGATTCTCTAAAGAAGCTGCGATACATTAGAAATTCAGTTTTCTTTTTTTATTAAAAATGTATCATTATTTTTATTATTGAGTTACACACATTTTTTTTCTGCGCTACACTTACTTACTTACGCCTATTACTCCCAATGGAGCATAGGCCGCCCACCAGTTTTCTCCAACCAACTCTGTCCTGGGCTTCCCTTTCCAGTTATGTCCAATGTTTGTTCATTCCTCTCATATCTTTCTCTATTTCTCGGCGTAATCTATTCTTTGGCCTTCCTCTTTTCCTTTTGCCTTGAGGGTTCCATGTGAGGGATTGTCTTGTGACGCAGTTAGGTGCTTTTCGTAGTGTATGTCCTATTCACTTCCACCGCTTCTTCCTGATTTCCTCCTCCACTGGAATCTGACTTGTTCTCTCCCACAGTTCGTTGTTGCTGATGGTGTCTGGCCAACGAATACGAAGTATTTTGCGTAGACAGCTGTTAATAAACACTTGTATCTTCTGAATGATGGCTTTGGTAGTTCTCCATGTTTCCGCTCCATACATTAGAACTGTCTTGACATTTGTATTGAAAATCCTTATTTTGGTGTTGATTGATATCTGTTTGGAGTTCCAGATATTTTTCAACTGTAGAAATGCAGCCCTTGCTTTGCCAATCCGTGCCCTCACATCTGCATCCGATCCACCTTTCTCGTCGATGATGCTGCCCAGATATGTAAAGGTGTTAACTCCCTCCAAGGCATCTCCATCAAGAGTGATTTGATTGGTGCATGTTGTGTTGCATCGGAGAATTTTGCTTTTGCCTTTATGTATGTTGAGACCTACTGCTGCAGAGGCTGCTGCTACACTGGTCGTCTTCTCTTGCATTTGTTGTTGCGTGTGCGATAGAAGAGCCAGATCATCTGCGAAGTCCAGATCGTCCAGCTGCGTCCTAACTGTCCAGTTGATACCGTGCTTCCCTCCAGCTGTTGACGTTTTCATAATCCAGTCGATGACCAGGAGAAAGAGAAAGGGTGAGAGTAAGCAACCTTGCCTGACACCGGTCTTCACCTCGCAAGAGTCTGTTAGCTGTCCTTCGTGTACGATTTTGCAGTTGAATCCATTATGAGAATTCCGTATTTTCTGGTTAGCGTTTTTTTGGCAAGTTAGTTTTCGACGGAATGGGGTCGCCAACCCCATGTCCAACCCTCCTCCTTTACTCGGGCTTGGGACCGGCAGTAGCCCCGAAGGTTCTACTGGCGGAGTTTGTGCTACACTGCCACATTGAAATTTCATGAGACAACTTTTCAGTATGTTAGGTACAACAATCGATCCAGCCTGTGACCAGCTGACAAAATCCTCTGTAGAAGGTTATTAGAAATATATTACTTTTGTTATTACAATGAAATCATAAGTCTAACTATTCGTTGCTGAGTTTTAATAACTTCAATTGATTAATGAATATGCATTTCTTTCATTATTTCCCATTTGTTTTATATTTCTCTAAATAGGGATCATGGTTTAGAAGTATGTATTGTGGATCGTCATAATTACTCAGTAGATTCTGTTAATTGGGCAGATGTTGTTTTTACTGCTGGTGGTGATGGAACATTTCTTCTTGGTGCCAGTAAAATTCTACATCCTAATAAACCAATAATCGGTTTTAACACTGATCCTTCATTGTAAGTTGTTCAAAAACACTGATGATAAATAATCGAACTTACTTACTAGACATTAAAAGCAGATCGTTAAATTGTACTTTAGTTTCGGGATTTGTTGTGATTAGAGTTTTTTAACTTTCACCTATGATTGTTGTCAGTTTAGGACTTATTGTTGTTACTTAGTACTAAACAAGATTTCCGTTTCTAAAAGCCACTTTAATGTCATTTGAACTCAGTCAGTAGAGCCTAGCACAAATGTTCATTAATCCACGTTTTTTTATAACACATTATTAGGACGACAGTTAACAAGGGAGTGCAAAATTTTGTAACTCACTCTCTTTTGAGTTACATATTTTGTATAAGGATTATTAATACTATCAACTTTATCAAAGTAAATCAAGTTGAGTTTATATCTTTTAACTTAATAGTTTGAAATGAGATGAGTAATCTGTAACATGATATCAAATATTATTTATTGCTAATCTAAACGATTAGTGCTATCGAACATATCTTCCATTATTTATCGATCTATTTTTAGAAATAAATGTTTACGAAACGTTAGTCGACATAGCAATCTGATACTTACTAGAGTTATATGTATATTTATTATTTTTTGTTCATCTAGCTCTCATGGATTCTTGTGTTTACCGAAATGGTGTAGTTCTAATGTTTCAACAACTGTTGATCTTCTCTTGTCAAAACGTTTTCAGTAAGTCCAATGATATATTTTGCACCTATCAAATGTAATTTTTTATTCTTTGTATTCTGATAGTAATTTATCGTAATATTTTAATTTTGATCGGCGGTAGAAAAATTTTTGACTGGTTAAACATTCCAAATGGAATGGAGAAACAATACATTTTTTCTAGTTTTTTATTTGATTTGAATTTAGTTCAAGTCAATCAATGCGAGTGTTAAACAATTTAAAAGTCTGGTTGAAATTGTATTCTATGCACTGAGCTTTCATTTGCATGCATAAGCTTTCAATTTCAACAAAACCGTTCTCCTGTTACTAACAATCTTTACCATCTGAATGTTTTGAACGTTTTATGTTGTTGTTGTAGTAGTAGTAGTGTTAATCCTGACATATCTACTTCCTATCCAATCTAGACTACTCATAGCTCTCGGAAAAGTTAAAACATATTCGTTGTTTCGAATATGACATTACATCACATAGTAAAATGACTTCTGGTGGATTTTGTGAATAAAAGAGGACGTTTTCGAAAAAAAAATCTCTGTAAATAAATGACGTTGAAAAAAACAGGTAAATCCATATTTTTCTTTATTTGTTCCCTTGCGAAAACCGTTGATAGAAGTATCTAGATAATTGAAATATGACGATCACTTAATGTTGGAATTGTTCAGATTTTTTTATGTTGATACTTTTCGGAACTGTGCGACCTGTCCTATCCCAAATTTGGTAGCTTTGTTGTTGAATACTCAATGGTATGTGAAAATCTCACTGGATTTGTGGTTATACAATTTTTAGTTGGGTGTAGAACTGATGAGGTCCTAATACCTATTTCTGCCAGTTACGTATGTTAACTATTTGAATAATTGACATAAATCAATCACCCGTAATACACGTAAGATCTGGGACAAATATCGACCAATGAATTTAACTAATGTCATATACACTAGGTAAGTGAAACTGATTTGCACTTGTTTACTACAAGAGAGTTTCGATCCTTCATTCTATAACTTCAGGTCCCAAACTCTACCCGATAATATATAAGTCAATTTTAATTAAATATCAGAATACCATCTTTAAAAAACATCTGAAATCAACCCATCAAATCTTGGGATTCATACAAAAAATCTCTCTGAAGTATTGTACAAACCTACTGAGAGTGAAGGCATGACTTGTGTAGAATTATGCCAACAATCCCCAACTAGCATGAAAGCTAGATCTAAGATTCTCTACCAAGTACTTCTAATCACCTAACATCTCAACATTGTGGATGTGATGTCCAATCATTCAGACTGAGGGCCCACAATGCAACTGTGTCTATTAAATGCGATCAGGATTTTAAATGACTAAACAAACTTAACCAAACAATAGTAAAATTATACAAAACAGTATGTTCATTTAGTGTTTGGCGAAAAAAGAACAGATAAATCGCAGATAATAGAGATGACTGTCTTTTCAATGCAGTGCAGAGGTGAAATTCAACTAAATTTAGTATAAACTGCGAAAATTAATTTTTACAATTTTTTATATTTAGTGGTCAACTTTACTTATCGCATATATATTTAGCCAATTTAAAATATGTATCAGTATACCGAACTATTTTCCTATCGATTTTTCGGCACACTAAAGATTCCCATTGTGAATATTAGAACAATACATATTAGCGAATAGTATTGTTTTAATCGAAATCGTCATCAGGCTTTACTCTAGTATACATGAATGTCTATATGAAAATGTTAAACCAATCAAAGCAATGTACCAATCAATAATCATAATGCAGCAGGTTACGTAGGTGGTGGTAAGAATGATTAAAATGCAATAACAGAAGTTTTTGCTAATAGTTTATCATTGTAAGTAGTAAGTCAAACTTGGAATGATCACAAAGCTCTACTAAAATTACGTAATAAGAAGTGTGTCGACAATTATATAGTAAAAAATATTAACGGAAAGGGGCGAAAAAATGACGAACAAGTACAAAATATGAAAGCAATACTGGCACTGGTAGGCTATATCCAGTCAATGAAGAGGCAGGAGTGTCATAAATTTCTTCTGAACGCATAAATTGGGGTTAAATGCTCAAATTCCCTTGGTTTTCGCTATATGTAGATGGCGTCGAACTCCATTGGGAAATGATGGAAATATACAATAAATCACTCTAAATGATTTGTTTTTATATTATGACCACTATAAATCAAATGTGCCTGGATAGCGCTGTATATTGCTTTTATCTGGCCCTTTCTAAACCATGTTGGGAGATGTCAACTCATTCTGTGGTTACGTTGCCTTGTAGTACATCCAATATAACTATCTCCAAAATGGCAGCTGAATATGTAAATGCACATTAAGCAGGCCAATTCAGATGACTTATCCTTCGTTTAAGTAGATACCAATCGTCATCTCGAGAAAGCCAACGCAAGATAGTTTGTGTAGAATGTTCTACTAATTGCCTTCACTAATCTATCATGCAAGACATCGCTAGCCGCATCCGCCGCTGAATTGGAGTTTTACTAATAGAGGTTTCTTTCGAATGTTCTGCGTTCTTGACTCGTCTCATTTTGTATATGTGTTTCTTTAAGAACTCAATGGAGTAACTGATCTCGGTCAGCTCCTTCCTTGAGGCAGATTAGTTTTGCTGTGCTTGTGAAACATCTAACCAAATTTTTTTTAGCGGTTTGGTGTGAAGCTACAAAATTGTGTATCGTCAAGCAGAGAGGCTCTTACTGTACATGCTTTGAGTTAACGAGCTGTAGCCGTTTTATCAGTCGCGTGCAAGTTGGATGTGTTGAACCTTAGCCACATTCGAAATGACCCTGAGAAACTAATCAGAATACGGGTGACACAAAGGAGTAATTTGTTGGATGAAATATATAGGAAGTTTAGATCTAGGGCCGTAGATTAGTTCCTGAAGTTTAGGATTTTGAATTGGGTTCATGATTTGGGATTACTGTGAGGACTGTCGGCTAAGAATTAGAGTGAAGAATACTCTGCAACCATTTGAATTAATACATATGTAAATTTTTTTGGACAATAATATACAAAACCTTTAAATTACCTCCTAACAATCATTTATCACAATACCTATATTTAACTCTTCTTATTTTATCAATTTTAAGCGTTTTAATAATTAAATATTTGTGAGTTTTGCTGAGGTTTAAATGAGATGCAAACGGTCTGTCATCACGTTTTAGATTTCGCACAAAATTCCCATCGCCTCTATTTGAATTGGTTTGTCAGTAAAGTAAATTTTTACCGAAAAATAATTGACTAAGAATAATTATTTCATGCATAACATAAATATTTTTCGCATTTGAAGCTACAACTCAGTAATTTAATTGACTTGAGTTCTACTACTTGTGTTTTGAAATCGATTCTCACTTCACTTTCCAAAGTTGATTGATTTGTTAACCTCCTGTAAGGTAAATATTACTTATAGTTTACTTTCTCCTTGGACTCCTAAATCGTGTAATCAAATTTAAAAGGTTTGGTCTATAGAATGTGTCAGTCTGCGTGATTATAGATACACCACGTGCTTGTACCCATATGCCATCTCAAAGCCAAACAGTCGGTGAGAGACTTTAAACGACATAACTCCATGGAACTGTTATAGCTTCCCAGTAATTTCTAAATTCTCTTACTTGCACAACTTCTTGGACAAACATGTAGGGAATGGATCTATCGAAACCACTCTCGACGGAACATCATACCATTGTGTCAGTTTGATCTTGGGTTTTATTAACTAAGAATATCTTACAGATACATACTCTGTTTAACGAAATTCGATTAAATTGCTGATGCTTTAAAATTGTCACAGTTCTAATTATCCTCTAATCATCAAGTTCTAAGCTCACTCACATAAATTTTAATGTGTTCCTGGTATCTACACACAGAATAAACAGAAGTGTGCTAAACAATTATTTGCTCTGTTCTCCCTGAAAAGCAGTGTCATCCAAGGGAAAAAATCTGCAAATAATAACAAGTTACATGGGTAATTGTTACTAACATTGAAACTTTTTTGAAATAGGGCATCAATTATCAAACTAAGTGCAAGATAAATGGTCAAACGTTTTTTTTTACAATTCCAAATTTGACTTATCAATTTTGTTATTGTGCTGTCACAGCTAAACTAACTAATTTAACCTTCAGATGGCTTTGGCGTCAGCGTATACGTGTCACCGTAACTCATGCAAAAAATGAACAGTTGATAATGCAACCTTTAGATAAAAATAAACCAATTCACCAAAACAGTCACGAAATGAAATCGTCAAATGATCTACTACTGGATTTGTCATCCAGTCAGCTATTTCCAAATTCGTGTTGTCCAAATGAAATGAAGACAACAATACTTCCTGTATTTGCTTTAAATGAAGTATTTGTTGGAGCTGCTTTAAATGCCTGGTTAGTTAGTCATTTGTCCTTTTTCCAATCTATTTTGAATTCGTTTCTTGTAACACATGTACAATTATTTTTTTTCTTGTGTGCATTGTTTTATGACATAAAACTGTTTGTTCGTAAAGAGTTATAATCTGTATGAATTAGGAATTGAAATAATCGCTCAGTTGGTTTCAGATTTAAACCTTTCTACAGCCACGACGATTCAGGTGAGCGAATATTTACGATGAAATACTTTGTAAAATTCTCTGCCCATGTTGAAGGTATGGATATTAAGCATTGGAATGATTGTATTGTTGTATATGTCTGTAGTGCCTAGAAAAGTCATATTTTCTCTAGAAAATAAGTTTAAATGAAGGATGTTGGTAGATATTTAATTTGATTTCAATTGTTATTGAGTTATCGATAAACAAGGTTTAACTTATCATTTCTCTCTTATTTCTGTTTATTGATGTAAGAAGTATTCACATCATTTGTTGTACTAGGAATGCATATTTCAGAACAATAACCAACAAATCAATAGATGAAGCATTGAAACTTCATGAGTTGAGGTGGTTGGGACATGTGTTGCGTATGCCTAACCACCGACTGCCTCGACGAGCTTTGTTTTGTAGTGTAGGAGTAGGTTGGAAGAAAGTTAGGGGCGGCCAGACCAAAACATGGCAGAAGTCCATGAAGTCATTGACGAGTGGACTGAGTCATGTCGGTAATTGTCGACTACCTGGTTGGGGTCCGCGAGATGATAATAATCGATGGCTAGAGACCTTGAATGACATGGCTCAAAATCGTTCGCAATGGCGCCGGCGCATTTATTCTTTGTGTTCTCTCAAATGCTAATCTTCTGGATTCTTCAACACCTCTAGTTTTGACTTTCTAAACTTTTCTCACTGAATCATACTTGTTGAATAAAATCTTCTAATCCTAACCTCTCCGATTACTTCTAATACCTTTACTACCTCTTCTACTATTGGATTTGAATTGACAATTGCATCTCTGTGCTGATGTGGTATGGCAGTATGAACTGATGTACTTATGCACGAAGTTCTACGTTGCATCTGACTGACTGTCTGATAATAACCAACAATTCTCATTATGATATGCATTCATTCACTAATCTCTCTCAGTTTATTTTGTTTGTGAACACGAACTTATCACAAAATTGAAGATTGAATTTGTATCGATAATCAAATCAACACAAACACATTAACAATAAGTGATCAGTCTCTTAAGTGTGCCTTTTGTATTCTAATTGATTGATTTGTTGTTAGGTCAGTTGATTTTTGATTTTTTTTTCTGCTGTAATCAAATCACCTATATATTTCATCAATTGATGAATTAATCAACCCAATACTAATCTATTATTTTGTAATAACATACATCATTGAATGCATGATAGAATGCATTTCATGTAAAATCGGAATGTTTATTATGAGGAAGATTTTAAATAGCATACATCTAAATGCATTCTGAAGTATCTGTTTAGATTGAAAAAGAAAAACAAATTTTAAAATTCAATAGGAAGTTAACACCATTAGAAAGTAATAATGATATCCTTAAAATCATGGGAAATTTGTTAATTTACGGAGAATTAATAGTTTGCGGTAGAGCAAGTTGTTACAATTTTAATAGTATAATAATAATGATAATAGCTATCTCATTTATTATTATGTATGTAACATAATATGAAATTCTCAGCACACAATATTTCAACGCATTCCTCTCACTATTCGTTGATATTTCAGTATACACATGTATCAGATAAAATTTCTTTATGAAGGAATTATTTTCGGTACTGAATGAGTTTAAACTTTTTGGAACAAGTTTTTTTTACAACCCCCCTTATATGTACAGGAACAGTTTGTTATTACCTTGAATTTACCCTTGAAGCCATTTTATGGCCTACCCTTTCTTATTCCTTCTATATCACGTTAGTTTTCCCTCGCCTTCATTTACAATTATCACTTTATGTCTATTTCAACTGTATTTAATTGACCTTTCATATAAAATGCCTTGACAAGTATGTGTGACCAGATTGTTCGTAATATAAAGCACGAATGCATCACATTTTTCAGATTAGTCACTTCTCACTGTTCTATTAAAAATTCATGAGTTTTTTTGGCGAAATCAGCTATTACAACAAAAAATCGCATTGTATATCTGCTAAATACGATATTGTAGGTCTCATGTGTTGTTACGGGTATGAGGGTGCATATCGCTTTCCGGCTTCCCACACCCTGGAAGTATGTTCCTTGAGGAAGTTGTATTATTTTTGGGTTTAGAAGGGGATAACTGCTTGAAACTGGTCTCGCACGATCTTTTTAAGAAGTTTTTAAAGTGTTAGCTCCGCTCTTCAAAAGACCTCACGGTTAGAGACAAAAATCAGTGAGGTAGGGTGAGGTGTGACATTTTTAGGATCGACCTTTCTAACCCCTTCCTTCTTTGTGAGAAGGAAGCATCGTTGCAGATGCTGGTTGTCCGAGGGAAACACCTTATTACTGTCACACTTCTCTACAGTCAGCAGTACGACTTAGACCTTGAGTTGCTTCTTCTAGTCCCGTCGTTCTCCAGTTGTTCTACCTGACATGGTAGAACCTACAGGAACATATTTTCGAGCCAATATAGCTCGGTTGGGTCATCAGGACAGGCAAGTATGGCCACCACGTCAAGGTAGCAGCTACGGTCGGGGGTATTATAGAGCTTTCATACTATCCTTTACGTTTTCATGAATTTGTATCTTATTTTGTCTAAAAATATATGATGAGGAAGTGTGGATAGAGTTAATAGTTTACTTCCGTTAAAGTAAGACTTGTCAGTTGTTCGCAAAATATCATATTCTTGTTCACAAATATATTCAAAATAATGTTGCAACATATACTACTTACTCCTACGAATATCCTTGAATACTCTGCGAAATCTAATGAAATTTATTATCAAAAGATTTAAAAAAATTACTACAAAACAGTGTAGGATTATTGGTATTATATAAAAGTTTACAAATCGTAAATGTAGATGTCTAACTCTTTGGTTAACATAAACTTATAGCGTAGATGAAAGAAAGTGACCGATTTCCAAGATTGATTAAGGTCACTTTTATCGCATTTTACTTAACGAAGATACCTGTTCTGTTATGACTAGTAATGGGTTTACTTTGGTGAAAGATTTTGAATATGTATTGCTCGTGAAATTTCTCTGAGCCGATCAAACAGCGGATTCATACTCACAGGTTTTTTTCGTGATATATTTCGTCAATGTAACAAATAGCTGTTCATTATTGAATATCATATATTCACTAATTTTCGAAATGAAGTAGGCAATACTGATCGCAGTTGATATTAGTCGCGAAATATGAATTGTATACTAATGGATATCAACTCAGTAGTCTAAAGATGGCACGCTCACCTAGGCGCCTAATTATCATTCGATTCTCAGTTTTGTTGCGAGTATTTATTATTTTGTACATTTTCAAATTATCACCAACCAGGTATTGTTCGCAATGTCTTATAATTTTTCAAAGGTTTGTTGGCTGAAATCATCCATCGACGTAGACTATTTTTTTTCCTATCACATCTACCAACAAATATTTATTACTTACCGTTTTTTTGTTTTTGGTTTTAGTGTCTCCGTTTATGACATTTCAGTTGATTCTGAGAAAACTATTGAAAAACAAAAATCAAGTGGTGTAATCATTTCAACTGGTACTGGTTCAACTTCATGGTCTTATCAAATTAATAAATTGACAAAATCAAATATTAGAAAATTATTTGATATCATTCAACGAATAGATCCAATGATTCTATCGAATTCTGTATTCAATCATCATACATCAACATGTTCAAATGAAAATACCAATAATATTGCTGCTGAATTGAACTGTTTGATGGAAACAATTGCAGCATTCTATAATAAAACGTTTATTTTCAATCCAGAAGATTGTAAAATGATGTATACAGTTCTAGATCCATTAGATAATGGTAAGTTGTTTATGGATTTTATTTTATTTTCACAAGTAGTAAATTTTCCAATGAGTAACTTTTTCACACAGTAAATGTTTGTTGATTGTTTGCCAGTTGTAAGTAAGAAAAATGTGCTTTCCTATTTGAAATTCATCTAGTTCAAATTCGAATCTTTAGTGCACAAAGAGTAAATTTTGATGTAGTTAGTGTGATACACATAAAAACCGGATAAAATGACTACTGGATTGTAGAGATATACTACTAGTGAAAAATTATTCACGCATTAATTCAATGTCATTATGAGCATAAATAGTTTTTTTTTTTAAAAAATAATAGTTATTTTTCCATGATATCAGGATAAAAAATAATTAATGTGTCGGTCATACCAGACGTGATATCTGCTTTCATACAGCTCTTCCATAGAAACGATCAGCATACGTAACACAGAATGAAAATGCCATACAAATAAATAATACGTATCAAAGACTTTCTCTCTGTTCCTCATTGTCTATGACTTGAACAATTGTCAATCAATGTACTTAACAATTACGTTATCTGTCTATCAAGCTTTCACTCAGTCAATTATCAGTTGTAAACAACTTAAATCCTGTCACAGAGATGCACGTTTATTCGGGTCATTATATTATATTATATTATATTAGCACGACTTGATGAAATGAACATAAATATTAGCCAAGGAGTCGAAATGATTGCAGTAGTAATGGTAATTGGAATGAATGAAAATGAATAATATGGTTCGAAAACACAAGATGAAAGGGAATGTGTGAAGGGCTACTGAAACTAAAGACTTAAAGTAAGATGAAGAGTAAATGTGTCTTCACTTTAGTGACCTATCTTGAATCTTGTTCACCGATTTCGGTGATAGAGTAAACTTCGGCAAAGTAATCCACATCTACTAACATGGCCATAACCAAAGCTACTACCTGTAGTTTGTTTCATGATGCGCGAAAAAAACATGAAAGAATCAATTTTCATATTACCTACAAAACAAATGTTTTAATTCATTAACGATTGTTTTATTGTATACTGATTAAAACCAGACATATTTTGGTAAATATCTATTCTATTCAATAGTAAATTAACCAACTTATTAATTCATTAACTGTATAGTTTATTATTGAATTGTATTTGACAATTTAGTTGTTTTAATTGTTTATAAATATCAGTTATATGAAGTTTAATGTAGTCGGGATGAAAAAAATTAAGATGGAACAAAAGTGGAATTATTCATTACCAAAACATGACACAAACTGTCATCAAATCATTGTGACTATTGTTTTTATTTCATGTATTATGAATTATCAGGATAGTTTATTCAAGACGAGCGTTTTTTTTTTGAGAAACTTAAACTCCAAAAATAAGTTTAGAGATAACGCAATAAACTCTATCGAAATCGGTTATTGACGTTTGTTCAGTTATCGGATTCATCAACACATTTGCTTTTTGTGGAATAGTGGAACATTGGTTCAATGCACGCTACTCATTTACTAGTTTCCTGGTTCAGATTTTAAGTAACTGGTTTTACTTTAAGTAATCGAGTGGTAGTATTCTTGGCGTGGACCTCAAAATCTTACTGTGGCTCAAAGCTACTGATCCCGTAATCGGATATTGAGTTTTGGATTCGTTGTAATTATGTTCATGAAGATTAATTCCCTAGTGTGCAGTCACCAATGTTATACTTGTCCCAGGCATTTTAGATACTGATCAAACTATATCGCTCTAATTGCAGTATGCCCACTGCTGGTCAATTCATTCATTGTTTTAACGTTAGGTGCTTCAAAGTGTTCTTCGCGAGACCTTGGATCACGGTTTCCTACCAGTTTACTACTCGTTACCAAGGGAATCTATCACACCTGTAGGATTCGATCGCACATTACCCAGCTTTTCAGTTTGATAAGTTTTCACTAAGTTATTCGAGTGACAGCAGCAACGTTCCAAACTTCCATGCTGAGTGACATGGGTTCGGATCTCACAAGTCAGCATCAGTTCATCCACGATTCCAGATACACTAACTAATGTGGCGAGTACCAACTAACACGAGACGTAATTCTGTAGTTTCTTGTTGACAACCTCTAACCATCTAACATATTTAATAACCGTGTAATTCTTATTACTACCTCATATGAATTCTTTTTCATGCATCAAAATGAAATGGAACTACATATTTCTAATATTTAGTGTTCTTGAGTTTTTATTTTCTACCAGACAATCTTAATAATATCCTGTACCTCGAATATTTAAATCACAGCTATCAAATTATACATTTAATCTATTGTATGAATGTTAATTAATTATATAATTATCATTGTTTATTGTTCGTATAATTTCATTTTCATCTGAATAAGATATTTATTCAAATACTAAATTTTTCAATGTTTTTGCTTTTAAATTTAGATTTATTCAAAGTTCATAAACGTCATGGTTTCGCTACAGAGTAAGTTCATTTCTAGTATACATATTATGAGACAATGTAAATAAATGCATATATATATATATATATATATATATATATATGTGGTGCGCGCTACTTATAAGTAGTATATGACGCGAGTGTAAACGTAATGTCTGGCAGCAGAAGATGGGGTAAGATCAAGAAAGGAAGAGTGGGAACACAATGGAACATGTATGAAACGCATGAATAGTAAACTGTCAGACAATGGATTGATGATGGATTGAAGATTTGCAAATTAACGGTTACGCTATGGTTTTCCAATTTTACTGAGTAACTCTGTAATTTTCGTTAAATACAATTCGGTTGCCCTCACCTGTGTTCTCCTTTACTACATATATATATATATATATATATATATACATTGATTCATAATCACGTTTTGAATAAACTATGATTCAACAATATTTATCAATGAAGGAGCACTTACGCATCATTTAAGAACATTTTACACAAATATTGTCAAGTTTCAATTATTGCTTTCCTGAATCATATAACTAAGTACATAGCTCAGAAGAAGCAGATTATTAATTCTGTTTGAAATAGTAACAATAATACAAAGAGAATTAAATCAAAGCAACACTAAAAATAACATTTGGATAAGCTTAATTTAAAGTTCTTCATCAATCATATCTCATAAAACTCAAAGATTTCTATACATTTATTATACTTGAGGGTGCGTCACAAATTAGAAATTCTAATTTGTGTACATAACTAAGTTATAAGTGATACCAACTACACATCACATTCGATCATTAATTATTGATAATCATCTTTGTTTTGTTTTTTTTAAATTTCCAATCAGATTGTATATTCGATCGCTTATGGATGAAGGTCATTTGGCATTTGACAGTGGTATTACATTTCCTTTCAAATCAGGATCCATTGCAAAATTTACAATCCTTCCCTCGGACGCATTATGCTGCGTTAAATTAAATGTTCCTTGTTAAAAGTGAACTAATTCCTGCCTCAAATAGTTTTTTTTTCTTTTTTTTTTTAAACTCAATATTCTTTTGTTATTTATTTTAAAACGCAGCTTATCATTGAGAATCTGTAAAGCATATCTTTTCTTTTTGTATTATTATTTACTTATTTACCAAAATATGAAATGCCATATATTGTAGTCAGTCTGTATAGTTTTAGTTTTATTCTTTTTTCTTGGTTAAATTCATGCATGTGATCCTAATAATGATCATTCTTCTTCTTCTTTATTGTCCTTGTAAATGATACACAGCTGTCGTGTTTTATGCTCAGGTTTTAACGTGCTCAATTGATCATCCTTATTTTTATGCATAAATCATCATATTATAAGTACATTTTGTAAATGAACTATTTTGAAAAAAAAATCTTTATTCTTGTTCTACCTTTTTTCCACTAATATTTTTTAAAGCATCAATTTAGTTTCAGCTATTTTCCATTTAAACAATTTGTGTAATCAAGTTCGCAGTGACATCTGTTTTTGAGTTTTTATTGTTCATCCTTTATTATTACATCTAGTGATATGTGTTGATGCGCTATTCCAGTTCTTCCAGTCCAGGATTCTTCATATCTTTAACATTCTTTGTTAAAAGTTATTATTCATTTCTTTTTAAATTTTTATAACAGAAGTCTAATTATTAGTGAGCGTTCAGCAAATACCATATTGACACTGATTCTTTGTATATATTTTCGAAAAAGTATCTTTACCAATTATAACAGCTTTTTTATAACGAGCCGTTAACCGATTATAAATCTCGATATTTGTCCACCCGACTTCCACTGTTATGGACTCTTTTGATGATCATATTAGTTAAGTAACAATAGATCAATTGTTATGACATTTAGTGCGAAACATGCATACTGATAGAGTAATATTGATTATATCAAGGTTTGTAATGATGAAATAAAGTTAGACTTAGATTTCATGCTTTATTCTGTGTACTTATTCAGTTGCGTCTAACTAAAGTAATTTTTGGACATAGCTACTCATCATTTTACCTGGTTGTAAGCTACCAGCCAAACACAGTATGTGACTTCTCATCAGTAGCCAGACCAAAAGTGTGGATCGCAGGACTATGTATAAGATCACCAGAGGTTAATCATGATAGGCTTCAAATACTAATGGCTAAAATCTTTCAGCAAACTAGTCCTTTGGTGCTTCATGTAGACTTCCATATTGCAACCATAATTACTAACCATCAACCCCACTCCCCCAATAAATTTCAAAGAGTTTGGAATCGCTTAATGTCGTAACCTATCTGAACACCGACAACTGACCACCATGTAACAAGAGATTGAGGTCTCCTCGTAATTGCAAAGAGGTTGGTACTTTGATGAGCATCAAAGGCTTTGACCTTGTAGGATCTGGTCTTATGATTAACTTACTTACGCCTGTTATCTCCAGTGGAGCAGAGGCCACCGACCAACATTCTACAACCTACTCTGTCTTCGGCTTTCGTCTCCAGTTCTGTCCAACTTTTGTTCATCCCTCTCATGTCTATCTTCATTTCTCGGTGTAAAGTGTTATGTGGACTTTCGTTCGACCTTGATAACTCCAGGTGGGGGCTTGTCTTGTGACTCAGCTGCTTTCCTCACTGTGTGTCCTATCTATTCCCAGTGTTTTTTCCTTCTACTGTAGTGTTTGGCCAACGGATCCGAAGTATTTTGCCTACGCAACTGTTAACAAACACTTGTATTTTCTGGAGAATAAACTAATTAGAAGTTGACCAAATGTATTTCGATTTACAAAATGAGCATAGTTTTTAATAGCCACTCAAGGAAAGCCATTTTATGTTCAATGATCCAACACAATTGTGTGGGCTGTCTAGAAACACGCTTACACAGGTAATCATCAGATGAGGTCAGTATGAATGAGCATTTTAAGCGTGTTTATGTTAGCAGACATACGATTCGAGCCAAGAGATGCAATAAGGTCACTAAAAACGTCTTGCGGAAGTGTATATGGTCGAATGCTGGCTATTCTGATCAAATACTGTAGTTCTACTTAGCCAAACATCATTACTAAAATATTAAATCTTTTCTCTAAATCAGGCACTTTCCCTATGCAATGAGAAACTACATACATTATCCCAGCTATTTAAAAAAGGAACCAAATTGAATGCAATCAATTAGTGCCCAATTATTCACACTTTCATCTTGTCTAGAACAATGTAGAAACGTCATAAAATGGCAATCCACAATCACTGAAGTAAGGATCGACTAATTACATAGTCGGAACATGGATTCATTGTTAAAACATCATACGAAACCTGTCATCTAGAATATTTTGTATGTATAAGGACAATAGGGTTAAAGAGAAACTAAATGTCACTATAAAATTTGATTTCAGCATAGCGTTTGGTAAGGTACAAAACTTTTCACTATCTAAATTAGAGGCATTCGGGAAAACAGTTAAGTTTTGTTACTGCATTTAATCTTTATTGAAAAACAGCTTAGATGATGAAAATAGGGCAATGCTGTTCCCATTCTCTGGATATCACTAGTAGAGTCCTTAGGGTCTCGGTCGCTGGAACTCTATTGTTCATTATGCATATTAATGACAGAAACTTGCGTTACACATGTCAAAGGCTTTCTATTTACTGACGACCTTAAAGTGGTGAATTCATCCCACCTAAGTATTGGTATAAATAACAGCAATATAATATGGCAGGATCAGTAAAATCTCATATACTGGCATAATTGACCGTTACTCCTTCTTAAGAGTTTTTTTGTCAGTAATGATTTTTTTGTCTGGGATATGTTTAACCTCTATTAAAGTTATATTCAGTTGCATGTGCTTCCCAAACCGACAGAAAAAAGAGACAGCACGGCGTGGCCTTACGAAACTTCTTGCTTTTAACTTACCTTATTGAGACAAATATAAACAAAATTCAAACTGGATCCCTCACGGTTTATGCGAATTAAACTTATCCCCACCTTACATTTCAAAATTATCCATAAGAAAGTGATAGTTATGACCTTCGAAATCAGAATTTTGTACTAAAGGCATTCAGCAAATCAAAGTCATCTTTCTTTGATGATCTACGAGAACATCCGGTCATGTCAAAATTCCATCCAAATCAGATCATTAGTTTCATATGTCTTTGGTGCAGCCCACCTAAATAAAAATTCATTGGAGCTTCTGACAAATAAACGTCTGTCACTTCGTGGTCATATCACTAACCACAAATTACTTTACTCTCTAACAGACTCTGGGGCTCTCATCATACTTTTCTTTCAGTCTCATAACTGTTGATTAGACAGATGTCTGTTTTATGTACAGATGCGGCCTAAACTGTTGGTGTCCAACGTATGAGAGTTTCAAATCACCACACATCATGACTCAAAGAAATTTAACTGAATCAGCAGTTATTAGGATGGAAAACGGGAAAAATTAAGAAAGTATCCATAAGAAGCTTTATCAATTTCAACAATGAGGTCTCTAAATGAACTGGTACAGTCGGGACTATAGAGAGTTTGCTCTCTCCTTCTAACTTTACCTTCATGAGCATATGTTGATAGCCATAGCTGGGAAGTCATTTCGCCGTTTTCTACTGATGGATGCAGTTTTCATCAAATTGAATGGACGAAAAATGAATGTCCAGCGCTTAAGCATTGCTGATGAATACGGAAGACTCGTCCGTGAGAGTTGTAATAGACTGATTTAAAACTAATCGCACTTATTGGCTTTACGATTCTGAAGGAACAAATGGCATAGTAACTTATTATTGATCACCTGATACCATGGGACTACATGTTTTAACGTTTGTTCACTGCTTTATGTATTAGAATTTTAGGTCGGTGGCCCGTAAAGTAGCCTTCGCTTTAGTATAGGCACTCGGGAATCACCTTAGCCCATACACGAAGTTTTACGGTCATATTTATCGACTATCTACCATCGATAGTGAAGGTTATGATTTCAGTTAGCTGGTGTTAGTGAGGTAAACCATTTTGGGTATCTCTAGCTCTTTAAGGTTAATGACGAGGCACTAATGTTCTTCTTTTATGTTTAGTTCAAACTAGCTTCGTGTTTTCTATTAGAATGTTGATTGAGCTATCCCACCAAGTCGTCCTATATCTTGCAATTTTAGACACTTAGACACAATTTTAACAGTTGGCGTTCAATAGAAACAGAAACAAATGACAATCAACAAAAATTCCAATTCGACAAATTCACTTCAGGGTCCAAACACTACATTTCCAATGTTTTTCGGAAATTGTTATGTGTGTATCACAATTTAAGCTTCAACTTATCATCTATCACCTTAGGTCTGTTTCTCTGTTACGATTTGCCACATACTGCATATTGATCCTATGATTAATCTGACCTTTCCCACTTGATAATAAAGTTCTTGGGTCATTATTTATTATAAATCCTACTTACACTTGTTTTAGTAAGCTAGCAGAAGAAACAAAAGAATAACTTCTGAGTAGCGGAATCGCAACTGGATTTTTCAGTGTTTGCATGGTTTCTACAGAGATTTTTAGAATTTTCAGAATGGCTTGACTACCGATACTGGTGATTTGAACAGACAATATTACAGCTACTGAAATGTTTAATAAAAATGAAGCCGGCAGGATAATAAACCGAACTCATCTGTTTTATTACAAACTATCAGTAAACTTATTGACTGCTTTTTTAAATCCCACCGTTTGTGTTAATCACACTGTCAGTTGTCAGTTGTAACACATCTTGCAACGGACCTTTTATTTTCGGGTTTCTGGAGAAAAAATTTCCAAGAGCCTGTAGTGGTATAATTTTACGAAGAAAACACAATTGCTGAAATATAAACATTTATTATTGTACTTGATTCTGACAATAATTGTTATATTGTACACCTCTTGTTTATCTATACTAAAGAATATCTCTCGCGCTCCAAGCGTTTCATTGCCTTTCGGCCTTCTCTCCTCGCTTGTTGTTATCCGCTCGAGTACCCCAGTCTCGTGAATATTTCGATATCACCAGGCTAGCATTAAATATACGTCTTCCTCTAGAATCGTCTTTTATCTGATCGCTAGAGTAACGGGACCAACATTTGATATTCCGCGAAGTGTAATGTTTAATAGGTACTACCACAAGCCAAACAGAAACAAGATGAAACAGAAATGTTCAAGCTCGGAGTTGCAAACAAATAAAATTCAAAGTTTAATTATGGCAGATACATCTAGAAACCAATAAAGATTATGATATTCACAATAGTAGTTTATATCCATTTAGATATTTAGAGTTACCGCTGAAACACTTGTAGTGCCTCCACATATATTCCAGTTCGCTTGCATATAACTTGGTTAAGCCCTTTCGATTAATTTATTTAAACAAGCCATTCGCGTAGCAACAACTTATATGTACTCATTCGTTCTTATTATTGTCTGGTTTGTATGAGCTCACATGACGTATCATTTGACCTCGTCACTCATTCGTCACTTTGTTCATGTGTGCCTATTTCGCTTGTTGCATGTCTGTCTTATATTTGCCTGACTATTTATTCTTAGACATGCTCTATTTCTTTGAGTCGGCTCACTAGCCTTCTCCAAATCGCTTCCTTCGCATTGTAATCCTAGGAGTTCGCTCTTAGCCTTCTCCAATGCGCTTCGCCTATTCGTACGCTTCCTTCGCTCATCCTTTCGCTGCTTTTCAGCTTCGCTATATGGTGTGTCCAAAATTCAAACGTATTCATACTTCGAATTCGCCTTCTGATTTATAAACCGTCAGGCGCTCTCCGAACACGCAGATAAATGGACCCCACACACTCTCGGACAAAATAATATTGCTTTATTTCACAGAAGAATATATTAGTAGCAATATTCCAGGGAGGAATATGTAACACAAACAATTAAATAACCCTAAAAAGTAAACAGGTCTCGTCTTCTGTTGACTGTATTAAAAAAGGCAATTTTCTAACATCGCTGACTAACATCTTAAATGCTTTCTTTAAGTTTCCTTGTATTACACACTCATGCTGCCTAGGTTCCACATTTTGAAGTAGACCTAAAAGGCTTTATGTTTTCTAGAAAGTACCAGAACTTATCTCCCAATATTTAGTTACCTTCCCTCCACCTTAGTCCATTTTTATCAGCAGTGTGTCAGGGATACATATTCTTTATACCACCCATTTCATACTGCTCATGCTGCCCGACCGTAGATGCTACCTTGACGTGGTGGTCGGGCTTGACTATCAAGATGACCAAACCGAGCTATACTGGCTGGAACATATGTTCCTGCAGGTCCTACCATGCCAGGCTGGTCGATTGGAGAACGATGAGACTAAAAGCAGCTACCCAAGGTCTGAGGGCGAAGTCGTACTGCTGACTGCAGAGGGGTGTGACAGCAGTAAGGTGTTTCCCTCGGACAACCAGCATCTGCAGCGATGCTGCCTTCTCACAAGGAAGGAAGGGGTTAGAAAAGGTCGGCCCTAAAATTGTCACACCTAGTACCTTCGGATGACAACTCAAGACGATCAATACCTGCATGTCAACACTTTCGTCCCATGATCGCGCATTCGCCGATCAGTCCAACGAACGGAGCCGCTGCGCATCGGGTGTGTAATCCCTTTCTAGCCAGAATAATTATAGTAGCTCCAGTCTTATGAAGTGAAAGCGATTGGTTCAACAGAAAAATTTCTTATTATGGCCAACTGTACCAGTGATTGCTTTACTGTACTCTTTAGTTATCTGTACTTGACACACCCACTTTCCGTTCATGTCGCCTTCATCTTGATTAATTTGCTCGCGGTAGTGTCTCCTGTGCCTTTGGCACGATCTCGGTATTAGTTCGGTAACACGAGATCGTCAACAAATATACCTTCATTTCTTGATCCAATCTCTTCCTTGCTTCAGGTTCCTGGAGCTATAGGACCTATTAACTGGAACGTAATTAGTCTGAGGTGTTGAACATGGTCAACCTCGACTCGTCTTATTACAGTGGCTTCAGATAAGTTGCAGTCCGGGAATGTCGACATCCAGCGGTTTATTATACGGTTTCTAATTTGAGATTTTTCCACTAAGAACAAGAGTAGTTCCAGCTAATTCTAACAGGATACTAACATTTTATCTATGATCTGGGGTCCATTTATTATCGAAACATCCTTTATATAGTCGTCCCAAGCTACCAACTTTGTGATTCTTCTTAGTTAGGTCTTATCTCCAACTGAAATACTTATTCTTTCTACTTTGACTGCATGTTTTACCAAAGATTCGATTAGCTAAAGGCCACATGCATGCTGAGTTTCTGGACTCCTAAAAACTCCCAAAAATTGAAGCAGGATGAATTAGGTGTACCCACAGGTTGAAGTTAAATTTCATTCCCTCCAAACCCGCTGATATGAGTCAGACAATTTCAGTTTTATTTAAAAGCCAAGCTGAGGATGTTTTGGTGATGGCATTTGAAGTACATATGTTGCTATTTTTCATATTCACGGAGGATAATGAGTCAATGTTTAACAGGTTCTTTATTAATTTGAGGAGTTCCATGGCCTTATCTTTAATTATCGCTTTCTTAGACAGAATTTAACTCAAAACCAAACTAGCCAGTTTTATATGACGTTTCAAGGTGGTTGGTAATAAGTTCCGGCAGATTTCGTACAACACAATTCTGTTGGCTTCAAATTGTTTGTAATGTTCATCATTAAAAAGACAAAACTGCCGATCGTATAGAATAAACTAGGGGGATACCTTTATGATATCAGTGAGAGTAACACTGTTCGAGGAAAGATTAGGTACAAAATCTGTTAATTTTATGAAAATCGTGTATCGACCGATGTTCCATCATCACTGGTGCTGTTTCAGACATGCTCATGCCCGCACCTTGAGGTTTACGACTTCATCGCAACCGCTCTACTCAAAAGCGATCAGGAGCACAGATGAGCAAGGAATCGAATGACAGGGTTGAAAGATGAAACTTACGAGGATAGACTCTAGCACATGAGATTAGTCCCCCTGAATTACAGGAGAGTCAGAGGTTATCTGATAATGGCGTACAGTATATTAACCACGCCAAACCACCCTGACGTGAGAATCTTGCCGACGCATCACCACCACTCCCCTCAAGGTAATTCTCGAAGAGCAAACATTCAGGTTTGTGCACACTTTTCAGCCTGGAGTGTTTTCCTAGCAGAAGTGACCACAGCCACCTCAGTCAACTGCTTTAAGAGGAGACTTAATCAACGCGTCCCTACATACGGATTATCGAATCCTTTGTGGACAAGCTATACCCGATGCATGCCTTGAGACTGGCTAGTTGTTATTATTGTGATCTCCTCAGATCACTAACATAATTTATTTAGATCATTATCTCTGTTTCTTCCCTCTTACATACACTTCGGTCCTCTCTCACAATCTGCAAAACCAATTAATAAACTAAATTATCTATTATTTACTTAGCCCCAAAATTTTATTCTTATTATCATTTAAATTTTCTCCTTATTATTCTCCATATTGCAACTAACTATGGTAGCTGTTGGTATCCGGAAACCCTACTGCCCTGAAACAAACGTATTAAGTCAAATCACGGGACATACAAACTCCCAAACCACTGCTAGAAGACTAGAGTTAGACAGTCAAGTGGTTAGACTCCCATTCATTGGACGTTACGAAATGCCTGAAACCGTACCGAAAGAACAAGAATCGATAGCAAAGAAATGAATTACTTTTTACTAGTTAGTGCAAAAGGTACTGGATATTGCGAAAGAAACATGGAAGCAATGGATGACCGTCTCCTCCTAGTGTTGGGCTTATCAGCAGTGCTCATCCAAGCTCCCTAATAAAATCGCACCAAGGAATCCAGGTCTTGTGCGACCTTTCTACCTCTAGATCATTGAGTCTGTATATATCAAACGTCATTAAAGCAATGACATTGATCGACCTCATCCATCCTAAAGTAGATACAAGAATAGAGAGACATGCCAAACTATGAATGTCCTAAGCTTTCAACTCCGGCACACGCAGAGATACAGTCCCTGTTAGAAATTATGATTATCTAAAAGCTTTTATTAGCTATCGACGAAGCAACTGACGTTACTCATTTTCTCAACACCACTCAGTCGAAGACCATAGAAAATACTCCATGGAGTGTTCACTATATTTATTACTCACGAAAATTTTGGAAATTTATTTTAAAAATGGTTAAAAAATCATTTTCGATTTTTGGTTCGTCAACCAAACTCCTGGAACCGTACCGAAAGAACAAGAATCAAGCTTACAGAAATCAATTGGCTATTTTCATTTCTAGGTTGCCCTGCTCGTCACCACGTCTGACGGCTGTGACATTTAGGAACCGGGAAGACCTGACTGAGACACTCCAAGCTTGGTACAGTCCGAAGAACGATCTGCCTAGCCACATCAGGTGTTCCGAAAGTCGACCTAAATCTGTGAGACAACTGCAGGGAGACCACTATGAACGCACGAAACCGACAGTTGACCTCGATCAACAACCCCTGGCACAAGACACGACTGAACTCACTACACAGGCGAAACACCTGCAGAGGCCAGTTCCCACAGAACTGACCAACTCGGTTTAAACAACTTGTTTGAAAATCCGACAACGGCTGCTGCTGCAGAAGTGAACCGGGTGCTGAAACACACCATCAAGTTCCTCTGTAGCAATGTCAGAGGACTAAGGGATAAGCTATTAGAAATCTGGAATACGTGCTCTCAGATGTATCTGAAGATCATAATCCTAACTGAAACATGTCTATCCCATGACACTACAGACGAAGAAGTGAGATTACCAGACATGACATCCTTCCAAAGCGATAGGGTACACCGAACTGGAGGTGGAGTAGCTATACATATAAACAACCACTTAAAAGTCGAGCGGCTATACGACACCCAACTAACTGAGGTGACAGAATCATGTTGGTGTTGCTTCCTCACAAATGGTACGAAACACTTGATTGGAGGGATTTACCGACCTCCTTAGGGCGCCAAAGCCCAGAAAGGCAAACTGACTGAGGCAATACTGCAACTGCCACTCTTGAGGTTTGATCAAATACTCTTAGCTGAATATTTCAATACCCCATCTCTAAATCTCAGCAATCAGAGTAAATCTCCCACTAGTTTGTTCAAAAGACGACTTGTAGCAGCCATTATAAGCTCTGGGCTGACTGAGCACGTATGCAGTGCCACTAGATGTACTTGTTACGGGAGAAATGAAGACATTCGGCTGATTAAAACCTTTATATAAATATCATTAATTTCACTGTGTTTTTCGGGTATATTTATTTTACTTAACTTATGAACTTGTTTGATTTATTATTTTCGGACATTTTGACTTCTGTTTGTCTTGGTTTGGTAATTGGGTGTTTTTGCTCCAGAAACCTATAAAATTGAAGGTTTTTGTAGTTATTATAATCATTTTGTTGTTAGAACGACATTTTGGTCGACTATTTATGAATTGCGAATAAACTTTGGTACCTAACTTTGGAGTTTGGTTCTGTTGTTAATTTGGGTTTGTGAATTGCAAATAGATCGACATACTGTACTTCAATAACGGGAAGGAGCAAAACTTGGACGTAACAGTACTAAAGAGGGAAAGTCCTCAAAACTGGTGTATAATCCATTTTGAAGGCTTTGTTTTCGGAAAATCCCTCCACGTATATGTATTTGTGTTATGATATGACTGACTCTTTCTGTTCGATATTTTGGTACTCTATTTGGTTCCATTTTGGGATTTTATCATTTGTATCTTGTTATTATTTCTATATCTTTTACTTATATTGAAGTTTCTATGTTTCCTTCTGAACTATATATGTGTCGTTTAAAATTGATACTTAGTATGGCTACAGCCATATTTGGATTTGATATTCTAGCAGTAACTGACTGCAAGCACTTATTCTTCCAGTAACGGAACCTATTGTGGTGATTGGAAACTCAAAGGTGTAATAGTGTTTTGGTAATTGACTGAACTTCCCTTTTTGATTAAATACAGAAAGATTTTCTCCCAGAATGATCGTTTTTGGACTTGGACTGGGCGGGACGCGTGTGGACCTACACCTTTCGGGTTCAGAGCGAACTGCAAGAGTAATATAATCACTTTACACTTGGGTTATCCGTTATCAAATAACCAGCTCCTGGTCAAGGATGTTCACGTCCGTACACCAGTGGGAATTAGTGATCATGGCACAGTCTTGTTTAACATGGTCATAAGTGAAACATTCTCACAGGACGATAACGAGCCCTATTTTGCTACACTAGGGCAAATTATACGCGTATGAGAGAGTTCCTCCTACATGGCCCATGGCCACGGGAGAGGTGGAGGCTGACAGTAGAGAGACATCAGACAGAGCGCTGTCTTACAAAATGTGTCCCAGTCACACCACACACACGGGTTAGGCACAGCTTGCTACAGGCTAAGATGAGAGCCAGGCACAAGTGGAAGGTTTCCTTGAAGAATTCCGCTTGTAGTTCTTACTTGGCATTGAGAAACAGATACAATATCAAAGTTCAAAGTGATAGGAGACAATTTCAGATGTCAAAATAGAGGCGAACGCTAAGTATCTGTTTAGGTTCATGACTAAAGGAAAACCTACGTATCGGCGTTTGTGTTCTCTCACAGGTCGGAATAGGGAAGACCTCACCAACCCAGCGATGGCCGAAATCTTCAACACTAACTTTATTGAGCAGTTAAACCAGGCAACCACATGTTCAGAGTACTGCGCAAACCTAGTGCCAGCTGACGACTTAGGGAACATCTGCATTACTCCTGACTTAGTACTAAGGATACTTAAATCCTTACGCCCAGTTAAGTCACCGGGTCGTGACAATATTCGCCCCCATAGTCTTGAAACAATGTGCAGAAGTCCTCTGTTCACCGACATGCGACTTGTTTAAGCATTCACCAGAGTCACACTAACTCCCAGCTGAACGAAAACAAGCTACTCTCTCTCCAATCTTCAAAGGAGGAGATGGAAATGGACAGTGAAAAACGGTTTAAAACTCAACCAACCGAAGTGCCATGTCATGCATATTCTGTCTCACATGACGCAGACGATCTACATCATCAATGCAAGTCTCCATAATGTCTCCTCAGAGTGCGATCTCGAGTTAATAACCACAGAAAGCCTCCAAACGAGTCCGAACTATGTAGGGGACGCAGCCAAGGCAAATGCGACGGCTCATTTTATGCGAAGACAACTTGGTGCTATCAGCCCGCAATTATTTTAAGACTACTTAAGACGTGTGCGCGCCCACACCCGGAGGTTAGCAACGTCATCGCGGCCCCTCTGCATAAATCTCTTGAATGGAGTACACAGACTAGCAACCCAATGGGTGATAGGGTTTAAAAATAAGCCTTACGACGATAGACTGCAGCACTTAGAATTATTTCCACTAAGCTATAGGATAATCAGAGGTGATCTGATTATGGTGTACAACATATTAAACACGCCAAACCATCCAAACGTGAGCATCTTACGGATGCATCACCGCCACTCCCCTCGAGGCAATCCTCGAAAGATTGCACATCAAAGAGCGAATACTCAGATTCGTGCACACTTTTTCTAATTGCGAGTCGTCGCAACTTGGAATGCTCTCCTAGCCGAGGTGACTATAGCCCCCTCAGTAGACAGCTATAAGAAGACACTTGATAATCACGTACTCATACACGGATTATCATCTCCCTGTTCGACAAACTGTTCATGATGCATATCTTGAGACATGCTAGTTGTGATAATTGCCATCTCCTCAGATAACCTACTTAGTCTACCTCGCTTATTATCTCTGTTCACTTTCCCTTGCGTACACTACGGTCCTCCCTCACAATCTTCACTACCAATTTAAAACTTAATCTTTTAAATCCATATATTACTTAGTTCTGAAATTATATTCATATTAGCATTAGAATTTCATCCTTATTATACTTAGTACTCTCCACACTGCAACTAACTGAACCCCGGTCTGGTAATGTGACGGCTGCTTGTACCCAAAAACCCTACTGCCGTGAAACAAACGTTTTCATTCAAATCCCGAGACATACAAACTCATAACCAACTGCCAACTGACTAGAATTAGACAGTCAAGCGGCTATACCCCATTCATTGAACACTATCGAACAATTGGAACCGTACAGAAAGAACAAGAATCGAGAGCAAAGAAATCAATTGGTTTACACTAGCTCGTGAAAAAGATATTGGATATTGGATTGAATGAGGTCGCTGAAAACATTCACATATAAAATACCCGCTTCAAACAATTTTTACCTTTTGTTTTCGTCAGAATGTTGAGGCCTAGCCGTGCTCTGATTTGTTTTCTAGTTCTAATCGTCGCTATTCTGATCTCATCATTTATTAAACCCATTGACCACTGTAAGTGATTCGGTGTTATCATGCAATCCATTTGTCTACGGACCATTTTTTCGCAAAGTTTTCTAACAATAACTAACAACCCTCGTGGTTTTTTTGTCAAAAATGGCAGCGTTGTCTGTACTGGTTCATATATATTGAAAATTGATTTTTTATAGTATCTAGGTGGTTTAATTCGGAGAAATCTGTAGACATAGATGTGAAGAGTCTTCAGAAGATGATGAAATCTAACGACGTTAAATTGATAGATGTCCGAGAACCTGATGAGTTGGTCAAAGACGGAAAGATTCCTAATTCTATTAATATACCGCGTAAGTGTGACATGATCTTAATTTTGTAGTCGGTGAAGTTGAGGATGCCTTCAAACTCGACGAGAAAAGCTTCCTAGAGAAGTACAAGATTAAGAAACCAAATGTTGCAGACGAAAATTTGGTTTTTAGTTGTAGAAGTGGCTTCAGAAGTCAGCAAGCCCAAAAAATCGCACAGAGTTTGGGTTACAAAAAGTAAAATGCATATTCGAATAAACTTTATTTTCAGTCCTCTAAATCTTCTTGGTGGATACAAGGCATGGGCCGAAGAAAATGGAGCATAGCATATATTTTTCACTCATTTTTCCGTACGAAATGCCAAATATGTGCCACTATACAGCAGTGAAATTGCTGTATACATTTGTGATTTAAAATTGAAGCTCTTTGTCATTATTTTTAGTCAACAAACATTGAATAGAAGGGGAGTGAAACATTTGTATTCTGGAAAATACCAATTTTATCTATTGTAATTGGTGTTTGCTTTATAGTTTGCTACTTATTAATTACTTTTGGAAGATCTGAAAATGTGTCTGACACATTTGACTATGCTTTTACAGAATGTTATTTTTGCAGAATATACTAATAAGATTAATAAATTCGAAACTCAGAAATAAGATTTTTTCCTTCTGTTTTGTATCTCTAGTTAGGTTCGAAAACTATTTAAGCTAATCAAGAAGTAAGGTTTTTGAGTGTATAGCTTTTATGAACTCTATCCTTTACAAAAACAGGATTCACCACCGCGATGTACATTTCAATTCTGTACGATAATGTATATATATGTACAAATATTTGAGTAAATTCCATAGTAATCTATTAAGTAGCTGATGTTTCGAAGATCATTTCTATTTTTAAAACTTAAAACTACCTGGATCAAGGGATTTGTATTCTTTCGTTTTATTCATAGAATAATGGGGTGATTTCATGCTTTAGTCCGTAAATCGTTTAAACAGATAAGTACTCTTTGATCGTCTAGCCTTTTTAGGGAAATGGATCACGCTCATATTGCATTCATATTTTCAATACTGCCTTAAGTTGTGTTCTAAGTAAACAAACCTTGAAATGAATACCATTAATTTAACCTTTAGTCTCGTTTTAAAAATCTGTGGAATGTCCCGGAAACAAGCTACTAATAAGCAATGCTATAGTTAGGAAACGAGTTCTAGGTAGGGATGGCAGATAAATTGATGAAGTATTGAAATTTCATCAGCTGAGGTAGTTAGGACATGTTTTACATGTGCCCAACCACGGACTGTCTGGTCGTGCTATGTTTTGCGATGTAGGAACAGGTTAGAAGAAAGCTAGGGGCGGCCAAACCAAAACATGGCAGAAATCCATGAAGTCACTGGCAAGTGGACTGAGTCATGTTGGTAGATGTAGGCTACCTGGTTTGGGTCCGCAACACGACAATAACCGATGGTCAGAGACCTTCAATGACATGACTGAAAACCATTTGCGATGGCTCAGGTGCGGTCATTCTTTGTGCTTTCAAATCCCAATCTTCTGGATTCGTCAACACCTTTGTCTTTCTAAACTTATCTCGCTGAATTATACTTCCTGAATAATATCTTCAAATCCCACTCTTCTCCATTACTGCCAAAACTTCTACCATCTCTACCACTATGCTCTTTGAATTGGCAATTGCGTCTCTGTGCTGACGCGGTATGGCAACCTGAACTTATGTACTTACGTACGAAGTTCTACGTTGTAGCTGACTGACTGGACTCTTATCTCTACGACCAACCCTTTTTTCATTTCTGTCTCACCTCGCGCAGCTGATGCTAATGTTTCGAGCTCCCGAAACGTTATTACTGGTCTCCTGAAACCCCGCTCTAAACTACATGTTGGAGCTTTTACTGTTTGAACCTTGTGTGAAATAGGTCAATAGGCTTCCTTAGCTAGGACTCTTGAATCCTGAGCCATCGATGTATGCTGTGTCTCCGAAACGTGCATACATGGTCCAAGTGGTATCTTTTCCAAATAAAGAACCGTCCAGATTAACGATCTGTGTGTCTGGAAGCCCTACTACTGCTTCCCATGGCCTCTCTAGTCTAGGTATAGTATTAAGTCCTAGGGCAAAAGTGGCCCTCCTAGACTACGCCCCAGTAGATTGTCGCTTGTGCTCTTTCCGACTAAACGGGACAGTAAGGACTCAGGAGGATAGGGAAACTCGCCGTTGCCTCTTTGTTGTCTCTGCTTACGCTCCCACTGACTGAAGTTCAGACAAGTTGAAAGATGAGTTTTACAGAAACCTTTATAACCTTCAAAAATTTAAGCGCTTTGATATAGTAATAATGGCTGGTAACTTCAATGCTCAAGTAGGTAGACTGAGTGAAAAGGAAAGACATCTAGGTGGATCTTATGGTGTCGCGGCCCAAAGTACTGATAATAGCAACCGCCTGCTTCAGCTATAACTGCCTATTTCAAGCAAGCACTAACTTCAGGGATAAGGAAAAACATCCTTCGACCTGGCGACCCCCAGAGTCGTCCCAATGATGGACCCAACTAGATCACATCAGCCGCCGATGGAGGGGTTCGACAGAGGTCTGTCGCTTGTTATGGGGTACATGTTTAGATTGAGATCGTGTTCTAGTGCAAGCATGTATTTGTTGGCGGCCTACTGGACGTAGGAAAGACGCTGCAAGGAAACCTCTTAGGGTTCTACCTAATGATAGCATAGCTAAGCACATATTTCAGGAAGAACGGTTAGGCGGCCATGTAAGCGATCCCCACCCCGAGGCAGCTTGGAACAATTTCCAAAACGTTGTGGACACAGTAGTAATATCTGCTAGTAAGGTAAACCATAATGTTAGGCATAAGTCGTTGGTCTCATTAGCATCTGCCGAACTGACAGATCCTCAGAAACTCATTCCGTCTGGCTCTGAACATGGCGAAGAGCGGATTGAGCTTAAGCACAGGCTGATAAGAAGTCTACGCGATGATCGCGAATAGTGTTGGGCAGCGAAAGCAAGAGCGATGGGAAAGGCATCGGTGATAGGTAACGCTAGACAACTGTTTCATAGTGTCAAGGACATTGGTATTAGAAATCTATCTGTTAGCGTAACTATCGCGGAAAATGATGATCGTATAATCAATTCCCAACTTAGAAGATTGGATCGATGGGCAGAATACTTCAGGGGTCAATTCAAATGACCTTCAGCCACACCTTGGTTTCTCACGATCTTCAGTCACCTGAGTGACTAATCGATGTAAGTCTTTCGCGTCATTATGAAGCTGAGAAAGCTATAGGAAATCTGAAGCAAGGGAGAACAGAAGGGTCTGACAGGCTTACCCCTGAAATTTCTAAGAATGGTGGTTCAGTTTTAGCAGTTAGATTGACTGAGATCTTAGGCAGAATCTGGGAACTGGGCATTTTTACATCCGACTGGTCTCAATTATTGATTATCCTAGTCTATAAGAAGTCCTCTTGTGGCAATCACCGAGGAATCATTTTAACTTATATAGTATCCAAAAAGTTGCGGTCAATGATTCTCCGACGCCTAACCAGAGCTAATGAGTTACAGACTAGAAAAATCCAGACCGATTTTCGACCTGGACGTGGATGTATAGACTAGATAGTCACACTACGTCAGGTTCTAGTACATAGACACTGGTTCAGACGTTCCTTAATAGTAGTATTTCTCTACCTTAAAGTGGCATTCGACTCTGTCGATTGTGAGGTTCTGTGGCAGTGTCTTTCATCGAAAGGTGTGTCAAAGAAGTACATTAACCTTATACAAGCTCCCTACTTGAACAAGACTGGTAGAGTGAGAGACTATGACGAACTGTCAGCGGAATCGGTTATTTCAAGTGGTATCCACTCCTGTTTAACTTTGTCGTAGACATGCTTTTAGAGTTAATATTATCATCGTCTGACTTCCACAAGGAGATTCACTGATTGACTTAGAATACACCGATGACATAGTTCCATTCGGTGAAGACGTTGATAAACTGCAGTGTCTCCTGACAACCCTAAGCAACAATGAAAGAATATTCTGGATGCGGTTTCCCCCCTTGAAATGCAAAATGTTGTTTATGGCGTGGGAGAGATATCTGTTTGCTAGTCTACTGCGCAGCAGTTTTCTCCGTTCTACTTTATAGCCGGTAAGAGTAGAAGATATTCGTAAGCTATTAGTATTCGACTATGGATATTTTCGATGCATTGCTTGTATATCTTGGGACCACCGCGCAAGCAATGCTGTCGTTAAGAAAAGAGTACTAGGTAAGGATCACAGATCAATAGATGAAGTATTAAAACTTCATCACGAGGTGGTTGGGAAATGTGTTACGTATGCCCAGCTACCGACTGCCTCGTCGAGCTATGTTTTGTAGTGTAGTAGAGTAGATTGGAAAGAAGCTAGTGACGGCTAAACCAAAGCATGTCACAAATCTATGAAGTCATTGACAAGTCGATTGAGTCATGTTTGTAGATGAAGACTACCTGGTTGGGGTCCACAAGATGATAGTAACCGATGGTTATAGATGTTGAGTGACGTGTTTCGAAATTGTTTGCAATGGCGCAGGTGCATCCATTCTTTGAGTTCTCTCAAGTCTTTACATTTTGAATCCTTCATCACGTTTATCTTTCTCTTTATAAGCTAATTTCACTGAATTATACTTCTTGGATAATATCTTCGAAGCCTAGTCTTCTACATTACCGCTAATACTTTTACTATCTCTACTACCATCGGATTTAAATTGATAATTGTATCTTTGTGAGAATGGTATGGTGTACATACATACGTACAAAGTTTTACGTTGTAACTGAATGAAACTGGACAAAGCGATTTTGTGATAACTGCAATCTCGATGTAAATGTAATGAGCGCCTTTAATACCTTACATGGATTACAGTGCATTAAAATATTTATCTATTTAGGTATGTGAATACTTTTTGTGTGTAAATCTACGGCTACGAAGCTAAATAGCAATTCAAACTCGGATTTTATCTTAATTCAGTCGCAATACCTTTCTATCCAGACGTCAAATCACACTGCATTCCTGTAAAATTATTTCTCGAAAGTTATAGAAACAATCTACTCAACTATTAATGTTGAGTTACGCAGTGTAAAAAAGTAAACTGGATTTCTCAAAATTTCACATCGAGTAATGGGATGAAAGTATTTGTTCTAGAGCATGACATCTATTAAAATGAAATCATCCAGCTAGTAGACAGGTCTCACAATAACAAACAAATCGTTCCGTGTAACAGTTGGACGTGCACAAATAATCAGCTGATGTTAACTTCTACTACGTTTGCCAGGTTACGTGTTAATATTTCGAGATAGTCTCAAACTAATGTCAGGCCATGACGATAACTATCCCAATATTGATGCAAAAAGTCAAAAAATCTATTATAGAATAGCATCGTTTAAGGGTTTGTCAAAGTTTACAAACATCTCATTCTTAATACAAAAATTTTGGTAATCGAAGCTTTTCAAAGCATTGAACTTATGTTTTGGTGCATTATGTTGGGTGTAACTGCACTGTCAACAAACAAAATCATGTTAAATATCACATCATTCTACCTCGTTAGTTAGAATATGTCTTTTCAATGAACACTAAGAGGTTCGAATTTCAGGTTGAGAATTAATCTATTGACTTTTTATACCCTGTCAACTGCAAGTCACTCAGACTAGTGTCTAAATTTATAACCTGATCAAGCGAATTTATTCAGAACTAAAGCATGAACAAAATAACTTTGGTTTTCACACACTATGTGGTTTTTGTAGTCGTGTATTGGACCAATTCAGGCATTAATGTTTGTGAATGTTTCATGCATTAATATTGAGTCAGTTGTAATTACTTCCACTGTTCAAAACTTCAGTCAATCAATAGCAACGTAGAACTTCGTATGAATGTACGTACATCAGTTCATGTTGCCATACCACATTAGCACAGAGATGTAATTGTCAGTTCAAATCCCATGTTAATAGAGGTAGTAAAGGTATTATCAGTGATCGGAGAGATTAGGATTAGAAGATATTATTCAAGAAATAGAGACTAGTGAAATAGACTTCAAAAGATAAAGATAAAGTAATGAGGAATTAAAAAATTTAGGATTTGAGAGAAGACAATGAATGAATGCACCTGCACCATTGCAATTGGTTTTCAGCCATGTCATTCAGAGTCCCTAACCATCGATTACTATAATCTCGTGGGTCCCAACCAGGTAGTTGAAACCTTCCGATATGACTTAGTTCAATTGTCAGTGACTTCATGGATTTCTGCCATGTTTTGGTTTGGCTGCCCCTAACTTTCGTTCATCCTATTTCTACGCTGCAAAATATAGCTTGACGAGGCAGTCGGTGCTTAGGTATACGCAACACATGTCCCAACCGCCTTAAGTGATGAAGTTTCAATACTTCATCAATTGACCTGCCATCCTTACCTAGCACCCGTTTCCTAATAACAGCGTTGCTCACTCGGCTGTCCCATGATACACGAGCAAGGTTTCGGAGACAACTATGATCGGAAACAAGCAACCTACGATTATCTTCTAGTCTGACTGGCCATGTTTCACAGCCAAAACCTAATAGATAATAAACAAACTACAATCTTAAATTATTAAACCATTCAACACTTCATATCTGGAGATTTATTTGAATGAGTTTCAATGACCTGAAATAATATTAAGCATTGTTATATTATTGATTATGTGTAAGCGGATAAAATAATTTACACATAATTATGCTTAGTTGTTTTAAGTAAATGTAAGTAAAATTGATTTCACAGCTCAAAAATGAAGTCGGTTCCTACTTATGCATTGATTGATAGTTCTCGTCAGCAAGTAACTGCAGTTAACTATCAGTTGATCAGCTTGACAGATACTCAACCCTATTTTTATTTCAAAATGATTTGATACAGAATTTTGTCCGAAATTGGCATTTTCCTTTGTATTTCAAACAGTTAATTCAATAGCCGTGTTCACACACCTATACATTTCAAGCTATTCAGATCATTCATCTTAATGTACTAGTGTGATACAATAACCAAATGGCTGAATTCTAATATATTCATCACTTCTATCTCAGCTATCATCGGATTTTATTCCTTTGATTGCGTCGTTAAACTTGATATTGTGTTTTCTTCAGAAAAGTAGTAATGTATAAACAGTTACTATTGTATACTAGTTTAGTTGTCATAAATGTTGTTTTTATTTATTTTCCTTTGCATGTTTATGAGTACAGAGAGAAATGGCAGACTGAGAGAACAATCGTGTCCCTATTCTCTTAGCTAATAAGTTTATCGACCTAAGGTGAAACTTGCTTTGCATAAATAAACCAGGCTAACATGATGATATATGCATACAACATATTTAAATGACGCTGTAAAACTGATCGATCAGTCTAATTTCATCAGTAAAGTACTATTATTACATGTATCTGTGACTTAATGCATATCTGATTGATAAACAAACTAATGAAACAGATTAATTGGTAAGACCTATGTACGTTTTATTCTTAGTATCGATTTATTTGCAAGTTGGATTTATTCAAGTAAGTAATTGACAGGAATGCTAAACACAATAGTGATATAGGTTTTTACACAATTGTGTTGATCTGAAAGCTCTATCATACTCATAAAAAGAACTCCACCATCACTTAAAATTATACGGTTTAAGTAACCGAATCTCATCCTCAACCCGGTCTTATTCTATATTTATGAATGTGCAGATGGTAGATAAGCTAATGAGAACATAATATTAGAAATAACATCTCTATAATCTTGACAAAAACATGTCACTGTATACATAACTTCGTTGTCTATCAAACACTTTATCAGATAGCAAGTGGTAAATATTAAAACATCAAGTAATTACACTTTTAATGACTAATTTAGCGATAAATCCTGGAATTTCTAGAGAAAAACTTTGACCATTTAGTTTATTTGTATTGCAGTTGACGTAAACATCACTGATGATCATAGTGCCATAAGACATATCAAATGAATTCAGAATATGGACCATAGACTCAGTGTTCAGATTGTCGAACGCTATGCAACAGAACTTCAAATCGCGTCTTCGTTTCTTGTGGAAACTTTGATCTACGACGTGAGGGCGAGGAATGGTGTTTGTAAATTAAATCGATTTTCAGTGTACGCAGCTCTACCTAACATAAAAATTCACACAAATTTTCCACTCTAAATATTTATATCGTTATATGTATATTTGAGAGAGTAATTTCAAAAGAAGCAAAATTCATTACTGAGTTATTAAGTCCAGTGCTTAAGTTATTTTCTTGTTCGACACAATTTAATCGATGTAAAAGATTTGAGCACCTGATCTTCGTTAATACTCTGTAACTGGTCTTTATTCTACAGGAAATATATCGCATCTTACAACATCAAGTGACTTGAATTCAAATCTCAGAAGAAGAAATTTCACTAATGGTTTCACAGGGAATGCCGGATATCCGGTAAACCAGATTTAGATGCTTTTATATCTTAGGATATATTTGCATTCCGAACAAGAGTATGTAATATTGATTATCATTTCAATCAACTGAAAAAAATGCTATCATTCTGTTCCATAGCCATCTATCTCAACAGTAAGTAGGTCTATCTAGATATTGATGACCTAAATCTATTATTGATCATTCTGAACTAATGCATCAAAACTGTCATAATTCCCCACCCTAATTTCGAATTAAAATGAGTTGTGAATGTGGCCAGAACTAAAGTATACTAGCCATTGTATGGGTGTAATAAATTGATTGTATTCCGTATTTAAATATTGACATCGGAAAAATGTAAACTCTTGTTATCAATAACATCTAGGATAGTTTTTCTAGCCTCCATGCTGACCTACAATCATGTTTAAACTTGTTCAGAACATAAACAGCTGTCTTTTAGGGAAAAAATAACCATGTTATTACTAAAATATTCATAGAAATTAACAGTTATCTGTGAATCGATTAGTTCAAGTTCACTTTTCTAATTGTCAACAAAAATACACCTAGTGAAAGAGGAATACCAGTACCAGATTAAATGGATGCTAAAGCATCATGGAAATTGTGAAAAAAATTACATACACATAGAGTGATTTGAGTACAGTTTGATTGTTAATTATCTTTGTATGTTTATTTGAAAAAATGAACAAAATATTTATGTGCTGAAGTAAAACTAGTATATACTTCTGCATAAATTATTTCAAGCTGAACACTGACCTCAATAAACACAATATCTCATATACATTTGTCCTTGTGAAAATTTCAAGGTTAGCCCGATATTTATCTTGATCACGGTTCAAATTGAGTATTTAGCGAGTTTACACAATACGGCTTTATAGGCGTTCAACATTTTGATAAGGTATATAAAATAATATTTAATAAATTGGCGAGACTATAATTCTTGGACGTACCAATCACACTTAAGATAGATAGTCTTGGATTTCATATTTCATTTCATTCATATGCTTGAGTAACATGTTGGCGTAATTGCTGATGTTAGCTCGCGAATAAAACTCTCAAATTCCTCATGCCTACATCCAGCTCTCAGTCGTATTACTGATTCCTCACACTAGTTTACAACCCTTTTTTAAGTACGTGAGAAGGTGAATATTCTCAAGGTCATTTCTGGGATAGCTCAAAAACCGTCCCTAAATTATGGTGTCACTAGTAATTTTATTCATTGTAAGTTATAATGTGGAATCTAAGACACATATTTTACGAACTTTTGAAGGAAATATATATATATTTATTTAGGCTCGTTAATTTTGCGCAGGTTTTTGGTACACTTTGAAGATAATTCTCATTACAAGTCGATATTATCTGAAAAACCATTGGTATTTCAAATTTAGTTTAGGACTAATCAAGAATATATTTACCTCCATAATTTCACTTCAAAGCAAACAAAAAGCAGTTGGGTTTTATGAAATTTTACCCACTTAACGGACAACCAATGAGGTACATTTTTTAAAATTACGTCCGTGACGTGCTAAATATAACTTAGAACAACTATTTCCGTGTAAAACACTTTGATATGTGGATTGAAATTCAGTCATTGCTGAAAATCGACATGTAAAATGAAAATAGTATTTCAACTCGTTTTTTAAACTTTTAACAGGGTTTTTTAAAATAACCAAAAAATTTTTTAAAATTTTCACAGCGTTTTTTAAAATTTTTTTAAAAAATAAAATAAGAACTACCTTTAATTAAAATCTTCTTTAATTCTATCAATTCTTCAACAAAATTGATAATATCACCGCATATCTTCTTATTTGATGGTTTTCCTGTTTTTTTCTTCTCAACTCGCGATTCCTTTAATACAACCTTATAATATTTGTAGCGGCCTGATATAGTTTACATCTGTAAGAAATGCCGCATCCTTGACGCTGTATCCATCTTCAATAACTTTTTTTATAAGGCTTTTTCTTTTTTCATTCGAAATCAAGTTGTTTTTTCTATTTATTTCTAACATTCTAAGGATTACAAAAAATTTTAAAAAACGCTGTGAAAATTTTAAAAATTTTTTTGGTTATTTTAAAAAACCCTGTTAAAAGTTTAAAAAACGAGTTGAAATACTATATATATATATTAATGATTTAAATATTCATCTCAAAATAGATTAGGAACAAACTGTTTTTAATTATTCACATACAATAAGTGACGCGTTTGACACATCATATTCAAAATTATCTGACCATCTGTGGCGATAGATTATCAAAGCAGAAATTATTTTCCTCATATGAAACTCATAAAATTTATACAACTGTTATCTTAACACTTTTCACACAAAGTGTCGCATATACACCAAAATTAATCTCACTATCTACATTGTTAACATGATTGGATGGTTTACTCGGCTTACAGTAAACCATGTCAGTAAACTCGATAGTTTTAATGGTCGATTATATTTCTCTTGTAAGAGCTTGGATCAAATTGCCGAGCGAAACGTTGAATTCAATCACTGAGATTTATAGGAATATAATTTACTCCTTTAATAAAAAAACGATACGTTCGTGTGATATGATAAGACAGAGAATAATACATTACAATGAGCGACACGAATCGATAAATCCTTAACCAATAAATCATATTTCATCGAGCTGTAGAAATATTCGACAGTGAAGAATTTTTTAATATAGTAAGAAGGATTTTTATAAACTGTTTAGTTATTATTTACTTTTGAATTAAAACGAACAACAGCTTTCTAGATAGTTTGTAATGGATAATCTAAAGTAAATGGATAAAATTAGACTGCAGGCTGTAAGAAATTCTGTTTCTATGCTTGCTAATTTAACTCAGGTGTATTTATTATTGTGAGGAAAATTTTTAAGTTATATAAGATATGCGGACAAAATAATTTTCTCAGCATACACGCATACGATGGAACTCTGGAATTTTTGATTAAACATAGAACTGAGAGCTGCTACTAGATGTTCTAAGAATTATTCTTGTAAGAAATATTCAAAATGACAAAGCGTCAGAAACATCAAAATGACGATTGGAAAACACTCAGTTTACAGGGGGATTTTTAAAATCATTTTTTTTACTCACCGATAATTCTGGATCAACTAATAATAATATTTTGGGGCAGAGTTTTGGAGTTTTATGTTTTTACACATTTGAAATCATCAATCAATCATTGTTAGACCACCATTTGAAACCTGGAAGCACTGGACGGCCGTTTCGTCCTGGTGCGGGACTCATCAGGTGAGGTCGCGCAAAATCCCTAGATCAATCAGAGTTAGACATTAACACAGTTAGATGCCGAACCAGTGGTCTGATGGTTAGGCGTTCACGTACAATACTGAAGGTCTTGTGTTCGAATCCTTCAAGGAGCAGGAGTCGTGGATGCGCACTGCTGATGAATCCCATACCAGGACGAAACGGCCGTCCAGTGCTTCCAGGTTTCTAATGGTGGTCTAACAATGATTGATTGATGATTTCAAATGTATAATAATAATATGTTCACTTAGTAGTCAACCAGTGGTTTTACTTTCTTTTGCAACTGTAATTTACCAACTCGCCCAGAACTTTGAGTGTATGTCCTTGCAAAGTTACTCTCCCAAGATATAAAAGTGGTTGAACAGGTTTTTACATTTCATTGAGTTGCTTTCAAAATCGTTTTTATTTAAGCTAAAGTTTTAAAAACTTATCAAAAAGAAAATACATTTGTTGGTCACTAATTCTCACTCCTTCCTAAAGTGCCTCAAAAAGACAAAGTTGATTACCTACCTACTTAAATATCGATCACCTCAGTCAGAGTTCAATGCTCAATCAAATTAGTCATTCTGTCATGAAAACTTATTGATAGTTTAAAAAATTGTCTCACACTTCCCAGGACTTTCACTAAATCTCAGTGAACATATTTAAATTACGGCTGTGCTTTCAATAAGCTGATTGACTGATTGCTGAAAATAAATTTAGCACTTTGAATAGTTTCTTCTGAGTCCAAGGTACAATATAAATAGATTCAAAGTAATACACTCGATGAAGTTATTATAATAAAACTAATGTCAGAAAATTTTAAAATATAATAACCAGTGAACAACATAAGCCTAAAACTCATAGCATACACGTATGCAGCACATGAATGAGTATACAATAATAAGACTGTAGTGATTAGTTTAACTGGTACACCAAAAATTATATATAAAACAACATAAATCTACAATTACCAAACGACCAGTTGTAATATAATCTTTTGAGAAAAAAATGAATCAGATGATGTACTTTGTAATCAAATCACATTCTTGAATCAAATGGTATATATTAACAAGGAAGTAGACCTAACATAGTTTATCTTAAGTGATAATCATAATAATAATAATAATAATAATAATAGTAATAATAATCTTAAACTTAAATGAAGTAAAAATAGTTTTTATCTCATCAACATAGATAAGTTATTCATATTAAATTATATATACAATAGAATTTAACTATTTATATGAAGAATTGCTCACACTGATTATTCAAAAGTTAGCAGAAGTAAACCTAGAATAAACATATTCAATTTTCAATTGGTTTGTAGGTAGACTTGATCGACGTTAATACGTTGATGAATAAAAAAAGGGATGCAAATCATTTTATCCATCGTAAAATAAACTAAATTTTTATGTTTTGTTAAATTGTAAATTGTTTTTAGTCAGATGATTTATCATGAATAGAAATGTAGGTGTCCAAGCTTAACTAGAAGAGTAAACAATGTGATGAAGGCGTACGTAGGCTTTTTGTAATATACCAGTTCAAATCAATATGAACTTGTCTTTCATTTCTTCTAAAATATACGTTTTTATTATGTACAAGGAATTCAGTGTCATAAATTAAAACAAATCATAATGTAGTACGGTTAATTTCAAATTAGCTACGTATCAGTATATATAGAAGTATATAAGTAGTATAGAAGTATAACGATAACTATGTAATCCTTGATTTCCATTTATTCAAATTATGAAGTGGATAAGTGATTGTTTTGTTGCACAGTGGACATGAACAGCATTGTTGGGGATGTTAGATCCCCAAAACTCGCTTGTTAAATGCCTTATTTTGGATTTCACGTTTGCCAGCATGGGCTGATCAGTTGACCTTGAGATTTCATTTCCCAGACAGGAAAATCCATGGCTGTGATTGGCTGTTATGCATTTTAGTGTGCTATTTTCGTAACTGTCCCAAGGACAGTATAAATAAACGAGGGTTGTATGCTTGATTGTACTGTGATTGCTGGGCATTTGTAGAATATACTTTCTACGCTTACCAAGACTTCTGTTTTGCAGTTTGGGATTCGAAGTAGCCTACCTGGATGCTGCTAAATGTCTCGTTCGCGTTTATCGACAAAGGTGAACTCGTAATAGCTTTAAGCGTACCAGGTGGCGAACATAAAAAGCATTATGATTAGTAAACTCTGATGACAAACAAACTGGTACCAAGTTAGGATTCATTGTACGGAAAATCTATATTTCAATTTTCTATACTGTTTTTTTATAAATCAAATCAATCGAGAAGCGATTAGTAAAATCTTACAAAAAAAAACATTTTAAAACAGTAAGACAGAAGATATTTTATGATCATTATCAAAAACTGGACGAATATTGTTGGGTAGAAAAATATCTTCAATAAAAAAATTGTCAGTCAAAACGATTTAAATGATTATCTGCGTTTGCGTAAAAGCTCAACAATAGGTGTCAGGATTAAAGGCTTCAGAAACAGCACAATTTGTATATGAATAAACCAGTTTGTGCAAAACAGAATAACGTTAGAGTACTGCAATGACAATCATCGAAACTAACAAGATAGACGGAATAAGTTACGTTGAATACACCGCATTGGCAGGAGATTGGATCGATGAGCAGAACATCTTATGGATCGATTCAACTAGCGTTTAGCCTAACTTCAGTAACCTACGATCTCCAGTCAACCTGAATGGTGAATTGATTAACGTCCTCCGACTCTTAGTGAAGTTGAAGAAGCGACAGGAAATCTGCAGCGACGGAGAGCAGCAGGTCCTGACAGCCTAATCCCTGAGAATTTTAAGTATGGTGGTCCACTTTTAGCAGTGAAGTTGACTGAGATTTTAAGTTGAATTTGGGAACTGGAAGTAATCTCATCCGACTGATTTCAATCACTGATTGTCCCGATATATAAGAAAGGACGAAATCTCTTTTGATAATCGGAGAAGAATAAGTTTAAATAATAAAGTGTCCAAAAAATATTAGATTCAATACTGCTCTGACTCAAAAGCAAATAATTTAACTTTACTCAAGCTCTCTACTCGAACACTTCTGATTGGGTTAGAGCTTATGGCAAACTGCCATCAGAATTTATTACTTCAAGTGGTGTTCGTCACGGTTGACCTTTTGCTCCATTCGTATTCAACTCTGTTATTGACATGCTTTTAGAAACGAAACTTTCATCATTCGACTTTTCAGAAGTTGAACTTTTACTAAGAGATTTGTTTTTTGACTGAGAACATACTGATGAAATACTTATATTCGATGAAGGCGTTGAGAAAATGCAGTCTTCTGACCACGCTAAGTAATAAAGCAGGCATTTTCGAGATGGGGTTCACTCCCTCGAAATGCAATTGTTGCCTCAGGATTGGCTCGCGTCAGCAACTGAACTAGTAATAGGGAGTGGAGTAATAAAGCGTGTCGACCGTTTCACTTATCTCGGAAGTCTCATCAGGGCTGATGGACTGGCGAATGACGAAATCACAGCACGGATACAGAAGGCTCGATTGGCTTTTGCCAACTTGTGTTACTTATGCTGTAGGCGAGACATACGTCTGCTTACCAAAGGACGAATGTACTTCGCAGCAGTTCGCTCCGTCCTACTTTATAGCAGTAAAACATGGCCGTTCAAGGAAGAAAGCATTCGCAGGTTATCAGTGTTCGATCATAGGTGTCTTCGAAACATTACTTGAATATCCTGGGACAAACGAGTAAGTACTGCTGTTGTTAGGAAATGGGTACTATGAAAGGATCACGGGCCAATAGACGAAGTATTAAAACTTCATCACTTCAGGTGGTTAGGGCATGTGTTACTTATGCCTAACCACTGACTGTCTCGTCGAGATATGTTTCGCAATATAGGAATAGGTTGGAAAAAAGCTAGGGACGTCCAAACCAAAACATGACAGAAATCCATGAAGTAACTGACAAATGGACTAAGCCATGTTGGTAAGTGTAGACTTCCTGGCTGGGGTCCACGAGATGATAGTAATCGATGGTTAGAGACCTTGAATGACATGGCTCAAAATCGTTTGCGATGGCGCACGTGCATCCACCCTTTGTGTTCTCTCAACTCCTTGCCTTCTGAACTCCTCGTAACTTTTTTTAAAATTTAATTCACTGGATTATACTTCTTGAATCATATCTTCGAATTCTAATCTTTCTCATTAACTCTACTACTTCTATTACGTATACTACTATAGGATTTGAATATACAGTTCGATCTTTTTCTGGTAATGTATTATGGCAACTTGATCTGATGTACATACGTACGAAGTTCTATGTTGTAACTGACAGAATACGCTTCATGGTAGGTGATGTACATAAGGTTATTATTTACGATAGTTTGTTGCACATCTGTTTCGAGATTATGCAACTTGAATATAAATGCATTAGTGATTGTGAATATTATAAGGTATGATATTCATGAATACAAGACTTCATTAACTTCAGTGTTATAAATTTAAATCACCGTTTCGACCAAGAGGAAATCTTCATATATTCTCACTATTGTTCTGTACAATGAGCTACATAATGTCCTCACCAATGATTGGCTTCGAGAGGAAATTCCTGGATTTTTACTAGGAAGTCGTGATAAGAGGAGTTTAGCCGTATCGGATGTGAGAAAGGTACCCACTGAAAACAATTGAAGATTGTGGTAGGACAGCGATAATTGAGGCAAAACTTGTATACTATTAGATCTCAGACCAGGTTGAGAGTCCATACTTGAGACTAGGGATCCTAGCTTCTATTCCTTACGAGGGGATTCGGAGATATCCACTGCTTAGTAGTCTAATATTAGGACTAAACATCTGTTTACTCCTACCAAGTTCTCGATAAGTGCCTATCTTAGATCACTTAGCGGTCTGGATAATATATCAGTTTTGTTCTGTTGTCACAAGTAGAAGCCCTTTATTGCCACACCAAATAGTCAAATCATATATATTAACAAGCATGTGAGCACCTTACCAAGATAGAAAAAACAAGAAAACAACGAAAACAGAAATAGTTGATGTTTCAACCTGTAGTTTATTTGTCACAACTATATACTCGACGAATAAATTTTATTTTTGCCTATTCAAATTCCTTTGTCATTTCTGCTTTTTTTGGCTATTCATTGAAAAACTTAGAAATGTATTAAATTTATACAGACCTAAAAAATTGTCCATGATTGTCGTTTGCTTTCAAATACGTATCGTATGAACCATCAAAAATAATTGTGCATAAACAGAATTAGCATACTACAAAGCCGATAAATAAACACGAATAGAATAAATAGCATGCAATGATGCTTAGAAAAAAGTACATTTCAGTATCAATTAGATTAGTTGACAAATTTAATGCGTACGCCTGTCTTTCTTCAAAAAATGAAGCTTTCATTTTATGTTACTGAAATGAAAACAAAGTAGTACATATTACTGAAGAAGAAAACCAAATAAAGAAGCAAAAAAATTCAATTTGAAAGACATGTGATATGATAGATGGTACATTCAGCATTTAGATGAATAAAGTAAGGTATACGAGAAAAGGCAACATGAAGAATACACAAACTCCTTGAAATAATTATATGACAATTACTTATAAACACAAACTCATATGCGGATAAATTCACACACACAGAAACACACAAAACAATAATTCAAAGTATATTAGTAAACATTCAAACAGTAATAATAAACACACAAAGAGGCCAAATAAATGTAACAACTAACTGTGTATACAATGTGAAGAAAATGAAGTAAAAAATAATTGGGATAGATTATGCAGTTAATTTATGACTTCGAAGAATTTATTAGTTAAATTGGAAGAGAAACTTCAAGGAAAGTGCAAAATAAAAACCATAGTAAATTGATACTATGAGAAAAGATTGACACTGAGTGTGTTTGTGTGTGTGTGTGTGTAGATATATTTGATTAATTAGGCTTAGTTGTTAGATTACTTGGGGACTGTGTAGGAGATGAGAAACTGAGACGTTTGGAAGATGAAAGCTGATCTTTTTGATTATTATTATTATTATTTATTGATGCTGTGCTGAAATAAGGAGCAATATTTTTATTCAACAAGGTATGACACACATCACATACAACAGCGGGATGACCAAATGGTCCAGCTGGCACAGTGTTCTTTATACAATTGGAACAGTGAACTTTACCACAATGACGGCAATTGATTTTTTTCAAACTGGCACTATTGGAAGGACCAGTTGAAAATAGTGAATTACAAGCAAAACAATTAGTCACATCATCCGCATTAATCCACCGTACTTCTTGATCTTGTTGTCTCAATCTTTCCAGTTGAACCTGAAATAGATTTGAAAATACAACTCTAGAAAAGAAAACCATCATAAATTACAGAATTGAATTAACTTGAAGAAATGATAATGTATTGTGTGTGTGTGTGTGTGCCGTTGCAGAAAATCTCAATGACGTAACAATCATGAATCGATGTTCAATCGATGTTGCTTCCGGTGAACTGGATAGTCGAATTGGGCGATAATTGAATTCACTGATGAAAACATTCTCAAATCGCTAGGCTTTCTTTCTTAATCACAACCACTTACTGATGTTGTTTGTCCATGTTCATCCAAAATTATGATTTTTAATTTTGTGGTATGATGTGACCTTTATTTATATATATATATAATATCAAATATATCTGTTTGAAATATAATTATAAATATAAGCTGGTTATCAACTTTTGAAGTCAAGAGCCAAGCAGAAAGAAGCTACAGAATAACACACTAACAGAAACTCAGCTGCTGATGTAAGCTGAAACGTTCTGCGTGGACATGTAATTGGTCAAATCAAATACAATAATAAACCTTTTTAACATGTTCATTTATTTATTGAATGCTTTGTAGGGATAACTGATTTTTGTTAGAATAAAAATCTACGTCATTCGGGAGCTGCACAGTCAATAACTTGGTAGGTATTGTGAGAAATCATCACTTGGTCACAATGCACCTTAGTATATTGATTATCAATTCAACGGTATAGTTCATCTAGTAATTTCCCAATGTCTTTTCGTAAATAAACAAATAATTCATCATATAGTGATGACCGGAACGAAAATCGATGAAAAATATCGACTACATTTTTGACATACATAGTTTTCGTTGAAAGCATAATATCGACTGGTCAGATAATTTCAAAACTAATATCTGTAAATAGATAATTTATTGCTAATTGACAGTATAACCTGTAACTTTTACACTTAACACATATAAAAAAAAATAAACGAAATATTCTTATTGGCTAAGCTAACATGTTGAAATATAAAAAGCAATTAATCAACCTGAACATATTTTTTGCAATACCATCTTGATGAATTCGAGGAACCTGATAAAGGAATCTAATAAATGACCGAAGTTAGTGATGTTAATCGTGTATTGTGAACGGAGTAAGGCTTGAGTATACATGACTATTGGATTATGAGTCAATAATCGAGAATTATATTTATCTATTTAAACACAATTATAGGTACAAAGAGGAACCATTCTGTTTATGCACCACACAAATCCATTGATTCGAGTGTAAACTGCAATACTTTCCGAGTGCCCGAACTAAGGCATGTGGTCTTACAGGGAGGCCACTAATCAAGCCTTTGATCTAGAGGTCTAATACATAAAGCGGTGGGGCAGCTTTAGGAAATGTGACCCCACAGTAGCCAGTAACCAACGGTAAGTTCATACGCCATTCGTACCATTAAGATCTTGGAGCCGATGTACACCATTTGTTTTGAATTAGGGTATTCCAAATTCCCTAAGTGAATCCACCGTACCCACCCACCCGTAGAGGTTATATGCACATGGACATATGAGAGCATTTCGAGAGAGAGTAGACTCTCCCCACATTCGGCCGTACCAGGGTATTTGCGGACTAGTGAGTAATAATGTCATTCCAAAGGAACTTAAAGCTTCCTTACTCCATAAGAAAAGAGCAAAGTATCAATCGTCTTGATTTTTTAGCAGCTGTTCATCGATTGAGATGAAAACTACCTTTAAAACAAAAAATGCTCATTCTAAAAACATAACTGCTTTAAGAAATCTAAAAAATACAACCAAGGTAATCTACAAAAATGTTTTACATAAAACAACAAGTTACGAGTATGATTTAAGTGACAAGAACAATCATAAGAGATGTTTTCAAATATCAACTAGTTGATTGGCTGAAGAAATAAATATTACTAATACTTCGAGAATTAAATATAGTTCGATTCCACAAAGTCAATAACACTAAGCATAGTCGTACAGAACAGAATAATTTACACAAAGAAAACTAAAATTAAACGATTGGAACCTACTTGTAGATTCTGTGACAAGCGAACAAAATCAGCTTGAACCGATTCCACATTGTCTAAATCAGTTTGTAATCGAACAACTTGCTCTTGTAGATCAGTAATCCTTTTCTGAGCTTCAGTTAGACTAGTTTCAGTCGATTCATATTTGGCCTTTTTTAAATAAAATAAGATGTATCAACAGTTTAATTACTGAAAGACTATAGATTGTTGAAAGTTTAGGAGAATCCTATATTGTTTCAAGGCAACATGGTAGGTGAAAGGTAATAAGTGAATTATTCACTTAGCCAAAGACTGTGAGTTCACGAAAAAATATTGTTCCTTTAATGAATTATGTACATTATGATCCCATTCTAGCTAGAAAAAAGTTCGGCAGATTCTTACTCTCCGCATTACGCATAGTCAATGGAAGAGGAGTGTTAGATTAGAAGAAAAAAACTATTAGACTAGCAGTGATTATTTTCAGCGATTAACTACAATTGATGAAGTTGGTTTTGAATCTTAATCGACCGCGGTGGTTGCCTGCCACGAAAGGCAGAGTTATTTATCGTGAAAGTGAATTGAAATAAGACTAGGAGTGACCAAACCGAAACATGGAATTAGTCCATGAAGTTGTCGGTCAATAGAGTTGGAGACTCTAGATGATATGGCTCAGAATCAGTCATAATAAGTCTCATTCATGCTTTGTATTTATTGAGATTATGAGTTGAAGTATTCTTCCCTACACATCTATCTACTCATCCTATATTCTCAGCGTATAAACTTTCTAATTATCAATGTTTCCATCTAGTTTGAATTGTATAACTATTCTTCTTTTTTTTCTTTCATTCCATCGTGCTAGTGTGATATGTCAATTTGGGGTGAACGTACAACTAACTGTGATAAATTTGACACACTGATTACGACTGACTAACTAACTATAATGATAATGATATTTAAAAAAAAACACACAATAATATACATGCTACATAGATACGTACCTGTGTTTCATTCAGCTTAGATTTACATATTTTTAATTCGTCTTCATATTTCTGTCTTAAAATAGTTTCATGATCACGTTCAGTTTTAATAGAGACCAGATCAGTTAAAGATCTACGTGCATCTTCTAATTCCTGTAGGACTGATGTTTCGAAATTAATACGTTCTTGTTTTTCATATTCTAACTGTTCTCTGTGAGCTTCAGTTTCTTTTTTTAAACATTCTTCCAAATGATCACGTGCTTCCCTTTTTTATTTCAAACATAAAAGACACTAATTCTATATATATAAACGAATTTATAGTGTTAATTAGTAAGATAAAGTTATATTGATCAAGCGTAGGAGTTGTGAAGATTATTGAATTGTATTGAGATAACGAAAACACTAAAGTAAGACAACCATTGAAAGCCTGTAAGCATTTGGCAACTGTTTCGTCCCAGTATGTAACTCTTTAGCAGTGGACATTGAACTTGCCACCAGAAAGTGTACAATATTCAACAATTTCATTCTCACGAAGAAACAGCTTTACAGAATGCTTTCATGTCTTCAATGGTTCCCCAACCTAGAGGGCTCGTGATCTCAGTAAAATTAATGTAGATCATTTACGTTTCCCAATTAAAACTTGGATTCATACTACTACTGCTACATGATCAGAATAATGTTTCGGCTGTCGATGGACTAAACAGCATCAGTCACTCAACCCATCCTTTTACTAGAAACTTAAGTCGGTTAAAATATATATAAAAAGTTGTAATATATATTATGTGTAATAATATATCTGAGGCAGTTTTTAGTAAGAGGAACGTTCCTCATAGTTAATTGGTTAAATACGAAAACCGATCATAGGAGAACAAATAGAGAGTCGGAACCTATGTATAAATGTGATGACAGACTAGGAGAATTATCTCAAAAAAAATCAAATCCTGAGAAGATTCGTCGACAGTTGGACAACAATCTTCATCATACTCGTGTGTATAAATTGGCTGCATACACTTCCAGTAGAGTGTTTACCGTGTAGTAGTGGAAATAAACTGAAGGAACCCTTCGCTAAGTCATTTAATCGTACAGATCCAATGATTTCACAAAAGAAATCATGATACACCGGCATATTTCAGTGCAGTATAATTACTCATTCAATCGAGAGTGCAGAGAATAGAACTTACCAATCATCAAGATATTTTATTTGTGTTTGTTAAGTCGATAATCTATTCACACTTCAAGCTCTGTTTTACTTATCTAACAGCTAGTGATATGATCTTGATGAAGTGATGTTAGAAATTCACTATTACAACTATCGAGACCATTAAAGACATAAATCAAACAGTGTGTGTGTGTGTGTCTGTGTTCTGAAAGATAAACAATTAAACATTATAACAAATCTATTTAAAAAAACTAGATGTCCATGTGATAGGAATCGATCAATCAGTTAGAAATATGGGACAATGAACTGGTGGAAATTCAGTACGCTACTACAGATAGCTTATATGTAGTTAGAAGTAAAGTAAAACCTACAAATAGTGAGTTAAGAAAATATTGAAAATGAATACATGCAGCAAAACTAATGAATAAGAACAAACTTCAATAATCGTAAAAATAAGTCCAGTTGAGATTAATCCGTGATTAAAAAAATATGAAGATAAGTTTTCTAATAAAGAAAAGCAAATAAAGAGGTTGCGCAAGACCGTGTGGATTGATCGAAGTTAAACATTACTATCGTTGAACGCCAACACAGTGGTCCAGAGGTTAAACGTTCACGCGCAGGACCGAAGATACTGGGTTCAAATTATGCGAGTAACGAGACCGTGGGTGCGCACTGTTTATGAGTCCTATACCAAGACGAAACGTCAGTCCAGTACTACCAAGTTTCTAATAGTGGTTTAACAGTGATTCGTTCATGAATTCAGAGGTAAATAAAAAGTTAACCTCTAAAACCACCACCACCACACTACCACTAATAATAATAATAATAATGATTCATAATATGAATAATCTACACTTACCGAAATGATAAATTTTCCTCATATAATTTTAAAGTTAAATGTTCTAATTCATCTTTTTCACTTGGTAATTGTACTGGTTGTCTACTTAATTCTATAGCAGCTTGTGTACGTCGACCAACAAGTGAATCATAATGTGAACGAATGATTTCTAAGTTCGTGTTTGCAATTTTACGTTCAATTATTAAATTAGATATTTCTTTCTCAGTTGCTTCACGATACGACTATCAAAAACAAAAAAGCAGTAATAATACAGCATGTATAATGAGTGCTTCCAGATTTCAATTAGTGGTTTAGGATTGATTGATTCATCAGTTCAGTGAAACTCAACAATCTGCACTACCATGCACTCATTAGTGACCAACATCGCGGAGAAATTCTCGGAGATCAAAGTTCAAGATATGATTCCGGAAGTATAATCCAAGGTTTAAATGAAATATTTCAATGTTGATAGTTTAAAAATGGCTGCATGAAGGAAATCAAATCATTATAAAGCGTATGTGTTGTGTAGTAGAACATATCAAAGATAAACATGTCATTATAGGGAGATAAGTTACTGAAGTAATCGATTCTATCATCAGAATTGATTGCTTCAAGTGGTGTTCGTCACGGTTGACCACGTTCTCCATTCTTATTTAATTTTGTCATTGACATGCTTTTAGAGATGACACTTCCAGACGTTCATCTTCTACCTGGAGACTATCTTATCGACTTGCAGTATGTCGATATCATGGTTCTACTTGGTGAAGACGCTGCCAAAATGCAGTCTTCTGGTCACCCTGAGCAACAATGCATCGCCGCCTGAACTAGTGGTAGGGAGTGAAGTAATAAAGCATGTCGACCGTTTCACTTATCTCGGAAGTCTCATCAGTGTTGATGGACCGGCAACTGGCGAAATCACAGCCCGGATACAAAAGGCCCGATTTGCTTTGCCAACTTGAGTCACTTATGGAAAAGAGGACCAATGTACTCCGCAGCAGTTCGCTCCGTCCTACTTTATAATTTTGAAACATGACCAGTAACAATAGAGGATATTCGTAGGTTATTAGTGTTCGATCATAGGTGTCTTCGAAGCATCGCTTGAATATCCTGGGACAAACGAGTAAGTACTGCTATTGTTAGGAAATGGGTACTAGCTAAGGATCATAGGTAAATAGATGAATTATTGGAACTTCAACAGTTGAGATGGTTAAGACATGTATTATGTGTGCCCAACCATCGACTGCCTCGACCAGAGATATTTTGTGGTATAGAAGAGGGGTGGAAGAAAGCTGGGGACGGCCAAACCAAAACATGGCAGAAATCCATGAAGTCACTGGCAAATGGATTAAGCCATGTTGGTAAGTGTAGACTTCCTGGTTGGGGTCCACAGGATTATAGTAATCGATGGTTAAAGACCTTGATTGAAATGGCCAAAAGTCGTTTGCAATTGCGCACGTGAATTTATTCTCTGTGTTCTCTCAAATCCTAATCTTCTGTATTCATCATGACCGTTTTTTACTCATATTTTTTATTTATTTAAGTTGATTCCTATAGGATATACTTCTCGAATGATATCTTCAGTCACTTTCATATTGCCGCTAACGTTTCTACTACCTCTACTACTATGGGATTTGTATGTGTTAGTGTGATATGATGACTTGAATTGATGTATGTGCGTACGAAGTTCCATGTCGTAGCTAAACCGATCGAGAGTTACGGTGAATTAGAACACCGCTTTCTGCATAATACCATAAATATTAGACAGGAAACAATATAATTGAATGCAGATTATAAAATAGGTATGAAATTAGAGGTGATGGGTAAGAAATAATCGCATCTGTCAGCTCTAGTTTCAGGTGTATGGGTTCGACGAAATTTCGATGTCACATATATTTTAGCTTTCCGAAGCAAACTACTGAAATGCTAATTAGGTAGGAACAAAAGTTGGATTTATATAAATTTCTGAAGGGTAGTCATTTTTACTCTCAAAAACTAAATATGATTCGAAATCCTGGATAACTGCAAGGTTGTTTAATTCTTAGCGGTTCATACCAGATTAGGTCTGGAACTTCTTGGACAGTTAAATCATTATAAAAAAATTGATTGGATAGTTTATGGCCAACAACTGAGTAATAAACTGTACATTAGCCATGACAATAAAATATATTACACAATTCTACTATAAATTATCATTAATTTAAAACTAACCAAGTAATGTACAAATAAGTAGTGTTAGGAAACAATAAACGCAAAATAATTAAATGAATAACTAAACGAGTAGTAAACTTACTTTATACTCTAACATCAAACCATCCAATCGTTGAGCCAACTGGTTTGCAATTGTATTAATTTTGTCTATTTTGGATGTTTGTTCAGTAACTTGAGTTTTAAGAGCATTTTCCAATTCTAACTGACGATCTGAAGCGATTTTCAGTGCACGATTTTTCGAATCTATTTCATTTCTAGCTGCAGCAAGTTGCTTTTTTAACTTTTCCTAAATGGTTTTTTATTAATAAAAAGCTATTAAATAAGATCTGATATTATACATGATTAAAAGTGTTGGGTTTCATAGAAAAAGACTGAATGGTATGAGTTAAAATTTTCTTCAACAACGATTGATCACTTTTATATGATTCAGCAGAAAGAACACATACACTGAGATATATTAAAGTTGCCTATACAAACTATACGTTTTTGCGTTGTAGAAAAGACAGTCATAAAGAGGTATGTAAACTTGCACTGACCATGATTTCCCTCAGTCTGATTAGATAATACCAAGAAACATGCTTTCATAAAATGATTGTAGACAAAATGAATCACAAATAATACGACTCTCAACTTTATATTAAGGATATTATTATTATTATTGTTATTAATATTGTTATTATTATTGAAATTAAAATGATGGCTTTATTCGATTTTGTGTTTTATACTGTTATGCCCTGACACTGACCAATGAGTGCAGATGTCATTTGAGCAGCTAATGCGCAGAAAGGGCGAGAGAACTGATACTATGTCTGTAATTGGTCCAATATTAACTAGTTTCGAATACAGAGGAAGAACAGACAACCAATGATACCAGTTCCAAATCACGATTGTCACTATATTTCACAAAAATAGACCACATTACTCTAATAAATCAGAAATAACAATTATTGGCTGTGAGTGGGAGAGACTGAATAATGAACTGTGAACAAAATAAAAAAGTATGTTGTATGGTGAACGGTTGTGGGTTAGTGGAAAGCTTGTGATAATAGAAATATTTAAACCTGATAATCTGCTTGCTGAATAATTATACATGATTTTCTATTTATCTAAACACATTGGTGCAAAGGGACACCTGAATATTTAAGAACCACATAAATTACTGAATTTGTAAGTGGGTTGTGATTATCCCCGAACGCCCGAATCGAAGCAGTTGATTTCCTTAAGGGGCCACATACTGAGACTTTAACGCAAAAATCTAATCCGTGAGGCAATGGAGCAACGTAAAAAGATGCAGTGTCATGATAGCCATTGATCAACAGTGGGTTCATATACCATTTATCCCGTCACGACCCTGAAGCCCACGTACACCACTGATTTTTACTCAGCTCTCCTAGGGAGATCCCCAATACCCACCAACCGCATCTAAGCGCTGGAAATTTGAACTGTCGGGTTTCAGTTTAGTGATCGAAATGCTTGTAGCTTAGATCAAACCACACTTTAATTGTGTGGGCTGGTGATACTACCGGTTTCGCAAACCAAAGTAGGTAGAATGGGTTTGAACCTGTGACTCAGTTGCTAAAAGTTGGATGCCCTAACCGCACAACCCCCGATCAAGATGCAACACACTGCAAGACTTAAAAATCCTGATTTCGGTTCCTGATCAGGAGAGCAACTAGTTCTATAACTACGGTAAACTATACTCCCAGAAAATATATTTATTATACCAATAAGCAACTTAGCTCACCTAAAACTCATAGTATATATATACATATATATGTTCAACCAATAGTGAAAGCAATGAAGATTATGTTTATAACAATGATACTGACACGGGTAAAATTCCAATGGACAAGTAAATAAAAATAAACCAACCGTTGTATCCGCTAAGTAGGTTTGTTCTTCAAGCGATAATATAGAATGATCACCCATTGATTGTGTGTCAACAGTCGACTGAATATTTTCATCATCTTGTTTAGCATTAATCGGATCATTACAATTATCATCCGATTTGTTAATGCAATTATTTGAATTACTAGCAGGATCAATCATTTTATCATTATAATTAGCAATAGTGTTTTCAGAAATGTCTATTTTTGAACTTGAATTATGTAAAATTTTGTTAATAATTTTCTCTTCTAATAATTTGTAAATTGAAGATTCTAAAAAAAAGGAATGTATTGTTTTTTGCATTGATAATAATAATAATAAAAATAGTAATAATAGTAATTATATATAAATATATATATATTTATATATTTATTTACAGTACTATTCATAAACTACCATTAATAAGTAATGCATCTATTAATCAACTTTGTATCGTATATGACGTGGTTGTGCATAATTAGTGTATATAGTGCTGTAAGTTTTTAAGCTTAATAATAAACAGTATACTGTCTCCTACTCTGCATCGTCTGCCTTGCTACCGAGGACAAAAAGAGGTACACATGGACTATGAGGAATTGCGATTGCCAGTCAATTTTATTATTTGATTAAAGAAGTCACTGGTCTGATCACAGTAAGCAAAACTCGTAATTAGTGGATTGATTATATAATCGCGTCAACCGGCTAGATGGGTGGTATATGAAAAAAGAAGACGGTCAGACCAATATACACAATATAATGCAGTTGAATAGCGGCGACTGATGATTAGGAAGCACTGAAATGAACGATTCAGATGTAAGTGAAAAATAACATCATATTAACACAGAGTCAATATATAAAAAAAAAGAAGTTTAGAAAATCAGTTAGTGTGAATAAGTAGTGACATATTTTATAGGAACTAATGTAAAGAACAATACAGTCACCAGGTGATTTGAGTAAAAATCAAAAATACAACAATATTGAAGAGAGTCAGGCTACCTAGTTTTATCATGGCACAAATCATGAGTTTGGACATGTGACCTTACTAACGTGATATGGAACTCAGGCTCTTTTTAGGCTTGTCAAAAACACTATTTACGCATCGATCTAATCCTGCTACCCAATATCAGTCAGTGGTTGATAACAACTATCTTCTGAATAAAAAACTGGACTGTCAGTTACGTTCGTAGTTACAACCTCATTGAGAATCATACTGTTAACAATGAGAGGACATAAAAGGCGTAGTAACGTTAAACTTTATTATGATAAGATAAATTGGAGCATTGATTATGGTCAGGAATATACGTTCTTTCGTTAAGATTTAAAAAAGAACTTATGCAATAATAAAAGTAGTGAACTTTAGTTCATCTTAAAAACATCAATAATTTGCGCATTGAATTTTGCAATAACAAACAGACAGACAAAAAAACAACCAGACAACAGACAACAAATTAACAGACACATAAAGGTATCACACCGATAATATTAATGAAAACAATCACGCAACAATAAATATTGAAGTGATGAAAAAGTAAATAACTTGATTTCACGTTGTATTTATATTTCTAACTAATTACTTGTCTACTACTACAGTTAAGAGAATAGATAGTCAGATGACTTCAGTGAATAATCGATAAAACAACAAACAAGAATTGATTTTGACCAGAAATAAAAACGTCGCAATCAATCAATTCTTCATCGTGATACATAGACATGCATAATTACATCTGGTGAGTTTTTGGTTTACTTTCGAATGAATAACAAACGAAGAGGGAAAACTATGATGTAAAGCTAAAGTGACCTAGAGATATTAAACGAATAAGGAGCTTTTTAAAATCAAACTAGACTGGTTACATCTTCAAGTAACGTGATTCTGAATATTATTATTATTATTGTATAATTTCATTCCGAGAATTCATTCCTGCATATCGTATTACAATTCATTTTAGCGTTATTGATCATTTGAACTCTTTTAGTGTTCTATTTTGCTTAATTAATGTGACGTGGCAATACGGGCTGACGGATGTGTGGCCATACAGTAAGGTCCTACATTGTTAATAATTGATTGGATGACATTGTATAATTGTTTCATGAAACAAAAATTTATTTAATAGTTGGCACTGAATAAATTGTATATTAGAATTTAATAAAGAACTTATTTGCTATGTTGAAATCGAGAAAAAATACCTTTAAAAGAAAAAACAGCAACCTAATGAACCAAAAAAATGCGAGACACATTCAAGTGATAAAATGAGAACAGAGGAGTGGCCTGATAAAAGTATTAACTGATCCACGCATTCATCTGATATAAAAATGGAATGACACATTTTTCAGCTACGAAACTAGAAAAAATTGCAACTCAGATAACAAAATGAAAACAAGATTAATATTTACCAACCGAGAATCCTCGGTCGATATAGATTGCAGGCTCAAATATCACCACATCATCTATCTACAGAATGACTAGACTGATTGAAATGTTATCATGTCACTTTGTAACTACAAAAAGAAATGATAACTCAAAGATTTATATATATATATATATATATATATATATATATATATATATATATAGATGTCGGTTTCTGAACTGTTGGAAATGTATAGTCTTTAATCAGACTACTACTACTAGGTGGGATTCATGCAAAAAATAGATTGAGTTAGTTAAAATTACTATGAAGTGTGATTAAATGACTTTTTCATAGTTTAATTTTCGATATAAATCCTAATCTCTTAACAACTTTAGTTTCAGCGGAGTAAGTCAGTCAGATGCAACGTAGAACTTTGTACATAAGTACATCAGTTCATGTTGCCATACCACATCAGCACAGAGAAGTAATCGTCAATTCAAATCCAATAGTAGAAGAGGTAGTAAGGGAATTAGAAATAATCGGAGAGGTTAGGATTAGAAGATATTATTCAAGAAGTATGATTCAGTGAGATAAGTTTAGAGAGTCGAAACTAGAGGTGTTGAAGAATCCAAAAAGATTAGCATTTGAGAGAACACAGAGAATAAATGCACCGGCGCCATTGCAAACGATTTTGAGCCATGTCATTCAAGGTCTCTAACCATCGATTATTATCATCTCGCGGACCCCAACCAGGTAGTCGACAATTACCAACATGGCTCAGTCCACTAGTCAATGACTTCATGGATTTCTGCCATGTTTTGGTTTGGCCGCCTCTAACTTTCTTCCAACCTATTCCTACACTACAAAACAAGGCTCGACGAGGCAGCCGGTGGTTGGGCATACGCAACACATGTCCCAACCACCTCAACTGGTGAAGTTTCAATACTTCGTCGATTGATCTGCCATTCTTACCTAGCACCCGTTTCCTAATAACAGCGTTGCTCACTCGGGTGTCCCACGATATACGAGCAATGCTTCGAAGACACCTATGATCGAAAACCATTAACCTACGAATATCTTCTACTCTCACTGGCCATGTTTCACAGCCATAAAGTAAGACGGAGCGAACTACTGCGCAGTACACTCGTCCTTTAGTTAGCAAACGGATATCTCGCCTACGCCATAAGTGACGCAGGTTGGCAAAAGCCAATCGAGCCTTCTGTATCCGCGCTGAGATTTCGTCAGTCACCAGGCCATCGGCACTGATGAGACTCCCAAGATAAGTGAAGCGGTCTACACGTTCGACTACTTCACTCCCTATCACTAGTTCAGGTGCCGAAGCAACCCAGTCTTGAAGCAACATTTTGCATTTCGAGGGGGAAAATCGCAACCCGAACATGCTTGCATTGTTGCTTAGGGTAGTCAGAAGACTCTGCATTTTGTCAGCGTCTTCACCAAGTAGGACAATGTCATCGGCATATTCTAAGTCAATCAGCGAGCCACCTGGTAGAAGTTCTACTCCTGAAAATTCAGACGAGGATAATGTTATGTCTAGGAGCATGTCTATGATAAAATTAAACAAGAATGGAGAGAGTGGACATCCCTGACGGACACCACTTGATGTAGAGAATTCCGGTGACAGTTCGCCATAAGCCCTCACTCGACCAGTGGTGTTCGAGTAAAGAGCTTGTATAAGGTTAATGTACTTCTGTGGTACACCTTTCAATGACAGACACTGCCACAGAACCTTACGATCCACTGAGTCAAATGCCGCCTTAAGGTCTAGGAAAACAACTATTGTAGGACGCCTAAATGTGTGTCTATGTTCCAGGACCTGTCTGAGTGTGAAGACGTGGTCTATACAGCCACGTCCAGGTCGAAAACCAGACTGGTTTTCTCGAGTCTGCTCTTCACGAGCTTTCGTTAAGCGTCGAAGTATTATTGAGGCCAGTATTTTAGATACTATATTAGTTAGACTTATTCCCCTGTGATTGTCACAAGAAGACTTTTGTCCTTTCTTATAGATTGGGACAATCAAGGATTGAGACCAGTCGGATGGGATTACGTCCAGTTCCCAGATTCTACCTAAGATCTCAGTCAACCTAGCTGCTAAAACTGGACCACCATCCTTAAATATCTCGGGGGTCAGTCTATCAGGACCTGCAGCTCGTCCTCGTTTCAGATTTCCTAACGCTTTCTCAACGTCATCAAGACTAGGGGGACTTAGGTCGATTTGCCATTCAGGATGACTGGAGATCGTGGGTAACCGAAGAGTGGCTCGTGGCCAGTTGAACTGATCCCTAAAGTGTTCTGCCCATCGATCCAGTCTCCTGGATTGAGAATGGATAATAAGACCATCCTTTTCCGAGATAGTCTCACTCACATTCGGGTTCTTAATACCAGTTTCTTTAATAAGGCGGAAAAGTTGTCTACTGTTGCCGATCGCCGCTGCCTTTTCCATCGCTTTTGCTTTCGCCACCCACCACTGTTCGCGGTCGTTACGCAGACTTTTTATAAGTCTACGCCTAAGCTGACTACGCTCTTCATCATGCTCAGAGTCAGGTGGGATGCGTTTTCGAGCATCCATCAGTTCGGTGGATGCGACTGAAATCCACGGCTTCATCCTAGCCTCATGGTTTACCTTCCTAGCAGATATCACTGCTGTTTCCACAGCCTTTTTGATATCATACCAACCTGCTTCTGGATGGGAATCACTTACATCGTTGCATAACTCTCTTTCTAGTTCCTCCTGAAATATTTTCTTGGTTTGATTATCATTAAGTAAAACCCTGAGAGGCTTTCTTACGGTGTCTTTCCTACGTCCAGTAAGCCTTAAACAGATACGAGCTCGCACTAGAGCATGATCTGAATCCAAACATGTGCCCCAGAACGAGCGACAGTCTTCTATCGAACCCCTCCATCGGTGACTGATGGCGATGTGATCTAGTTGAGTCCAACGTTGAGACGACTTTGGAGGTCGCCAGGTCAGCAGATGCTTTTCCTTATGCCTAAAGTTGGTGTTCGCTAAGAATAGGCGGTTATCTGAGCATAGTTGCAACAGACGGTCTCCATTGTCTGTTCTCTCAGTCGCTACACCATAACATCCACCAAGATGTCTTTCCTTTTCACCTAGTCTACCTACTTGAGCATTAAAGTCACCAGCCATTATTACTATATCAGAGCGCCTAGCTTTTTGAAGGAGGTCCGAAAGCTTTCTGTAAAACTCATCTTTAACCTCGTCTGCACTGCAGTCAGTGGGGGCATAGGCAGATATGACGAAGAGGCAACGGCGAGTGTCCCTATCCTTACGAGTCCTTAATGTCCCGTTTAGTCGGACAGCGCACAAACGACTATCTACTGGGATCCAGTCTAGGAGAGATAATTCTGCCCTACGACTCAACGCTATGCCTACCCCAGCAAGACCCCTGGAAGCAGCATCAGGGCTACCGGATACACGAAGAGTAAATCGAGCTGTTTCTACGTTTTGACAAGGTGAAATCAGGTTAATGACTTTACTAGGATCCTGTATGCGCGTTTCCGAGACGCAGCATACATCGATGGCACGAGATTCTAAAGTCCTAGCTAATGATGCCTGTTGCCCTATTTGACACAATGTCCGTACATTAAAAGCTCCAATATGTAGTCTAGAACGGGGTTTCAAGAGACCAGGAACGACGTTTCGTGATCTCACTTCGTCTGCATTAGCGGTGCAGTGAGAAAAGGGAGTGTGAGTAGAGTTAGTCGTAGAGATAAGAGAGACATTAGGGGGTGTAGGAAGGATTTGATTTTGACCAATTCGGTCTCGCGTGCTGGTACGGGTATGAGGGCGGTTATCACTTCCCGGCTGCCCACACCGTGGAAGGCTGTTTCTTGAGGGACCTGAAAAGGAAGATGGATTAGTGTTGGTGCGTGACCGCAGAGTCCAAGGGACAACTGCTTGAGGCCGGTCACGCACGGCCTTTTTATCAAAGGTATTTTGAGGATTAGCTCCGTTCTTAAAGGCCCTTAGTGGGCACCCTTACCCAGGGAGACGGAAATCCGTGAGTTAGGGGGAGTGTGACATTTTTAGGGCCGACCTTTTCTAACCCTTCCTTCCTTGTGAGAAGGCAGCATCGCTGCAGATGCTGGTTGTCCGAGGGAAACACCTTACTGCTGTCACAACCCTCTGCAGTCAGCAGTACGACTTCGCCCTCAGACCTTGGGTAGCTGCTTTTAGTCTCATCGTTCTCCAATCGACCTGCCTGGCATGGTAGGACCTGCAGGAACATATGTTCCAGCCAGTATAGCTCGGTTGGGTCATCACGATAGGCAAGCCCGACCACCACGTCAAGGTAGCAGCTTCGGTCGGGTTCAGCGGAGTAAAAATCTTACTCCGCTGAAAAAAATCTTCAGCGGAGTAAGATTTTTAGTTAACTTGATACAGTACTATCGAAGTGGTCATTCAGTTTAGACTAAACAAATGTTAAATAGGACAATTAGGAAGATTAATTAAGGCTGTATGTTGTGTTAATTTACAATAAGCATGGGCTGAAATATGAAACGATTGTGTTAACCTCTGTCAACTGAATATAGGTGATTTATGGGATTAATCTACTTTTTTATCGCTGACGTGATTACATCTCTTGTGATAATATTACTGTTAAAAGAAATAACTCTTTAGCTCTTGTATTTTTCTTATTAACGACTAAAGGCACACAAATCCTTATAGTTCCAAATTGCGGACTAACTAAGAAGATAAACATCGAAGACGTGGAAGAACCGGGCAACTGTATTGCCCTAGTACGAGATTTCACAGTAGCGGGAACCCACGATCTCACTACATATCGAAACGAAGACGGTAAAATTTTAACTCCATTTAATTTGGGATATGTAGTATGCGGACAGTGCAACCTACAAATTAAACCGATTTCAACAAAAGCTCACTAGTGATTTGGATTATTTTTTTAAATTATTTTTTCTGGTTAGCGTTTTTATTGGAGAGTTAGTTTTAGTTGGGATGGGGGCGCCAACCCCGTGTCCAACCCCTCCTCCTTTATGGGATGAGGAACAAGCACCACCAGACTGAAAAGAAGGATACCTGATCAAAATACCAAAGAAAGGAGATCTCAGCAAGTGTGAGAGCTACAGAGGCATCACTCTTCTCTCAATACCAGGCAAAGTCTTCAACAGGGTATTGTTAAACACAATGAAGGACTTCGTAGACGCCCACCTCGAGATCAACAGGTCGGATTTCGTACGGATCGATCGTGTACTGACCGAATCGCAACATTACGGATCATTGTGGAACAATCAATTGAATGGAACTCACCACTCTACATCAACTTCATCGACTACGAGAAAGCATTCGATAGCGTGGATAGGAAAACACTGTGGAGGATTCTTCGACACTACGGTGTGCCTGAGAAAATAGTTAACATCATACGGAATTCTTATGATGGATTCAACTGCAAAATCGTACACGGAGGTCAGCTGACAGACTCGGTGAAGACCGGTGTCAGGCAAGGTGGCTTACTCTCACCCTTTCTCTTTCTCCTGGTCATCGACTGGATTATGAAGACGTCGACATCTGGAGGGAAGCACGGTATCGACTGGACAGTTAGGACGCAGCTGGACGATCTGGAATTCGCAGATGACCTGACTCTTCTATCTCACACGCAACAACAAATGCAAGAGAAGACGACCGGTGTAGCAGCAGCCTTTACAAACCAGCAGGTCTCAACGTACATAAAGGAAAGAGCAAAATTCTCCGATGCAACACAACATGCACCAACCAAATCACTCTTGATGGGGAAGCCTTGGAGGATGTTAACACCTTTACATATCTGGGCAGCATCATCGACAAGAAAGGTGGATCGGATGCAGATGTGAGGGCGCGGATTGGCAAAGCAAGGGCTGCTTTTCTACAGTTGAAAAATATCTGGAACTCCAAACAAATTTCAACCAAAACCAAAATCAGGATTTCCAATACAAATGTGAAGACAGTTCTACTGTATGGAGCGGAAACTTGGAGAACTACTAAAGCCATCATCCAGAAGATACAAGTGTTTATTAACAGCTGTCTACGCAAAATACTTCGGATTCGTTGGCCAGACACCATCAGCAACAACCTACTGTAGGAGAGAACAAACCAGATTCCAGTGGAGGAGGAAATCAGGAAGAAGCGGTGGAAGTGGATAGGACACATTACGAAAAGCACCCAACTGCGTCACAAGACAAGCCCTCACATGGAACCCTCAAGGCAAAAGGAAAAGAGGAAGGCCAAGGAACACATTACGCCGAGAAATAGAGAAAGATATGAAAAGAATGAACAAAAATTGGAGAGAACTGGGAAGGGAAGCCCAGGACAGAGTTGGTTGGAGAACACTAGTCGGCGGCCTATGCTCAATTGGGAGTGACAGGCGTAAGTAAGTAGGTAATAGTGATTGTAAGCAAATGAAAAAAGAAGAGCAAAATCAATGCATAACCCTCACTTGTTTCCTATAAAGTAATATAAACAACACATGATTATGAATTCTATTTATTACTAACAAGTAAATTTTGCTTAGTTTATCAAAAACTAGTTCAATATCATTAATTGAATGTGTAATTTGTACAATAATCAAATAAAAAGAAAAAGGTTATATCACTCTCTTTTTCTTATGATTTAGGTGATATTTTTCTCAAAAACAGCGGTTACATTTATTCATAGATAAGAATTATAGCCAGGAGAAATTATTTTGAAAAAAAATCCTTATAAAAATACACTGGATGAACACAGTTAATCCATGAAGTTATTAGCTGTTGTACTGAACCGATGCTGGTAAATTCAGACAACAGGATTAGACTTAGAGAAATCATTGTAATCACTCACTGGAGATGTTAGGTAACGTGGTATAAAATCAGTCATAATGGGGTAGACGTATATACTACTTTATTGCAGTTTTGAAACAATGCATTTAAAGTTACACAAATTCATATTGTCTATGCCTAGTCATTTTTTGATATCACTGGTACTATTATTACTACTTCTTCTATGTTAGGACAAATTAATTTCCTTGTTTTGAAAATGTCGCAACTTCTGCCGATGCATATATTTGTTAGGCTATACTGCTTATGACTGACTGACTGACTGACGTTCAATATGTTATGATCACAACACTCAGCTCCTCCTATCAGACTAGAGAATTCTCAACGAAAGTATGGTTTACTTTGTGAAATACATTCTACAAATATAGTGTGTTTTGAAAGCTCCATCAGAATATACTTGTATTTATCATATGCTGAGAAAGAAATCACGATTTATTCCGAAATTGATGGTCATATAACGTGGGGTCGAATAAACTGCATGAACCTGGAACCGGTGGAAAAGCGGTATATTTATTGAACACTACTACATTTCATTAACAAGTCACAACGTTTTTCGATAGAATGTTTCAGATAGAGCAATCAGCTTTCAACCACTAACTTGATCTACCCTAACATTTTCCAAGATAATGATTTAAGTAAAAATAAATTGATAATGTCATTCGTCAACTATTTTGTACACAGATTGAGAGTCAGTTACGTAAATATACCAACTGAGCAGAAAAAGGTGTTATTTTAACGTTTTTTTCTAATAATTTTGTATGCTTAACAAATGGTAAATACATTTACTATCATTCAATACAAATAATAACATTAAATTCATGTATAATTAATCAAAAACAATCATCAAATGAATAATATAACAATATATAACAACGTATAAGATAAAAAAAAAACAATGTAAACCTCCGTTAGAGTATTGTGAGTTATCGATAAGTAGTATAGTGGATATTGGCTCACCAGTTCTGCGGAGGTCGATATTCGAAGTACTCCTAAACTTCGTATACTGCTCGTCCTGATAACCGTTACTAGATAACGCCCAACTGTGTACAAATCAGAAGATGAATACGAAGCATTGATTACGTTTATTATCGCACCACACACAGATCACAAAACACAGGCATACGTAGTGAAAATGATATCCGGGTGCCGAAGAGCAAGCGAGGAAGTGAGCGAGCAAGATTACAACGTACATATATATTCATAGGAAAATGAATGAGTCATCCACTTATTTAAGAGGCTAACATTAAAGTGAATGTCTGTAGGCAGTAAGCAGCGCTCAACTATACCTGCTCATACAAGCACGACAATAATAAAAGCACAATGATACAGATAAGTTATTGCAATATGAATGGCTAAGTTTGTTAAATAAATTAAAAAGGGCTTAACCAAATTAAATGTGAACAAACTAAAAATGTATGTGAGTACTGCAGTATGCATATCGCACGCCATGTATATATATATATATATATATATATATATATATATATAATTCATTTTTAGAAATCAATATTTACGTGTAGTTTCCCTAAAATTATTTAGTAGTAAAAAAGATTTGAATTCGGTTCACTGAAAATAGTAGTGGTATATTATAAGCCCGTATACTGATAATAATTATGTGCTCACTATCGATTAATTACAGGAGGTAATTTAGGGATCTAGTCAGAAGCCGTGATCAGTGGAGTTCGATCGTGTCAAGGGTGAGGGAGCTCCCATCGATTGCAGAAGGCAGTTGAATAAAGTCACGAAATGATTAACGTTAGAAATGTAAACTATCGGCTTCAAATTCAGCGATCGTGAACTTTTATTAAACGGTATAGAGAAAAAAGTGAAACGAATAAGTGAGAACGATGTTGTCAATGCAAACGATATAGGAATGTTCAGACGAGAGCCCCTATGGTAACACAAACTGAGAAATTCAAACCAGAATACTAGCAATGGAAGGATGAAAATCTCTTCTACTAATAATAAACAGTAAGGATTCTCAACAGAAAAGCAGTTTGGTTTCAATGAATAATACACATAATTTAAACATTCTATTCCCGAATTCCTTTCCCAGCCTGAGTTAAAACATCATATGGTCAAAAATTTAACATATTTCCCATTGCCCGAACAAAGGACTTTATGTTGAAATAGCATGTTAAGTATCGAATGTTAACTAACGTAGTCACATGTTTTTATTAATAAACTGAATTTCGACTAATTGATTTATATCATGAGTTGATAGCCTTAGATTAGTTGTCCATCATAAAGAGCTTAATGTTTGAAGCAATTTTAAATCTATAATAAACGAAGTATTACAGTGAAAGATGGGAGTATTCTGAAATTAAGATACATTAAAGCTTGAGAAACATACGTAAGCTTTCCCTGGAATAAGAACCGATCTTACGAAGGAGTTTCGTTCTCTGGGCTGAATGTTTTGCTTGTGAAGCTTTCATTGTTCTTCTGCACAACATCGTCGGCACAAGCTTCATATACTTCACTTTTACTTCAGGAAGGAGCTCGAGAACCAAGACATCCAACTCAGATAAGGAGACTGAACCATCATCATCCACTTCAGCTACAAATTTTCTCCACCACCTTAAGACCCTATCTTCCTTATCAGAGCAGTAGCATATAATTTAAAAAGTTGGAAACGCCTACCATAATGTACTTTGCAGTTAATGATATTTATATACATTTAAACACAATTATTGGTACAAAGAAACACTTGAATATTTATGCGCCACACAAATCAATGAATTAGTGTATGGACTAGGACACTTTCCGGGTTCCTAAACCGAAGCACGTAGTTTTAAAAGGAGAATGACCGATGTTAGTATATGTAGACTATCTGGTTATGTACGTATGTAAAATGTTCTACGTTGTAACTGACTGACTGACTGACCACACTCTCTGAGCTTTCGACCTAGAGGTCTAATCCATAAAGCAGTAAAGCAACATAAGAAATGCAGTCCTATGGTAGCTGGTGACCAATATTAGGTTCATACACCGTTAGTTCTCTCAAGATCGTGGAGCCCATGTGCACTGTTGGTGTGAGATGAAAGTTTTCCGACTCTCCCAGATGAATCTTCCACATCCACCAACTCGTTTGCATTTGCTTTTCGTGCTTTCAATTTTGTAAGCAATAACTCTACAGCGAGAAGGCAGTGAGTGAGTAGGACTTCGCTGGCAGTGATTATTAATACGTGGCCATATAAGAGCATTTCAAGGAGACTGGACTTTCTACACTCTTGGCCGTGCCAAAGTATATAGGGGCTGTACTTAAGCCAACGAATAAGTAGATTTTACTATACATTACAAAGTGCATGCAATGATATATAATCCAATGATATCATGATAAGATAAATCAATCTTCATTCACATCTTTGATGTAAACGTACTAGCATAGTTTAATGACAAAATAAAGTGTAACTTATGTCAACCCATGATAAATAATTTGAAAGCATCATAATATCATGTGGTATTTTAATCAAATTTGTAAGATAGAAAAAGTGAGAGAGAGAGAGCAAGGATGAGAAAAGAGGAGTAACTTCCAACTTGAAGAGAATACTGCTGATACAATAAGTTTATTGATGATGTGATATTGGTAAACAACGAATAGACTGTTATTCTAAACAAGCATACACAGACATTAACAAAATAAATATTACCAAACGGAATTATCCACTTATCTACTAAACAATTCCCAATTATTCATTCAACGAAAACCTATTGACCCTTTCTAAACAATAAAGAAAACAATTAAAGTAGTGATAGGATTGAGATCGTTAAATTTCGAAGTTTTAGATCAATAGCAGACTTGATTAGACAAAAATCGACTATCAGAGAGCACTGGACAGCTGTTTCATTCCAGTATGAGAAAATCTAGCAGTAGGAATCCATGATTCCGATAGAGAACAGTCAATGCTCAATATGTCACATAACAAACAGTAGCAGTTACAGTTAATTTTCATCAGACGTTAAATTTAATGTGAATTTATTGTTATTGTTGTTATTACTATGATTATTATCATTATGCCAGCGGGTTCAGAATAAGCTGAGTTTAATCTTCATAGGCTTTATGGAGTGGGTCTTCCTACAATAATTGAGGTAATACTAGCATGATCGTCAGTGACTATTACTTACTGTTTTCCAAACAACTATTCAGTAAACTAAATGCTAAAGATAAGTTAACTAATGGATCGTAATTCTCACTAACGCTGCATACCTATTTTTAATTCAACATATTTGTTACACAGCCAACAAAATAATCAATAAGTTATCATCATAAAAATGTAAGATAATCATCAACATAAATGAATTACTGAACACATACTAGGATTTAATGTTGTTACAGTGAATGGAATTGAAGCATTAGTCAAAATCTGTTGTAGACGTGTAATTTCTGTTTCATACGGTCCAACTATAGCTTGTATATAATCATCATCATTATTCTCCTCTTTGTTTGCATTAACATCATGATTCGCCCAAAAAGATGAAACAGTGGATTTATTTAAGATAAAATTATTTGTTAACGCTTTATGACTGACACGTCGAACTAATTTCTCAACTTTATCCAGTGCTTGATTGGCTAAACTTTGAGCTGACTTCTTTTCGATAAGAAGTGAAGATTTTGAAGTTGGACAATTAGCATTTTCAGTTGATGATGTATTATTCAAAAGTTGACCGTTAACAAATTGATGTAAACGACCCTATGATAAATGAAACATAGTGAGGAAAATTATATTTTTAACAAAGTACAAATGATATTGTTGGAGTTAACCAACGATTTCGAGTTTATAAATTATGCACTGAAACAAAACACTGTAAATTTAGAGACTAAATTTACTGCAGCCAATTATTCATATTCATGCTAATACGATAAAATTGAGAGGATGAGACTGAGTTTCTAGAATTGTTGACAACCGTGAAAATAAAAATTCTCAAAATACATGGAAATTTGACAGATACATGCGCTAATGCCAGTATTTTGTTCGAAAAAATTGTCATAGAGAAAAACTGATCATCTAGTAAGTTGACCAAATGAAGTCATTACTATCGATTTATTTAAATTCTGACAATCGTTCAAATTAGACTAGAGTAGGATGATGTCTAACTTATGTCCTAATAAATACAACTAAGCAATGCTATAGTTAGGAAACGAGTTCTAGGTAGGGGTGGCAAATCAATAGATGAAGTGGTGAAACTTCATCAGTTGAGGTGGTTTGGACGTGTGTTACGTATGGCTAACCACAGACTGCCGCGACGAGCTATGTTTTGCAGAGTAGGAGTAGACTGGAAGAAAGCTAGGCGTGGCCAAACCAAAACATGGCAGAAATCCATGAAGTCACTGACTAGTGGACTGAGTCATGGTGGCAGATGCAGGCTATATGGTTGGTGTCCGCGAGACGAAAGTAACCGGTAATTAGAGACCTTGAACGACATGGCTCAAAATCGTTTGCGATGGCGCGGATGCATTCATTCCTTGTATTCCCCAAATTGTAATCTTATCATCTCTCTTTTCTTTCTAAATTTATCTCACTGAATTTTACTTCTCGAATCATATCTTCGAACCTTATTCTTCTCCATTACTGCTAATACTACTACTATCTCTACCACTATGGGATTTGAACTGGCAGTTGCGTCTCTGCGCTTATGCGGTATGGCAACCTGAATTTATGTACTCATGTACAAAGTTCCACGTTGTAACTGACTGATTGACTGACTAAGGAAATATCTAATATGAAAATCATAGAAAGAATTCTACCATGCATACTGGTTAAGCTTCACAGTAATATCATACAATACAGTATATCTCACTGTACATGCATATAAAGAAAAACCAAGAATTAATAAAATATTGATAATCAATGAAAGGACTATGAGACAAAAGATAAACTAACCACATATTAATTACGTCTTGCATCATTTGACAAATTACACTTTAAAAATATTAGAGCAATCTAGTATTTCTGACAGCTAAATTATCTTTCAAGTGTCAAACTTGAATCAATGAACATCACGTTTCAGCTTATGGTACAATTGACAAAACCTTAGAGTATAACCTAACCTTTAAGTTGCAACACTGAGTCGTAATTAATTTATGTTATAAAGAGTTTAAAAACATATACCCAAATTCATGAAGTTGAAACATTTGAATTCGTGCAGCTCGAATACTACTAGTTTTTAATTTGCTTTGATTACATTTGGTTAATTTATCGGACTAGATTGTATAATTTACCAACAAAACTAATCAATTTTGAAGAGAAATCACCGAATGTATATGATTGCTTCAAGTGTTTGACCAATAAAATGGTCTAATTATAGTTTCTGCTTTGAAAACACTGATATGAGTTATGCGACCACACTTTAACCATCATTCTTGGAAGAAATTTGACTGATGATAAAAGAACCAGTATACTGAGTGACAGTTTTCAGTATAACTGAGGTGTCCAATAAAGTTTAAAAACATATTTATCCGGCAGGTATTAGGTTACTGATATCTCTAAAGCGTTGATTTAATATGTTTGGAGCATCACGGTGGTTACGCATACTAAAAATATCACTTTATACTTAGTTGTTAACTGTAGTTTGTAAAAAGACTAAGCATGAATGAGTTTAGACATGACATCAGCCAACAAAGTTATCCATAGATCACAATGATACTTAAATATACTTTACTGCATAGCTTTATATTTTACTTTGTACTTTTTCTAACCAGTTTCAGCGATGAGAAATAATTCATACTTTGGGAGCCGCTGAGAGGATAAGATAAAGTGATGCTATTGAGAACGGTGTTTCCGGATGATAGCACTGAAGGCCTTATTTTCTTTACTGTGACTAGATACATCGATGAACCTCAACATGGCGAACTTAATGAAAGCAAACTTTCAGAGTCAACGATGACTGGATATAATATTTGTTACACCACGTAGCAGGAATTACCACAGAGAAGAGTTATTCACCCGAAACGTTGCACAATCGTCAAAGATGACTTAGATCGCTTTGGCTTTTACCATAAATTTCATTACTTACAAGCGGTTAGTGCACAATGGTGAGAAGTGGCCGAATACTTTTACTCTTTTTCAGGAAGCTTTAAGCATTTTAATCAACGCAAATAAACCTATCCTTAATAAATAATCTTAGAGTCGAATCCCATCTAAAAAGTTAGATGCCACTTCGATGCCATAAAATAAAATGAATTATGTTCTAAAATAAGCACGACTTTCCAAGCGTTTGGATAAGATAAGATAGTGATTATCTAAAACCTGAGTAAAACTTCATCTACTCTTTGGTTGTAAGTTTGCTATGTTTTCTCAAGGTTTGCACAGAACGATGAAAACCAGTACTCCAGGAGCAGAAAGTAAACGAAATAGTATTCAGATAGTTACATATAGAGCATAAATCTCGTAAGATATTTTTGAGAACATACAGCAACCCTTTTGTTTTGAAGTGATTGAACACTTAGTTAACTATAACTTGTGTCTGAAAACAATTAGGGTTTTCGTACTTTATGTTCATAAAAGATCAATACATTTGGTGTAACGCCGGAAAAAAATATCAGTTGTCTAAAAACTAACAGATCAAACCCATTTAACGGATAAAAGTATTTTAAATGAAGAGAGTAAGAAAAAGATTTAAGCAGAATGATATGAATTCATTTTATACAATTAGCTGCTTACAACCTATATTTTCAGATTCAAATTGTCGTGTAAGTTGAGATACCTATAACAGCTAAATTAGTAAAGCATGAATATGTCTCATTACTATGGAATGAGGATTGAAATAAACGTACAAATTATTAAATTATGCATTTATGTTAACAGTATAATGTTTCATGACCTAGAGTCTTTCCTAAAGTACTATATTTGATTGCAACACTGAATAGTTATTTGTAGTCTTATTTTACCCTTATTCAAACTGCCACTCTAACATGCTAATAAGCGATTGCTTGAAACTAATTTAATTGTTCTAACTATGTCAACTTTTATTATAGTTTTGATTTTAAAACATTACAGGTTGTAAATAGCTGATTAAATAGAACGAATAGGTTTTATTCTGCTCAAAATTCAGTTTCTTCTCTTCATGATTGTAAGATGAGCTCTGCGTATCGTGTTATAAAATAATGTTTTGACTTAAACCATATTAATTTTGTTGATGGGATCACAAAGAATTAATGTATATTACAAGAAGTTAATGATGCTGATAGATGTCATGCTAAAAAGTGAACACGGAGTCACGAACAATTCTTTAACCAAAATGACGACAGTAAAATTCACCTGTTCAGAAGCCGTCAGCAACAATGACAACTCTTCGTCATACTGTTTTTTTAAGGTTGATAGGGCATCCTCGTATTCGGTCACTAACATTTCAGCAGCACTTTTAATATTTGCCAATTCAAGTTCAAGCTTGGCTTGTTGTTCCCTTGATTCTACAACTTCATTCTGTGCATCTTTACAGGCTGACTGAGATTCTAATAGCTCCGATTCTCTATCTAACAAAACAGATTCTAAACGACTTTTAAGTTTTTCATTGGCTAATTGGTCTAAAATATTTAGAATAAATGGAGGTAAAGAAGGTTTGATGAAGTTATCAGTTGTATTATTGGGGAAATCTTTACATGCAGATGTTTCTTCCTGACTTGAATTATGCGATAACATATTTTTTTTAAATCCACAAAATAAACCCGGATTATTCCACAGGTCAACTGAAAACAGTTTGTTGCATTACGATTTTATGGAAAATTTATGAAGACTGTTGTGTTACTTTTGACAAAGAACTCTGAAAACAGAATGAAGAAGCATAAAATTTCATTGAAATACTATTTTGAGCCTAACAAATACATAATAGAATAATGATAACATAGATCTGAGTATCTCATACGTAGTATGAACGTAATAAGTAAAAGACTGTTGTGATTTACCTGAACAACTTAATTTTTAATCATAATAAAAATAATGTAGATTTTTTATACTCTGAAGAAATGGCTTACACTAAATCTCAAAACGTCAGAAAATTTTTAGTTTTTCTACTCATTGAGATATCAGAAATATTTTACTTCTATTTATTAACGAACCACCCAATGATCATTTTATTTGGAATATTTGGTAATGATACCAATAAACTTAATCTTGAACAATATTCCAAGCTCTATTTTGATATGAATTCAATTAATGTTAACAACGTATATTTCCTGTGAACTGACAGACAGCATATTTAGAAGTTTGGAATTGTTTAAATATCTAACTTGTGTTTAGAATACCAGCGACCAGTATGCAAATGAAACGACTTCCATAAGTCATAAGATACATGAAACATAGAAAACGTTTACGATTACCTAATTGAATGTGGAATTCAAATGAATTTACTGTATACGAATGGATTTGCATCGTTATCTCTGATATTACATGAATAATGAATGAAGGTACTAACCAACAGGTCCCGAGTCCCACGTACTTCGGTTTGGGTAACCGAAGTGGATCACAAACTCATAAACCAAGGTTGTGATTCACATCCAGGTACCTGATAAACAAGTTATTTAGTTGATCAGTTGTACTTATTAATTGGGAAATAATTTGAATTTTCTCCTTACCAAACGTGTATTTCATCAACTAATAATTTGCTTTTTGTCTATCAGTATATCTTGATATAAATGATGATAAGTTTTATTAATTTGATTCAAAATTCGATCTACAGCCGATGTTAAAGGTTCTTATGGTGTTATTTATGTTGATTTTCTGCTTAAAACAACTGACACATACAACGTCAGCTGTATCATTATTATTATTAGTATTTCTTTGAAATAAATGCTGGAAACAATGTAAGTGACTACGTCACCAACGATGTGAATCACTACATAAAGGAGAAAGTGACGAAGAATGTTAACAATCTAAACGGCATCATTTTGATTTCACAAGTCTGAGCAGACCAACTAACAGCCAGTACTATCTTAATTCCTACATGAATAGGCTAAAAATAGTCCACTTTAAATTTGGACATTTTAAGTTTCACTAACTGCTTTTTAAAAACTTTGTAGACGGTAGTGGTGAATAGTAAGAAAAATCTAGATTTGAATATTTAGGAGATTTAGTTCGTAGAAGTATCCTTTAGCAATAAGATCGAAAACGACTCCGAATTAACAGTTTTCTGTTTTGAGACGATACATTTAATGTCTTCTTAAGTTACCCTAAAACGAACTTGAAATGAGGAACAGGAAACATGTTTAGGCAAACAATTTGATTGACCCTACTAAATGAGTCTAAGCAGAACAATAAAACGGTATATATTTGGTTCGTTAGTTCTACTGCTAGTAATAGGTATTTTTAAGTTCTTAACACATCATGAGGGTCGGCCGGAGAGCGGCAAAATAAGATACTAAGGTTTGCCAGAGAACTAAATAAATATTTCTTATCATTCGACATAGTTGTGACTCTTCCTCCCCAAGTGGTTAGGGTATGTTAAGCACTCCAAATCACTGTCGACTAAGACAATATAGCTGGACAAAGTAGAGTGAACAGCTAAGGATAGATGAAACCACAAGAAACTTAGAATCTCTTACAGTATGTGCGATCGGGATGGGACTATTTATGGGCACCTCACGGGATTTTATCGGGCTAAAGCCTGGGTAAATGACAGACGATGGACGAACAGTTACCAGTCCCAGTCCTAATATAGAGCGTACATGAATTCCAAGTGAGGACTGGAGTCAGGATTGAAGACCATAAAATGTACTTGCCATACTCCAAAGGTCAGTCCAGGAGAGATTTGCTTAGAGATTCCTGGTCTGCAGCCTGAGACTCAGGGGGAGTGATAGACCCAAGTAGACAGGTAACACAAAAACAATTGGTGAACATGGTGAAAGTGAGACCTAATTGAAGTTAGAATTGCATAATTAAGCCGACAAAGTTCCGAGTTAATAACTCATAAGCCACCAATTGGAATTAAATTATTAAAATTTACTGGGTTACGTCAACTTATCCCCATGGACGTGAGTGTGAACTACACTTTCAGTATGAGGGCTACTGATAATATTTGATTGCGCGAACCGAAGTAGGCAGAGCGAGCCTCAAACCTGGAACTTAGTGGCTGAAAATCTAATCCCTATTTTCCACTTAACAACACTCATTATCTTTATACCAGAGCAAACATGAAAATGTCTAACACTGGTGAGCGAAAAGATGAAACGAAAATGAGAATGTGAAAAAATGAAACAAGGTAACAAACAGTATCATATTTATGGATTCATACAAAACGATTCTACAGAATAGTAGGGTGATGACAGCGATTTGTATTCGGTCGAGAAGCGTGGTCTTCACATTAAAGTTTACTCAAAACATTTCAAAATATTGTGGTTAGCAAGAATCTTTTAAATACTTCTAGGGTTTGTCATTACTCATTTATATTTTAGGAATAAATCCAGACAAATAACACACCGATTTTTTAAGTCAGTTTATGAGATGCAAAAGTATCTATAGTTTGAGAAACTGAGGCTCTTATAATAGCCATTGTCACGTAAAGGAAATTACATGTAGAGGTTTCTTGGATGTAGTGATATTTGGTGTTGTTAATAAATGGTAAATAATCATGGTTCTTGTGATTTTGGTATTATCTTCTAATTCATATAACACCTAAGAACTCAAATCCCCTGGTGAAGTTGAGCGGAGAGATTTTCATCCCCGTAATGCCCCAACATGAATGAGTGTGCATAGTCACTTCCAAACATGCTCTACTCACTCGCCCTTAAGGTGGGGAGTTATGTTTTAAAAAACCAAGAGGACAAAGTAAGGACAGTAAGGATTCGAAAAGATAGGGACACTCGTCGTTGCCTCTTCGGCATATCTGCCTATGCCCCCCACTGACCGCAGTTCAGATGAGGTGAAAGATGAGATCTACAGAAAGATTTCGGACCTCCACCCAAAAAGATAGGCACTCTGATATAGTATTAATGGCTGGTGACTTCAATGCTCAAGTACGTAGACTAAGTGAGCAGAGAAGACACCTGGGTGGACCTTATAATGTCGCGGCTAATGGAACAGACAATGGTGACCGGCTGTTGCAACTGTGCTCAGATAACCAACTATTTATAGCAAACACTAACTTTATGCATAAGGAAAAACATCTTTTGACCTGGCGACCCCCGAAGTCGTCTCAACGTTGGACACAACTAGATCACATCGCCATCAGCCACCGATGGAGGGGTTCGATGGAGGACTGTCGCTCATTCTGGGGCACATGTTTAAATTCAAGTCATGCCCTTGTGCGAGCGCGCATTTGTTTGAGGCTTACTGGACGTAGGAAAGACACCATAGGGAAGCCTCTTAGGGCTTTACTTGATGATAATCAAGCTAAGAAAATATTTTAGGAGGAACTAGAAAGAGAGTTAGGCGACCATTTAAGCGATTCGCATCCGGAGGCAGGTTGGAATGATATCAAGAAGGCTGTGGAAACAGCAGTGATATCTGCTAGTAAGGTAAACCATAAGGCTAGAATGAAGCCATGGATCTCTGTAGCATCCACCGATTTAATGGATGCCCGGAAACTCATCCCACCTGACTCTGAACATGATGAAGAACGAACTCAGCTTAGGCGCGGGCTGATAAAAAGCCTGCGCAACGACCGTGAACAGTGGTGGGTGGCGAAAGCGAGAGAGATGGAAAAGGCAGCGGCGATCGGCAACACTAGACAACTTTTCCGACTTATCAAGGAAACTTGTATTAGGAATCATACTGTAAGTGAGACTATCTCGGAAAAGAGTCAGTCAGTCAGTTAGATGCAACGTAGAACTTCGTACGTAAGTACATCAGTTCATATTGCCATACCACATCAGCACAGAGATGTAATTGTCAATTCAAATCCAATAGTAGAAGAGGTAGTAAAGGTATTAGAAGTAATCGGAGAGGTTAGGATTAGAGGATATTATTCAACAAGTATGATTCAGTGAGAAAAGTTTAAAAATTCAAAAATAGAGGGGTTGAACAATCCAGAAGATTAGGATTTGAGAGAACATAAAGAATAAATGCACCGGCGCCATTGCAAACGATTTTGAGCCATGTCATTTAGGGTCTCTAACCATCGATTATTATCATCTCACGGACCCCAGCCAGGTAGTCGACAACTACCGACATGGCCAAGTCCACTCGTCAATGACTTCATGGATTTCTGCCATGTTTTGGTTTGGCCACCCCTAGATTTCTTCCAACCTATTCCCACACGACACGTCGAGGTAGTCGGTGGTTAGGTATACGCAGCACATGTCCCAACCACCTCAACTGATGAAGTTTCATTACCTCATCTATTGATCTACCATTCTTACCTAGCACCCGTTTCCTAGTAACAGCGTTGCTCACTCGGGTGTCCCAGGATATACGAGCAATGCTTCGAAGGCACCTATGATCGAAAACCAGTAGCCTACGAATATCTTCTACTCTCACTGGCCATGATTCACAGCCATAAAGTAAGACGGAGCGAACTGCTGCGCAGTACACTCGTCCTTTAGTCAGAAAACGGATATCTCGTCTACGCCTTAGGTGACGCAGGTTGGTAAAAGCCAATCGAGCCTTCTGTATCCGCGCTGAGATTTCGTCAGTCATCAGGCTATCAGCACTGATGAGACTCCCCAGATAAGTGAAGTGATCAACACGCTCGACTACTTCACTCCCTATCACTAGTTCAGGTGCCAATGCAACCCAGTCTTGAAGCAACATTTTGCATTTCGAGGGTGGTAACCGCATCCCGAACATGCTCGCACTGTTACTTATAGTAGTCAAAAGACTCTGCATTTTGTCAGCGTCTTCACCGAATAGAACTATGTCATCGGCATATTCTAGGTCAGTAAGCGACTTTCCTGGTAGAAGGTCAACCCCTGAAAAATCTGACGAGCTTAATGTTAACTCTAACAGGATGTCTATGACAAAGTTAAACAAGAATGGAGAGAGTGGACAGCCCTGACGGACACCACTTGATGAAGAGAATTCCGATGACAGTTCGCCATGTGCTCTCACTCGACCAGTGTTGTTCGAGTAGAGTGCTTGTATAAGGTTAATGTACTTCTCTGGTACACCTTTCAATGACAGACACTGCCACAAAACCTCACGATCCACTGAGTCGAGTGCCGCTTTTAGGTCCAGGAACACGACTATTGTCAGACGTCTAAATGTGTGTCTGTGTTCCAGGACCTGTCATAGTGTGAAGATGTGGTCTATACAACCACGTCCAGGTCGAAAACCAGCCTGGTTTTCTCGAGTCTGCTCTTCACGAGCTCTAGTTAGACGTCTAAGTATAATCGAGGCTAACAATTTAGAAACTACATTAGCTAAACATATTCCCCTGTGATTGCTACAAGACGACATTTGTCCTTTCTTGTAGATTGGGACAATTAGCGACTGAGACCAGTCAGATGGGATTAAGTCCAGTTCCCAGATTCTACCTAGGATCTCGGTCACTCTAACTGTTAAAACTGGACCACCATCCTTAAACATCTCAGGGGTAAGCCTATCGGGACCTGCCGCTCTACCTACCCTTAGATTTCCTATAGCTTTCTCAACTTCATGTAGACTGGGAGGACTCAGATCGATTTGCCATTCAGGATGACTGGAGATCGTGGGTAACCGAAGTGTGGCTCGAGGCCAGTTGAACTGATCCCTAAAGTGTTCTGCCCATCGGTCCAGTCTCCTAGATTGAGAATGGATAATAAGACCATCCTTTTCCAAGATAGTCTCACTCACATTCGGGTTCCTAATACCGGTTTCTTTAATAAGGCGGAAAAGTTGTCTAGTGTTGCCGATCGCCGCTGCCTTTTCCATCTCTCTCGCTTTCGCCACCCACCACTGTTCACGGTCGTTGCGCAGGCTTTTTATCAGCCCGCGCCTAAGCTGAGTTCGTTCTTCATCATGTTCAGAGTCAGGTGGGATGAGTTTCCGGGCATCCATTAAATCGGTGGATGCTACAGAGATCCATGGCTTCATTCTAGCCTTATGGTTTACCTTACTAGCAGATATCACTGCTGTTTCCACAGCCTTCTTGATATCATTCCAACCTGCCTCCGGATGCGAATCGCTTAAATGGTCGCCTAACTCTCTTTCTAGTTCCTCCTAAAATATTTTCTTAGCTTGATTATCATCAAGTAAAGCCCTAAGAGGCTTCCCTATGGTGTCTTTCCTACGTCCAGTAAGCCTCAAACAAATGCGCGCTCGCACAAGGGCATGACTTGAATTTAAACATGTGCCCCAGAATGAGCGACAGTCCTCCATCGAACCCCTCCATCGGTGGCTGATGGCGATATGATCTAGTTGTGTCCAACGTTGAGACGACTTCGGGGGTCGCCAGGTCAAAAGATGCTTTTCCTTATGCCTAAAATTGGTGTTTGCTACAGTTGCAACAGACGGTCACCATTTTCTGTTCTTTGAGCCGCGACACCATAACATCCACCAAGGTGTCTTTCATTTTCACTCAGTCCAACTACTTGAGCATTGAAGTCACCAGCCATTATAACTATATCAGAACGCTTAACTTTTTGGAGGAGGTCCGAAAGCTTTCTGTAAAACTCATCTTTTACATCATCTGGACTGCAGTCAGTGGGGGCGTAGGCTGATATGACGAAGAGGCAACGACGAGTGTCCCTATCTTTCCGAGCCCTTACTGTCCCGTTGAGTCGGAAGGCGCACAGGCGGCTATCTACAGGGATCTAGTCAAGGAGAGATTGTTCAGCTCTACGACTCAATGCTATGCCTACACCAGCAAGACCCCGGGAAGCAGCATCAGGGCTTCCAGATGCACGAAGAGTAAATCGAGCTACTTCTTTATTCTGATAATGTGAAACCAAATTAATGATTTTACTAGGATCCTGTATGCGCGTTTCCGAGACGCAGCATACATCGATTGAGCGAGATTTTAATGTCCTAGCTAAAGAAGCCTGTTGCCCTATTTGACACAATGTCCGTACATCAAATGCTTGAACATGTAGCCTAGAACGGGGTTTCAGGTGGCCAGGAATGACGTTTCGCGAACTCGCATCGTTTGCATTAGCGGTGCAGTCAAATAAGGGAATGTGAGTAGAGTTAGTTGTGGAGAGAAGAGAGGTGTGTGTGTGGGTATAGGAAGGATTTTGACCAATTTGGTCCCTCGTGCTGTTACGGGTATGAGGGCGGTTGTCACTTCTCGGCTGCCCACACCGTGGAAGGTTGTTTCTTGAGGAACCTGAAAAGGAAGGTAGATTAGTGTTGGTCTTAGAGACCTGGTTGCGTGACCCCAGAGCCCAAGGGACAACTGCTTGATGCCGGTCACGCGCGGCCTGTTTATGAAAGGATTTTTGAGTATTAGCTCCGCTCTTAAAGACCCTTAGTGGGAACCCTTACCGCCGGACACGGAAATCCGTGAGGTAGAGTGAGGTGTGACATTTTTAGGGTCGACCTTTTCTAACCCTTCCTTCCTTGTGAGAAGGCAGCATCGGTGCAGATGCTGGTTGTCCGGGGGAAACACCTTACTGCTTTCACACCCCTCTGCAGTCAGCAGTACGACTTCGTCCTGAGACCTTGAGTAGCTGCTTTTAGTCTCATCGTTCCGCAATAGACGTGTCTGGCATGGTAGAACCTTCACGAACAAAGTTCCAGCCAGTATAGCTCGATTGGGTCATCACGATAGGCAAGCCCGACCACCACGTCAAGGTAGCAGCTTCGGTCGGGACGAATCCATGAAGTCAATGACAAGTGGACTGAGTCATATTGGTAGATGTAGGCTACCTGGTTGTGGTCACCGACGGCTAGAGGCCTTAAGTGACATAGCTCAGAATCGTTTGCAATGGCGCAGGCGAATTGATTCAATGTGTTCTTTCAAATCCTGATCTTCTGAATCCCTCATAATCTCTCTCTTCCTCCTTTCAAATTTATCTCACTGAATTACACTTATTGAATCATATCTTTGAACTATAATCTTCTCCATGAATTCTAATACTTCTACTATCGCTATTTCTCTTGGATTTGAACTGACAGTTGCATCTGTGCTGATGTGGTATGGCAACTTGAACTGTTGTACTTACGTACGAAGTTCTGTCTGTCTATTTACCTAGAAAAGTTAGAAAACCCTGGTTTCAAACTAATGGTATACGTGGGCTCCACAACCCTGAGAGAACGAGTGGCGTGTTGTTCATTACCTTAGAAGAGTATCTCCCAACGTTGTTCCAGTGACTATTGGATTGGGCCTCTGATGGCTTCTTTAAAAAACCACCTGCCTCGGTTTGGATAATCGGACAACATTCCAGATCAAATCAATTCAGCGGTTTGTGTAGTGCATGTATGTTTCAGTGCCCCCTTGTGAAAAGGTTTGTTTAAATAAGTAAGAAACAGAGACGACTAGCAACTAGTCCGTCTCCAACAACCAAAGCTTCGGTAGTTTTTAAAGGTTGTGATGTCTGTGACTTGAAAATTAGATGTAGTAACCGTCCTGTCTTTTACACAAGCCATTTCTTAACCTTAAGATCTTGCCGATTCCCATTACACGTTGTCTGAAACAATATTTTGTAGACTAGATCCGTGACGTTTTGTGTAACTGGCTGTGTAAAAATGCAAAACAGTAGAGGCATGACCTGACAATCGGATAGTTTCATATAGGTCGGAAAAAATATTACGACCAGAATTGTTAGAACGTTTAGAAAATAAAAGCTGTATAAACTACGAAGTTTTTAATAACAAAAAGAAAGACAATGCGACAAATAAAATCCTAATTGATACGAAATAGTAATATTACTCGTGAATTAAAGATAATGGATACACTTGATCATACAGGCTTGGATTATGGCGACGAATATGAAAACTTATAGTGTATTCGGTGAGACTATAATTTATGGAGGAGTCCATGATGGCTAAGTAAACGATTTCACAGTTACGACGGTTATTTCAGTATCTGATGCACACATATGATCAGTTTACAGAGGATTTGAAGGAGAGCCTCCATTGTTAGTGACTGTGGTGTTCAGATTACCGGAGGAAATCGTGAAAAATACTGCGATGACCTTTAACTTCGATGTAAAATAAGACTAGAGTTGGGAGAATGGTAAACGTCGATGATAAAGTCATCAGAAAACGAAAGCTTAATAGAAGTGTGAGGGAAGACTCAGTAAGTAACATCTCTTTACGTAAATGTAGGTCTTTGGCATTTATAATACGTCAGCGCAAAATTGGATTCCCGGAAGGTCTGAAACCAACAAGCTGCAATCAAACGGTAGTATGTACGGTCTGGTATTACAATATACGCAGACTAGAAGGCGTTAAGACTTGATTACGTCCTTCGTGTCAACGTTTATATGCGGCATTCCGTACATCCCAGCACCGTAGTGCACACCAGTAATACAGAAGCCAAGCTGAGTTTCTCAGACATTATCATGGCTGCAGAGGTCGACTGGTAATCATATAGATGAGTTTCTGTACAATGTGCATAACGTATTCAAAACTGCCTCTTTATAGTTACGTTAAAAAAGTTTATCCCCTTTAATTTTCTGATAGATTTTTACTCTATATCGGCTTCTGATTGGCTGAAATTTCTCAAGATCATGTGACATCTGTTTAAAGGTGGTAAATAAGTTATCGTCTTGCCAGTACGAACAATATAATCCAGCAATTAAACTGTTGGAACTAGTGTGAACTACTCCGACAACGTGACAGACCGGAAACAACTGATTTATACAACTCACATATTTATTTTAGGAAAATTTTTCGAAATGAAATATGATAAGACACTCTTAATTCAGCTAATAAAACTTTCGAGAGAATTTTTTGACGCAAAAATGTACTAAGGGTAGATGGAATTACGTGGAGTTATTAGGAAATGAACATCTTCCACATAGTGTGGAGAATGTGGTTTTAAATTACAACCTTGCCCAACTATTCCTGGGATTTCACTGAAGCTTTCGATGGAAATTCCTAAGAATATCTAAAGCCCTCGAAACTAGGTGATTAGATGAAACAGTGGACGAAGGATATGATTTAGTGCCAGCACTAAAAGCTGACTAAGATATTTGTAGTTGAAATATGAGAAATAAAATACAGCTGCAAACCAAATAAATCTGAACAAGTGAGCCATGGCCAAAACAATGATTATTACCAACATGTTTCCTTATTTTAAAAGAATATTCGTCACAAATAATTAAGTGCAATGCGTATTGGAAATAAACGGAACCAACCAAGTACACTAGATAGTTCAGGCCTTTGTAACGCACCTTTCTGAAAGTACCTCTTCGACGTACATGATTTCACTATCCAATATCCAATATCTTTTTCACGAGCTAGTGTAAACCAATTTGATTTCTTCGTGCTCGATTCTTGTTCTTTCGGTACGGTTCCAGGAGTTCGGTAATGTCCAATGGATGGAGGTCTAGCCACTCGACTGTCTAATTCTAGTCAGTTGGCAGTTGGTTGTGAGTTTGTATGTCTCGGGATTTGAGTGAAACGTTTGTTTCAGGGCACTAGGGTTTCTGGATACTAGGAGCCGTCACATTACCAAACCAGAGATCAGTTAGTTGCAATGTGGAGAGTAATAAGGGTAATAAGGATAAAATTCTAATGCTAATATGAATAAAATTTCAGTACTGAGTAATGTATAGATGAATTTAGTTTATTAATTGGTAGTGAAGATTGTGAGAGAGGACCGAAGTGTAAGCAAGGGAGAGGAATAGGCGAGATATATTAATTGAGTGATCTGAGGAGATGGCAATGGTAACAACTAGCAGGCCTCAAGATGTGCATCAGGCACAGCTTGTCCAAGAGGGAGATGATAGTCCGCATGTGAGTACGTGATTATCAAGTCTCTTCTTAAAGCAGTCCACTGAGGGGGCTGTAACTACCTCGGCTGGGAGAGCATTCCAAGTTGCGACGACTCGCAATGAGAAAAAGTGTGCACGAATCTGAGTGTTTGCTCTTTGATGTGCAATCTTTTGAGGATTGCCTCGAGGGGAGTGGTGGTGATGCATCGGTAAGATGGTCACATTGGGATGGTTTGGCGTGTTTAATATGGTGTACGCCATAATCAGGTCACCTCTGATTCTCCTGTAGCTCAGTGGGAATAATCCCAAGAGCTGGAGTCTATCGTCGTACGGTTTATTTTTCAAACCTATCACCCATTTGGCTGCTCGTCTCTGCACTCGATCCAAGAGATTAATGTCTCTTTTAAGCAGAGGGGGTGCGATGACGTTGTGAACCTCCAAGTGTGGGCGCGCGTACGTCTTAAAGAGGGTTAAAAATAATTTCCAATGCCTATTGGGCAGAAACAGTCCATAAATAGTCCTTCATTATAAAGTATATGGTGCTATAAGTTTTCATTTGTATAGGTAAGCAAGTTTTTTATGCACTTTCGAATAGTTCAAATAATATTTTTATGCAACTTAGATTTTTATTCTTTAATGATGTAGTAGCAAACAACTCCCTAAATTAAACAGTTTTCTAGGTCTTCGATATTGATGCTAATCTCATCAATTTTAATAGACGTATCCTAGCTAAAGTCGCTCAGTCATACATTCTCATCAGGTCTCAGTGGGATACGCCATATAACGCCTCTCTTCGCGTCAACTAGCAGGCTCTGTTCACTCAGTCCTCGGCATACCAACCACAATTCCAATATACTTTTGATCCTCTTCATTCATAAGTTCTGGTTGGACTTGCCTTCGTAAATCTTTGACCCGTTAAGTGTTACGGCAAAAGTGTTGTCCTACACTGAGCATCCGTAACATCCTCATTCCTGGGCCTGACCTGACCTGGAACATTGTGGGTCTGTTCCGTGTCGTAACGTTATATATATTCATACTTTATACCTATCGCAGTATCTTTTTGGTTTTGACATCTTTTCTCTCTCATTTATGCTCATCCTTTGTCACTGGGTCGGAACATATACCTATGCATCTTAGGATTAGGAATCTTGCACCCCTTGTCAACTCGTGCCATTCTGGCCTGATGACAATCGGAGACCGATTCTACTGTGCAGAGGCTGGCTTTCACACGCACAGCGTGACAAACAGACTTGCATAATCCACCGCCCTAGTAGAGGCCTTACCACGCCGGTTGAACTGGCACGCATCACCCAGTATGTGATGTTTCGGAACTTAATGACACCCTAAAAATGAGATTCCTAAACGTGAAAACCTAATTAATGACTAAGGTTTGACGAGCTCTTCGATAACATCGAACGGCAAATCAGGTCAGCTATTGATGTGTCACTTCGTATGAGATAGATCACTGGCCAACGTGTTTTCGACGATGGCCTATTCCGACGACTATTTCAGTCTGAACTTCTCCAACAGGTGCTACCTGCCCTCAACTGCTTCCTGAATGATGTGGCAGATATCCAGTATCTGATATCTCTTTAATGAGCTAGTATAAACTGACTGAATTCTTTGCGCTAGATTCTTGTTTTTTTTGGTACGGCTCCAGGTGTTTGGTTTGGTTCTCGTGATCGCCAGAACCCCTATCTTCGAGGTTCCTTCTGTCAGTAATCAACTCCACAGGTCCGAAATGAAATTACAGGTCTCTGTTATGCAACAACGCCCTTCTTCAGTCTTCAGCCCTAATGCGAACGAACCTAAGCTCCTAGACGAAACCGGCATCGAAGGATATCTGTTGAAAAGTGATCGCTGAGCAGAGCGTAAAGGTAAGTTTACCTTAATGCAGGTATACGCAAACCCATTCGCTGGGTTTTTGTTGTGGCAGACATGTCAATTTCCATGGTTGGTATAAACTTGCTACAAACGGAGGTTAATAAGCGGTAACACTAGATTGTTTCATTTTCTGATGTACATAATGCCCCCTCTCAGTGATGAACATGATCCACTACTCATTTTCAACTAACACTCGACCGGTACCTGAAACTGTACAAACACGACAACAATTGCAATGTTGCACATCAAATCATAGATACATTACCAGCTATATTCTTACGGTGCGGCGACTAGCTCCTGGAGAGCTAAGACTAGCCAGAAAAGAATTTGACTACATGATAGATTTAGGTATTATCCAACCGTTAAGCAGACCATGGGTGTACTCGTAGCACGTGGTCCCAGGAAGGGACAGCGATGAATGCGTCCAATCAGTGATTATAGACGACTAAATAGTAAAACCACTATCAATCACTGTAGAATCTATTTTGAAGGTTTTGTTTTTTGGAAAATCCCTCCATGTATATATATTTGTGTTATGATATGACTGACTCTTTCTGTTGACATTTTGGTACTCTATTTGATTCCATTTTAAGATTTTATCATTGTATATTGTTATTATTTCTATATCTTGTACTTAAATTGAAGTTTTTATGTTTCCTTCTGAACTGTACATATGTTGTTTAAATTTGATATTTAATATGGCTACAGCCATATTTGGATTTGATACTTTACCAGTAACGAACTGGAAGCACTTATTCTCCCAGGAACGGATACCCATGGTGGTTATTGTGAAACCGAAGGTGTAATATTGTTTTGGTAATTGTCTGTATTTCCATATTTATTAAAATAGAACCGTTTTCTCCCAGAATTATCATGTTTTTGGTTCCTGACTGGGTCAACGCGTATCAACCTGTACCTATTCGAGACGGGGAGAACTGCTAGAGTAGAAAATTCAATTATAATCACTTCACATTGATTCACATTCATAACTTAACGGCTACCTTTAAACATACACATGTCACCACAAAAATCAGACTAGGTAAAGCATATTACCAAATCCATATGGCTACGGAAAACATTCCTGAAACAGCTATCTTCAGTATTTTTCAACTTCACTAATTTTTCAGTTTAAGAAATTATGCTCAGACTTCGCAGATTTACTAATGACGGTTTTGTGAGTCTCAACTCTGTACATTACTATTTTCATAGTTTACAGACAGCAATTTTGGACAGAGAACCTCGTCTCCAGAATCCAATTGCGTGTTTTCCAACTACAGAAACTAGACGTTATTCTAAACACAGAAATGTCGAATTGGAACCGATTTCCTCAACTTTTTCGCGCATACTTTTGACTCTGAAATTAGTGACGGCCATAACGGACTACCCAGAGTTGACCACGGTAAAGCATCACGCACGTTTAACGGACAGGTAAATTTGCACTGTTCATGAGACTCTTAGCCAAACAACAACATAGAAATTCGAAAACCACTAATCGGAACAACTCAGCAAAGAACTCATTTACCACAAAGAAGGAACACAACTGTTGGTCATGTATGCTGGCCCACCTCAAAACCGAAGCACCATTAGGATCGCAGTTCAGGCACCTGATTCAACAACTGGAGAAGTCATACAAAAAATTGGCAAGCAATTAACAACACCCTCCAGCAGTCTCCTCAAGCGGCTGCAGCACAGTGCATCGGATGCTCTTACTTCCCGACATGTTTGGATCCTATTACACGATGGCCTGAAGTACCTAGCAAGAATATTACCATCATGACAGTGATTCGCGCTTTAGTCAAATGATGATTATCAAACTTTTGCTGCCTTTTCACTATTACCACTGACCATAGACGCCAGTGAAAAGTTGGGCTTCTGGAAACCGCACGAAATCTAAAGACCGCCAGCCATCCCCGAGCTAGCGGCCGCGTAGAACGATTCCACAGACAGTTGAAAAAATCTCTTTTAGCTTCGAACGTACCATAGAGGACTGAGGCTCCTTTGCTCGTGCTACTCGTGATTCGCAATGCAGGCAAAACTGAAGTTGGGTGCATAGCAGCCGATCTCGATTAGGGTACGACGCTCTCGAATGAATTGGATGATTCTTTACCTGCTTCAAGAGACGTCGTTCTAGACTCCTCAATGAGCAGGTTAACTAACGCGATCCGTTCACCTAAACCTCTTTTGGCTTGACCTCATTAAACTGGTGTAATCGTCCGACCCCCATCACCACTTAGTACTGACGTCTTCGTACATCGAATCTCACTTTGTCAACTACTCGAGGAGGCATCTAAAGGACCTTACGAAGTTCTTCGTCGGTGCCTAAGACAATATCAGGATCCAGTGGCTGGAGGTAGCTTACTTATACGGTAACCCCTTACATTTCTACTTCCCCAACACACAAATAGATGATACCTCATCGTAGCTAAATGCAATCTCCGATTGGTATCGAACTAAAAGGAAATCCGCTGTTCTCCGGAAAGCGACTTAGAACAGCGCGATCTGTGAAATTTTCAGAGCATTCCTACTGCTGGTAAGACAACTTAGAAATTCATCTTAGGACTATCTTCTTTATGTTCCACTACACTTCGTTTTACGATTACAACTTTCACTACCTCAAAAGACAAAATCAAATAAATAGACATCGAAAGTACCTATAATAGTAACTGCAAAGATTTTTCTTGCTTCACTTAACAAGATTTGGGAGAATGAACAGGTACCAACAGACTGAAGAGGAAGACACCGAGTAAAAATACCAAAGAAGGGGGCCGAAGCTGGTACGAGAACTGCAGACGCATCACTCCTCTCAATATCAGAAAAAGTGGGTGGTTGGACAGAATGAAATATTCAGAAAACGCCCAGTTCTGAGATCAGCGGAATGGATTCCCGAATGATCAATCATTTACCGACCAAATAGGGCGCAGCATCACAGACCATTGAGTGACAATCAGTCGAACGGACTTCACCACTGTACATCAGCTTCATTGACTCAGAGAATGCGTTTGATAGCCTTAACAAGATGACACTATGGAAGCTTCATCTATTACGTGGATTGCCCGAGAAGTCAGTCAACATCACATGAAGAGCAGCACACAGATTCATCCCAAGTAAAGACCGGTGTCAGACAATGTTACATACTCTCACCAATTCTATTTCTCCCGATGGATGACTTGATTATGGAAACGTCAAAATTTGGGGACCGATGAAGTGCGACTGGACGATTTTGACTTCGCAGATAGTCTAAATCTTCTTTCCAACAGACAGCATTAAATGCAGGTGAATACGGTCAGTGTTGCAAAATTCTTCGGCGGTAGGCCTCAGTATACCCAAGCTGTAAAGAGACGGTGTTGGTCGTGGATTGATGGTCGTTGGTTAATGCTCCATTATGGGTGAAAGATGTATGTAAAAGGTATGTGAGCGATATCATTCGCTTTTCGACGAACGACTGGTGGTCGAGTATTGCAAACATTTATTTCCGGAACTGTATATGGCGAAAACTGATAAGACGAGTGCACATGGGTCTTCTTGATGGCTTCAGTGACAAACAGCCTTAGGTCTCTGGAAATATCAGAGCCACTATATAGAGGTAGGACAAATCGATATGTTCCACATGTGCTTCTGTTAATGTATACTAATGGTTCTGATCAAGAGTAAAATGGAAAAAGGGAAAGAAGCATAAAGGAAGATAATCATGTATTTGTGGATAAAATGTAAAGGTCTGATCACTTGGACCTTTCTTTTTCTCTGGTAGATCACTTACTGAACACTTGCATTTATGTAGGTTAATGAACATTGGCCACTAATAAGACAACAAATAATGTGAAAAGAGATTCAAAAGAACTAAATTGTTAAAAATTATGTAGATCCAAAGAATAAAGTAGGGAAAGCACTAAGGCGTCTTACAGTCTCGACTGAACATTCGCTAGTGGAAAATAGTTAGCGATGTTTTAGTAGGTTTATCATGCTGGTGCTCGTGAATGCCTGTATGTTCAGTGATTCAAGGATGTCAGCATCTTGAATAACACCAGTGAGTCTGACTTACCTATTTATATTACAGTTTGTCTTGTAAAAGTAGGCGTTGTCTAAGTGCATGACTTTCACAAGCATGAGCTAACTACAGTAAGAACAACTAGAAAAATACAGAATTATTACTGCTGAGCCTAATCGGCTTCGTCTAAAACAACACAGTTTTTCATCACGGTATGCTGTTTATGCAACCATTAATATATACTAAACCAAAATGGATTCCAAGGATTATATTACTACAATATAATGTGCATGACTAGTAAAATGGATAATAAGGGTTGCATGTTATGATTTACCATAAACGCCGTAAATCACCCAATGAAATAATGAGATTTCTCTGTGTTATTTTTCGGATTCGACAATTTTTGGAGTTTATGCAGTGGGATGTAATATAGTCGTCTGCTGGAATTTAGTTTGGTGGTCCCTTCAAACTTTTTCACTTTTTTCTGTCGACCGAAAAATCTAGGAATATATGTTGTACTCATTAATCACCCTGGTCAAATATTCGTTTCTTTCTGTCTTAGGCAGGTAGCTTATATATTTTGTATGAATAGTATAGCACTTAAGCTCGAAAGTTCAGAAGCTTTGGGTAAGGATTAGTATGGTGTCGCATACGTCTACCATTTTGTCTTCTTGAAAAAAAATTAGAACCGGTCTTTAGAAAGTTAAAGTTTTTGAAATATATATCAGTTTTAACCTTTAAGGGTTCACAGAAAATTGTCACTCAGTCCTAAATGAAAGCTTCGGCAACCGTTTCAGCTGTGATGTCGGTTATTGGTATAGCTACTGCTAGCCTTGTGAATTTATCTTTATATGTAAATAAGTAATTAGTATCATTTGAACGCGTCACAAGTCTTAGTAGATGTATGTAAACGAGCGTGAAACCTGTATCTGCCTGTGAGAAAACTTTGATAGGTGAAGTTGCATGACTGCTAATTTTTGAGTGTTGACACACAGAACATTTCCTAATTCACTTGCGTACATCTTTCCGTAAGTTAGGCCATTATAAATCTAGTAAGTATCAGCTTGGTGGCAACCGTCGTTCCCGGATGAAATAAAATATAAAAATTAAAAAATATTGGTTTTGCAGTTTTAGAAATGAATGGTCGCTTTGGTCGTGTCACAGTAGGTCATAATGCCTTCAAAAAGTGATGAAGGTGCTTTAGTTTGAGACCGTGGCCATTCGTTGAAAGTAGATTTCGCAGTTCTCAATCCTCTCTCCGCTTTTCTGCTAAAGCTTCAAGGCTTCACATCGATTAAAGAATAGTGTTCATTTCTAATCAACATAATGCATCCACTGCCTATTATCTAGACATTTCATGTCGTTGTCGAACTATGATCTGAAGCCAAGGTTTTGGATCTCTGGAGGCGAATATTTACCGGCTTCAACTATTTATATCTCAGTCAGTCAAATTATTCCTTAAGAAACCTTGTGTGATGTATTACTTGACGTTCTCTCCTTTTTCTAGCTTTGTAATTCCTTCAGCGCCTATTATGTGACTAGAAACTTCAGAAATCTATACTTCGAAGACGCAACTACAATACCGTATACTCCAATTTCATTTTTCTTTACTTGAGACTGAACTCACTTGTTGTTAATGTGACACTAAATGCGGACTAGAAATAGACATAAAAATTAGCATGCCTCTTGTTACATGCTGTTATCTGAGAATAAATTATTATTACTATATCGTCCACACATCATTTGGCAAAAGGCGTTTACTGAAGTGGGTTGTTCAAAATATGTAGAAAGTTTGTGTTGTGTTGTCAGGAGGGAATAACTTGCCAAGGAGCTTGAAACATCCAAAGATTGTAGTAATGGCAGTCATAGCAATATATTCCTCTGCTGTTAAATGATCTCCAGTCACCACCGCTTTTCTTTGCAACGTATGTAGAGATGTCCACTTCATTTGGCCACACGTCTATCTTATCTTTGTCTAACTATAAATGCTTAATCATGCCTCCCTACATTTAGTTGGCTAACTCGCGTTTTCCAATTTGCTTTCCTCTGCTTGTATGCTTTTATTTATCATGTATGTTTGCGTGAACGATTGTTTGAAATAAACACAATAAACGGAATCTTTATTTAGATTCTTTTTACAACAATCGCACATAAGGGGTTTCGCCTGGATATGATATACGGAGACAGAAGGGGAGATTTATTTAATCGCATACTCGGATGTTCATAAATGAAGTAGTCAGACCGCAAGCCACTGAAGTAATGAGTCCGAAGAGGAACACAACTCAGCACACACCACCATTAACCTTTTGGTGGTTGAGGATTAATATTCTAATGATCAATTCCGAACACTGTGGAATCTGAATATGCTACAGCAAACACCCATGAGGATTGCACCCCACTTTCAGGATCAAGCATTACCGTTCTCTGTCCAGATTCCATGACTGTGGATATGTTAGTATCATGAGGTGCAACTTAGGATATTTTTCGACATAGGTCAGTGTCTTTCTAGGAACTGGTTACTAAATTTAAAATATTAGTATTGTTGGCAGATCCCGTTCTTTCTGAAGTAGTTGTCTTTTGAATGTGCTACCATCTCAGATCAGGCAGATCTAGTTGTTCTGTTTATATATGGAACTAAATTATGACCAGTATAATGAGTGCACTTATAGCGTTCATTTTACTGACTGACTTCTTCGGAGTTAACCGAGATGATGTACCTGCTTAACCTACATATCATACTTTCGAAAACGTTCGATAAATAAATATCCGGCTAGTTCAGCCAAACATCTGTTTCGCGAAAAACCCGTGATGATTTGCTTGTCTGAAAGTAAAATGTCATACCCTGACCATTTTATGAATGACTAATACGCAATAAAATTTTGTTGAGGACGTTAGATCTCCAGTACTCGTTTGATAAATGTCTTATTTTGGGTTTCAGGTTTGCGCGCATGGGCTGACCAGTTGACCATGAGATTTCATGTCTCACCAGAAATATCCTTCGATCTGATTGGCTGCTCCATATTTTAGTGTGCTATTTTTGTGATCGTTCTAAGGACGTTTCTATGATATATAAATAAACGAGATTTATGTGCTTGATTGAATTGTGATTTCTGGGTGTTTGTAGAATAAACTTTCTACGCTACTTATTGTAACTACTGATTGAAAATGAATGCTAAATCGTACTAGACTCTGTAACAACAAGCAGGCAACTAATTGCTTTATTCAGCATACTTGTAAGAGATTAAGCTATTGAAAGTGTTACTGTGCAACTGCTGCAAAAAAGCCTTCAGCACGTGTTAATGAAACTTCAAAGGAAAAAGGTTTACACAGCCAGTTGGTTTCAGATAATTCCTCCTAAGGAACGATTTAACATAACATCATCGTTCTACCAATTTAAGTGACAAAATCGGCTACAAAAAACGTTGCAATGAGCTCATCTGTTTCAAAAACATGTGATGGGGCTAGTCGCAGTTGACTGTACTCATCACTACAGGCCATATACGTACCAGTTACCAGGTTAAGTACCTCTGCAGAAGTTAGAGATGGTGATCAGTGTAGAATCTTTTTGAATGTTTTGTTTTTTGGAAAATCCCTCCATGTATATATATTTGTGTTATGATATGACTGACTCTTTCTGTTGACATTTCGGTACTCTATTTGATTCCATTTTGAGATTTTATCATTGTATATTGTTATTATTTCTATATTTTGTACTTATATTGAAGCTTTCATGTTTGCTTCTGAACTGTACACATGTTGTTTAAATTTGATATATTATGGCTACAGCCATATTTGGATTTGATACCGTGGCAGCTAGAACTAGTAACACTTATTCTTTTGGAATCGGATACCCATCAGGGTAATTTGGACTTGGAAGATGTATTAATAGTTAGGTAACTGTTTGTATTTCCATTTTATAATAAAAATAGACCGCTCTCTCCTAGAATTATTGTGTTTTGATATTGGACTGGGGGATAGCGCGTTCAACCTACACCTACTGGAAACAAAGTGAACTGCTAGGGTAGAAAATTCATCTACAATCAGTATATACGTTTTGGCTACCTCGTGGTATCGTAATAATACAGAGACCGTGTGAAAGTGTACAGGCGAGACTACCGTTCGTACGTAAGCATGGCCAGGGTCACAAACGACGGAAAGTGGGGGGCTTTGGTACAGATAAACAAAATGGTACAATAGAACAATCACTGATGCAGTTGGTTACACTAATAACTGTTTCTACTAAACCAGTCGCGTTCACTTCACAAAACTGGATCACCACATTTTGGTTTGAAAATCACCCTTCGTTTTTAAAGTTAGTTACCCCAAAACAAACCATGACAACACATAAAATCTATGGAAACAAGTGAGGATGTCTTTTAGGACATATCCCGCCTTGAGGTATTGAATAACCGCCGTCGCCTCGGTCGTTCAAGGTCGTGCCAATGACGGATAGGTAGTTTTAACCTGGGGGTGACTCTTAGTTTATGCCTATTTAGGGCTCACACAATTTTGTGTCAGGCTCTACATTTGTTATGACTGACTGGTAATGAGTTATTTTTTCTATCTCCGAACTACATAATGACTGACTCATACCCTAAATTTTATACCATTAGTGTGATATACTACGTGGATATTGAGTCGAACATACAGATATAATGATTTAACATAACATCATCGTTCTACCAATTTAAGTGACAAAATCGGCTACAAAAAACGTTGCAATGAGCTCATCTGTTTCAAAAACATGTGATGGGGCTAGTCGCAGTTGACTGTACTCATCACTACAGGCCATATACGTACCAGTTACCAGGTTAAGTACCTCTGCAGAAGTTAGAGATGGTGATCAGTGTAGAATCTTTTTGAATGTTTTGTTTTTTGGAAAATCCCTCCATGTATATATATTTGTGTTATGATATGACTGACTCTTTCTGTTGACATTTCGGTACTCTATTTGATTCCATTTTGAGATTTTATCATTGTATATTGTTATTATTTCTATATTTTGTACTTATATTGAAGCTTTCATGTTTGCTTCTGAACTGTACACATGTTGTTTAAATTTGATATATTATGGCTACAGCCATATTTGGATTTGATACCGTGGCAGCTAGAACTAGTAACACTTATTCTTTTGGAATCGGATACCCATCAGGGCTCAAGAAGTTATGAATGAGCTCTTTTTTAGTATAGTTGTCCAGACCAACCTGTAATAGGATTTCTTAGTAGGAAGTGACACCAATTCAAGGTTAAGAAAATGAGTCAAATACATGGTTAACACGGAAATGTAACGTCAATATCGCTGATTATTAACATCCTGCTATATTTTAAGGAGCAGTGAGCAAACAAAATGTTCTGCCCCATAGACATGGGTAAACTGAGGTTATCGCTTCACCGTCAGATACACCACCCTCTCTCCCTCTCTAATGTTAGGCTCCCTTACGTTTAATGGTAGATTTTAAATAACGTTTCTTAGTCTAAACTCAATATTTTGTGGAACTTGTTGGAATACACTTTCTCTACTGTCTCCGCGTTACAAACAAACCAAACAACTTTGACTT